>CM074453.1:11975931-12113431 GCA_037101425.1 Elopichthys bambusa | reverse complement strand
TAAATAACTACAAGTCACAATGTCAGATCTTATTGTGAACATAATGGGATAGATGAAAGGGGTTGTTGTTGAATGAAATGTCCTAATGTTATCATGCATGGTATTTTTATTTTTTTTGTTTTGTTTTGTTTTGTTTTGGTAATGTCAAAGTGTGCATCAAACTCAATCAGATTAAAGAGTCAATTAATTGTTGCATTTCTTAAAGTATATTTTAGAGTTTTGATGATTAAGCTTATGTGAACTGAACAACTATTTTAGAGCTGACTGTACAATAGATATAATACATGCAATGTCACAAAGAATGTTATTGCTTTAGACGGTGTCTAAAAAGTCTATAAATCTATACTTATTCTAAGTGTAATCTCTTCATTTTTATTAAAAAAAAGTCTAGTTCACACAAACATGAATATTGTCATTCTTTACTCATTTCATGTCATTCAAAATCCAAACCTGAATGACTGACTTTCTGCTATGGAAAATAAAGATAAAATATCTGTGTTTTTAAAGTCATTTACGGTCCAGTGTTGTTCTTGAGAATATTTTCTTTGGCATTCTGCATAAGAAAGTCAGACATACAGGTTAGGAATGACATGTGAGTAAATGGTGACAGAATTTACAGTTTTGAGTGAACTAACCCTTTAAGACTTTAGCTTTGAGAAGTGCTGCATGTATTTCATGTGTTTGTTCATTTTTATATTACTTTCGGGTCACTGATGCATTAAAGGCACAATATGTAAATTTTCGCCACTAGAGGTCGCTTATTCAAAACAAAGGCATAGCTTGATGACGCCTTGATTTTGTGTAATCATGGAAGGTGTTGTTTTCACATCTACAGCCGGTGGAAAAGAATCCGACGGGACTCGGGAAGAAATCATATTCATGGATGAGCTAGTGTATTAAAGATTTATTAACACTACTGTAGTATGAAGCAGGGTGTGGCTAAAAGCTGTTGGAGCGGAACGAGGCTGCTGGAGCGATTACTAATGAGAGACGAGCACAACACTGCTCGAGAGCAGTGGAGCTTTTATTATGCTGCAGATGTCCACTTCTTCCGGTCATGTGTACATGGGGTAATGCAGTGTTTAAATGTATCGTGTTAGATACATTTGTGTGTTAAAAGTTGTTATAATGCTACTCCGTGTTCGCTCGGCAGCTACTGTGAGACTTTTGTTGCACACTGCAGTAAGCTAGATCGATATTAGGCATGGTAAAACATGGTACTCGCGGTACATCAAGAAAACGAGATTTAAACAACAAGACTTGCCGTGTTGAGCTATATAACAATGATTAGTTTTCTGTTTATCATAATGTCATTGATAGGCGATGCACGAACATGGTCCATGTCCTGGTTAAAATTGCTTATTTCTCTGGATTTAAATGTGATTGAAAACATTATAGAATGTATAATTACTGATAAAAATAAATGAGTAATAAAATATTTGCCTTGCTTAGGTCTGATAAAATATTATTGCATATAATAAATAATACCACTTTTTTTGTTACAGGAGGAGCCAGGAGAAACTCTGGGAGGTGCCAGTAAGAGGGGGTCAATGTGGTTATGCCCTCTATGTCAAGAAAGTCAACCAGACCGTGAGAATCTCTCTCATCACCTTACGGACAAACACAGTGTCCTCCCTGCTTGCCTTGATAAGTTATTGGATATTGTGAGTATATTTACAAAGATGGACTGCGCTTTTTGGGAAAAAATGTTAATGTTTTGTAATGTCATTACGTATGTTTTGATGGCACAGACTTTTTTTCTTTTTCTTTTTTTTTTTTACGAAAGTAATGACATTGGTTGTGTGTTGTCAGTGAAACTATAAGCTTACACAAGTTTTTGTTTGCTTTTAAAGTAAGTAATTAGTTTCCTCTTTTCATAAGGCTGCTCCAAAGCACTCTTCCATTGCTGAAGATGAAGAATCCAAAGCCCAAAATGATGCAGGTGAGTTTTGATCATCTATAAAGTTATTTTTAAGTGTTTGCATTTGTGCCACAGTGATTTAACACTATCCCAGCACTGAGATCCTGGGTTCCAGTGTTATTGATACCAGGCTTAGGTTATGCACCACTGGACACACAATTGGCTGTGTTGGTGACCACCTTGCTTCAGTAGTTTCCATGGCAATGAAGCACCTGTAGGTTGTAGCCTACTGAGTGTGGCCCCCACTAGTATTCAGTTTTCATGCTGACTCCTGGACGTGATGGCTGGGAGAAAAAGAGTCAAAATTGTTGCTAATTTTTTACATTTTACTGGTTGTTTTTAAATCCAAACAATTGATTTTTGTTCTATATTTGAACATAAGGGGTTTCAAGCTTTTTAAGGTGAGGGATGGACCGGGGATAAACCGAATGTTGCAGTTTATGCCTGCTCTGATATTGTGTATAGTTTCATTTTATTTATTTACCTATTCTATGATTTTGCTCAAATGATCATTGATTTATGGATTCATACACATACTTTACGATTCATCTTAATACATTTATTATTACCTTAACTTTGGTTAACTTTGGTTAAATGGTCACTAACATGGAATTTTATTTTTTATCAATTCATTAGATGAGACCTCTCAGCAGAAACATTTAGAGAACACAAAGTCCCCCTCAATGGCTTCCCAAAATGAGAGCGAACCTACAGATGCAGGTGACAAGGGTGGTTCTTCTCAGGAAAAAGAGCTGGATGAAGAGCTGGAGGGAGGGAGAAATGAGGAAAGTGACATGGGTGGCCTGGAGTCAGATCAGGACAATGTGGAGCAAACTGTAAAAACATCAGAAGCTTCTATAAGCAATGGCAGATCCGTCTGTAAAAACAGTGTAGCTTCTGAAGGTGATAACCGTCCATTCAAGTGTAATGCGTGTTTGGAGTCATTTCCCACTAGAACGGCTTTGAGTGTTCATTATAATTCAACCACCCATATTCAGAGGATGAGAACCGGGACGGTGAAAGACAGTGACTCAACCCCTTTTCTGGCTAGACCTTATGTCTCCAACAAACCATACCAGTGTGCCGTCTGTCGTGTCTCCTACAATCATGCCATCACCCTGGAAAGTCATTTAAAATCTGTGTTGCACCAGAGTCGCAGCAGGAGTGCGGGGAATGCTACTCCTAGTTCCACTGCAAATACAGGAACTGGAACCATGGTTACAAACTTGGCTGCGACCACTGTTGGAAGCACCACACAGTTAGTTAATGCCTCCACCAGCAATTGTGTCACCCAAGCAAACCTGACTCCATCAGCAGTAACGACCAAAGACGGAGAGCAGGTGCAGCCTCAGCTAGCTCCCTCATTACTTTCTTCTCCGGTGGCCTCCGCACAAGCCATGTCTGCTATTCTCACTCTCCTGACTTCCAGCCCAAATTCTCTCCCACACTCCATTCTTCCTCCTCTCTTCACGACTGGGACATCTGCAACACCAGGGGCAGCTACCCCGCAGCTTATACCCCAGCCTCAGATGCTCATGCCCCTGGTGTTGAATGGACTCCAAACTCAAACCCAAATCCAGGGCCAGAATCCAGAGTCTCCAAACCAGCTTTTGCAGCAGGCAGTGCCAGTTCTTGGTCTCAGTGCTGCACAACAGGCTCTCTTGGCCCAAAGACTCAGTGGCTTACAAAGTCAGTGGGCTGCATTTGGCCTCCCATCCACCACTCAAATGAGTTTAGAGGAGACCAACAAGATGGCGGACAAGGGTGCAGACTTGAGAGTACACAATGAGATAAAAGTAGAGCCTTGCAATCAGCAAATGTCACTAAAATCTGAGGAGGACTGGAAAATTGATGGGTTAAAAAAAGAGATCTGTATTAAGGTTGAGAAAACACAAGAGCAGAGTGAGAAAATAGTGGATGACGGCACATGTGATGAAAAAGAGCAAGAAGAAAGTGAAATGGAAGTTGAGAGGACCAGTGAAAAGGTGTGTCAGGGAGATGATGCAAACTCCAAAGTAACTGAATCCTCAGCTGCCTCAGTCTTTCGGCGTGATAGTTCGTTGTCATGTGTTATGGATCCAAACCAAGGTCTCAGCCATACACATCCTGTTAACAGCTCTGGCGCTGTTAACTGTACTTTTCGTAACACTAATTTTGCCTTAAGAGCTTCAGGCCATAGAAGTGCTAAAGATCATCCACTCTTGTCTTCAGGACGGTCTGTGCTCACTGAGTTCCAGTCTCAGGTTCTGTGGGCCTTTTTAGAGTCACGAGATGATGCTGAAACATCTAGTCCTCAGCGGGAGGACTGTGAAGCCCTCGGCAGGGAGGTAGGGCTAAGTGGAGAAGAGGTACGCAAGTGGTTCTTAGACGCTCGGCAATCCAAAGATAGGGAAAGATTAGACAGCTTCCATGATGAATTGGACAGAAGTATGGAGGAAGAAGAAGGTAATTTAATGATAGATGAGGGTGAAGATGAACACAGTCCATCAGCGACAGGCAGTCATGCCATTGACCTTTCCAGTAGTGCAGAACGACACAGGATTGGTAAGGGCAGCCCAAGAGAATTGCTGTTGACATCCGACTCTGAAAATGAAGAGTTCTACACGTCTGTTATCGTGACTGATGAAGAAAGTCAAAGCAGCTCTATGAGGGAAGAGTCAGGTAGCCCAATCAAACAGTCTTCACAGGTAGAGCCAACAGCTGAAAGGTCAAGTGGTGGTGGAAAGGTTCTTCGTTCTACTACAGTCTTCCTCTCGGATGCAGAGGATGAATATGATGATGAACAGAGTATGAAAAGGAAAAAAAGAAAGAGTGAGATTGATAAGGAAGAAGTGGAGATCAAGCGAGAGAAGCAAGATGTAGATCTTGATCTTCAGTTGGAAGCGCAAGCTGACCCTCCTACTCCTCTTTCAGTTGCAGTTGATCACCAGGGTGTTCCAACTGGCATCTTGCAGTCATTGCCCCTTTCCCTGTCATTGGCTCCACTTTCCACCCAGTTATACAGTCCATATGTACTCTCGCTTCCTTCATCAGTTATTGGGGTAGGTGTTTCAGAAGGAGATCGGGGTAAAATGACCTTTTCAAACACTCAAGCAGTTACTCAAAGTCCAGGAGCAGCACCTGCAACCACCTCTCTTACACACTCCTTCTTGTCTAACGGTAATGATTGCGAGTCTGCTTTGGATCTAAGCATGGGGAAAAACCACAGCTCTACAATATCATCAACATCATCTGTATCCCCAGCTAACAAGTCCTCCATACAAAAAAGTCATTTGCTTGATGGTCTGGGATTGAGACCAGCGACTGTTGGGGTTCCTACAGATGGAGGTCTCATCGTTGTTCAGGTGAAGCCAGATCCTGCCATTGCTTCCAATAACAGTACTTTAACTAATCGCAATAATTTGGCTAAGACTAGCACTGTGTACATGAGGGCAGCTGAAAAGGTTAGCACATCACTCATGGAAAGGGAAAAAGAGAAGGAACGAGAAAAAGAGCGGGAGCAAAAGAGGCCAAAAGTCAGACGGTTCAGGGACATGAGACGGTCCAGGACCATCATCCATGCTGATCAGCTTGATATTCTCTATGGATGTTATTTCAAAGATCCAAACCCAGGAAAGCATGAATTTGAACAAATATCTGAGTGGGTAAATCTTCCAAAGAAAGTGGTTCAGATCTGGTTCCAGAATATGAGGGCTAGGGAGCGAAAGGGAGAGGTCCGTTTTATCAGTGATGGCACTTTGGCAGCTGTTGGGAAACCACTCATTAAGTTCACCTGGCCACTCTCGAAGCCCATATTCTCAACCCCACCTAAACCTAACCCAAGTCCCTCCACCGGCTGGGTCTCTGCAAAACCCCAAACTGGAAATGTTCCTCCAAAGACGGATAAGGTGAAGGAGGTCAAGGAGCCCCCAAAAATTCCCACTCAAGGTCCAAGTAGACCAAATCAGACAGGCTCTTTCACCGTTGTGTCTACCAGTCCTTCATTAGTTCACAAGACCAAAACAGAGGCAACACCCATTACAATGGTTAAAATAGCTCCCAAGACAGTGGCCACTCCGGTTGCAGTTCCTCTGCTAGTCAGTGGGATTCCTACATCTCGATCTGCTCCGAAAAGGAAGGTTGAAGAGGTACAAGCCGAGTCAGACCGTACTGATGATGATGACGACGATTACCGAGGAGGGGTCGAGTCTGGGACTACCAGCCACATGGTGCCAAAATTGTCCCCTACGCCAATTAACAAATCTTCTGCCTTGGCATCTCAGAAACACAATGGGCTCAAATATTGGTCTCAGAAAGGTCCATTCAAGATCAACACCCTCTCAAGAGAACAGTTAGGCTTGAGTTCTCAGCGACCTACACCCACTACCACCACGCCCACCACTCCATCCCCTGTGACGGTTACAGCATCCTCTGGTCAAAACCAAAAAGAAACAAGTTACATGCTGCAGAACTCCACCCCAAGACGACCTCGAACTCACCTGAACTGTCTTCAGCTGTCTATCCTGCAATCATGCTACGAGACATGTGCTCATCCTAATGCACTGGAGTGTGAGGCAGTGGGGACAGAGCTTGGGCTTCCACTAAAGGTTGTGCAAATCTGGTTCCAAAATACGCGTGCCAAGGAGAAACGCTGGAGGCTTCAGCAAGAGAAAATGGTAAGGGCATTTTGTCTAATATGGCAGCTGTTTTCATGTGTAATTTTAGTATTTTGCTACAATGTCATTGGCCTCGGAGGTGTCCAGATACTTTCTCATGTCATAGCAACACATTACAAAAATATGCCATTTGCAGTAGACTACAAGTGTCATCTTTAATTCATATTTTAATTATTCCTTTGACATAGTGGTGATGCCTTTTAAAGAAATAATTCATCCAAAATTTACTCAATCTTATGTCATACCAAACCTGTATGCATTACATTTTCATTCATCTCCTTTTATGTTCTTTTACACAAAAAGAGATAATTTAATCAGGTTGGGTATTTAAGTGCTTCGTTCATCCCCAAATGTAAGTAGTAAAACGTGTGCTGCCACTTCTCTCTTGTGCGCCATCTATGCTTCACACAGTAGGTGGCACTTTTTACTTTTTATACTTATTTTTCTTTAACTGTGTCCCAATTCAGAGGCTGCATCCTTCGAAGTCCGCAAAGGTCAGACCGAGCATTGTTAAATGGGACGGTCTAGCCTACGGAGGATTGCTCTTGTTGCCTACAACTGTGACGGCTGCCGTTGATGAGCGGCAGTAACGTTTGTACTGGACTTTTTTGAAAGTTATATTCAATTGTCTGAAAACAAAACACATTTCTAAATATGTCACCTTGGTCCATTTATGTGCATAATAAAGAGTATAAACTATATGAAGTAAGATATAAGTCAGCATTTGAACCGCCTTAAAGTTTTTTTATTTTTACATTTGTATCATTAGATCTCCGAGTAAGGTGAAACCCAATACTTGCATTTAAGTGTAACTCAAGAAATCCTGTCGTCAATGGTGCGCAATGAATTTTGGGGTAGACTAGGCCGTGAAGGATCCATCTGTTGTATCCTTTGTCGTCCGGAAAAACGAAGGATGCATTTCGAGGCCGTATTTAAGTAAAGCCTTCGAATTGGGACAGCCTTCACCCACCACTGTGATGCAATCAACTTTTGAATGCGGCCTTTGAAGAATGCAGCCTCTGAATTGGGACGCAGTCCTTGAATCTTTTACATGAATGCCTAGAAGCAGATGATTGTTTCTGCCACCTCCTGGACAGGAGTGTATGGCGCATAGGAAAGTAATGGCAGCTGCTATGATTTTACTTCTAAAATTGCTTCCATTTCTAGTTATTTTAGCGCTTAGACCAAGGGGTCAGCAACCTTTTTGTCACGAAGTGCCATTTTTAGGTTTCTGAGTTAATCACTATGCTACAACCCCCCAACCCCCATATGTATAAATGCATATAAACATATTTTAAATATTCATAATGGCTTGTATAGAAATATTTAATATTTCTCAAGCAATTTTTCATTAAAATGTGTTTCAAATTTGTCAAACGTTTTGTTTTTAGATTTAAATTATACTTTGAAGAACAGATTTCCAATGGGTCTATTTTCACTTGGTCATTCATGCGTTTTTAATAATCAGATAGCTGTCTGTTTTGTTACACTTGGCAACATAAGAGTGTCTCCACAAAACAAATATAAATCTAATCTTCAATTCCCGCTCTACATGCAAAATTCAAGTTCACATCGATGAAAGCAAGATATGAGCTTCATTTTATTTATTATCAGCTAATTTCAAGATCAGAGACTGCACTGGTGAAATTATTTACCCCTGGTTTCGCAGACAAGGCTTAAGCTAGTCCTAGACTATAATGCATGTTTGAGCTGTTTTAACTGAAAGCAACTTGCAGTGACATATCTGAAAATATGTCAATGCCATTGTTTTGTCTCAAGATGCACACCAGTAGGGCTGTAGCTAACGATTATTTTGGTAATCGAGTAATCGTTTGATAATTCTAACAATTCCTCGAGTAATCGCACCATAACAAATTTACCCTGTTCTTCTCCCAATTCACCAGACACTTACATCCATCCGTGTATTTCGAAAGAAGTGGAGGAATTCAGGTGTAAATCCGACAAATCTATCCTCCTGACCACAGCATAAAGAAACATGATGCGCATATAGCTCAACTACTAACGCGATCATTATAAAGGTGCTTGCACAACAAAACTTACACATATGGCTTAAAAATAACTATATAATAGCAAAAACACAATAAAAATTGATTCAAGTAAAGTATGAAAAACAAGTAATTGTATGGTTTTATTGAACAAAACTGTCAAAATACATAATGTATTGAATTGTACAACTAATTTTCTTTTTGTATTATAACAAATGCCTGCAGAGGGCGCCAGTGGCCTGACGATTGTTTTTTACACTCTAAACACAATCTAATCCTTGTTTAATATTGGCTTACAACATTTATTTCAACTGTCCAGTTAATCTTTAATATTTGGCCATTTCTTTACAACAGAAATGCTACAACCACTGTAATTTTTTTTTTAACAAGAACATGTGGACTTAAATGAGTACTTAAACTTATATTTTGAAATCGCAACGAGCAGTTAGTACAGTAGAAACATACTGTATAATGTATTCTCCTGTGTTTGCTAAGGTTTATAGATCACTTACTTTACAGATCTGATTAAATGTCGCACATTGCGTTTCCAGATGAACATTAAAAGCAATCCAAACTCCCAGCATATGCAGAGATGGAGTTTGAAACGCACAACTCATGTAAATAACAGTTCACATGAAGCTGCATTTACTGTGAATGGAGCCGCATGAGAAACGGTCTAATAATGCGTTTCATGGATTCTTGTCCGTGGAAAGCGCCACTTCCGGTATTTTACCAGTATTTTACCGGTTACTTGACACGGGCAAATTGAAATCGAGGATTTTTTTAAATCGAGTATTCGAATTTAATCAAGGAATCGTTACAGCCCTACACACCAGTTATGTTTTTTTTTTCTAGGGTATGTTTATAAAAGCTACTTAAATGTCCTAATTGAACAAAGGCCTAATCTTGGCGTAGTCTAAGTCCTGTCTGTGAAACTGGGCCATAGTGTCAATACTTTTAGTGAAGATTTGCAACGGTCAGCTACTCCTCTGCGGTGGGCCATATCTGTGGCGACACGTGTTGCACTAGCACTGTCATATCTGGCTAACGGAAGCTGTTATAACACGCCTTTTGTATGTTTATTTTTTTACCATTTTGGGAGGAGTAAAATTTACATACGTGTTTCAACAACATGATGCATTTTGTCCAGTTGCATCTGGCATGCATAAAAATGCCCTCTTTTTCTGAGGGCATTTACCCGTCTTTCTCGATTAGACAGCTATCCGATCGGAGAAAACGCATGAAGTGACCAGGTACACATGAACGGAGTTTGTGTGTGTGGAATGCTTAAGACTCTATTCACTTGATTGAATATCTCAGAAATTTCTAGCATTAAGTATGTACAGCGGAACAAGCTGCAAGCTGTCAGTCAGTAACTTGCCTGGTCACGCTAATGGTTTGTCAGAGCTGCGTGCTTTCATTGACTTCATTGGCAACTTAATTCTCACACAATATTTATAACTCCTTAATAAAACAAGCTGTGTTACTATGAGGAATGATTACCTCAATGGCAGGTGCGAGGTACTTTATCTGAATGAAATACATACACTCGCTTTTGCTCACGTGCCAGCAGTTACCCCTCTGCGTGCCATAAGGAAGTTTTGTTTGTTTTTATTGATATTGCTTAACATTTTGTTTTTCTGCAATGAAATGAAACTGACATTGTCATTACATCTTTACACAGTCGCCTAATCCCATTGACCCTTCCAAGAAGGTAGATGTCAGCTCGGGTAGCTACCTACAATACAATGCTCTCCGAGCTAACCGTCCCATCCTGCCCAAACCTGTACAACTGACAGTTGTGGAACCAACTCCAACATACACCATCGGCCAGACGACAGGCCGTGAGACTCTGAGAGGCAAGTGCGATGCCTGTGGGGTTGAATTCGAATCCAGGGCTGCAGCACGTGACCATGTCTTCTCTGCTCGACATCTTGCCACTCTGAGAACCACTAACTTTGGTCAGCAAGCATCGTTGGTCAGCAATGGATCTGGTACGGGGTCTGCTAGTTTTGCCAGCCAGTCTTCTACCCCATCACCAGCTAGCAGCTCCAGCTAAACAATGAATTGGAGCTGGTGTAGTCTGTGGACCCACTAGACTTGTTGGCTTTCAATAGACAGAAAAAGGGTGCTGGTCTTTTAAGCTAATGTTCTTTTGAGGCTCTAAAATTGGAGTGGGCCCAGATGACTCTGGCCATCTTCACACTCTCTCCTTGGATATCAGCGAGACATTGTTATTATACAGAGTCTTTACTTACAGGGCTCCTTTTAATGACCTATTGCCACAGCATCATTTTACTATAAATAATCTACTGAAATGGTAATCATGGACATGCTAATGCTTATGTGATTATGGTCTGTTTTTCACAACTTCATCTCGGTTCAAACTCCTATTATGTTGGGTAATATTCTACTCACATTTACACATAACACTTTGTTTGATTGGGAGAATCTATGGTAATGAAGCACCCAAAAACTCAACCAAAGTGCTCTGGGTTGTCAATTATGTTTGTGGTACTGCTTTTGCTTGAGCCAGGGTGGTCTTTAGCCTGTTTTAAAGTCTATATAGAAGAGTCGTTTCTAAGCTGATTTATCTCTGATAGTCTTGTTAATTCAAAGAAATTTATTCTGTAAACAGAAGTTTTCCTTCTGGCTCAGTTGAAAGAAGACTAGACTATGCTAACAGTTGATAGTAATGAAATAGTAGAAATGACAAATAAAGCAGAGAATGTGTAGTCTGGAATAAGGAGAATTTGGGAGAGTGTTCTGAATCCAGACGCATTAAAACGAGGACGTTAACAATATGATAGCTATTTTTGAACAACCATCATGACAATCCTATAGTCATCAGCAGAGCTCTCGTTGAACATTAAAGATGTCAGATGGTCCTCATACAGCACTTTGACCCTTTTTAAAGTCTCAAACGTTTTTCTTTTTTTTTTCTTTTTTTAAATTGTTTTTTTTTTTTTTTTAGTTTTTCGTGTTCCGCAAAATAAACAGTTTTGTTGTATGGTAAAATCTTACTGTATGTCAAACTATAATGAAGTATTAATCAGCTTTTAATGTTATTTTTAAAGAGTTTGCATTGCACATAGTTAAAACAGACAAAAAAAATGGATCAGACCTAGCCGCTGTGCACGAAGCCAAAGTCAAGTCTGTACTCACAATTTTATATGGATTTGTGGAACATTGAAATTATGTACCTTATACCCTCAGATAAACCATTTTGTTTGGTTTGAGTTTAGGGAGTAACCCCAGCTTGTCGATAAGAATTAAACACAAAAGTCATTTATTTATGGTAAAGGCAAAAGCATTTTAGAATTATGGGAGAGAGTTGTCATCTTTTTTTCTTGTTCTTTCATTAAGCATTTTGTGTTTTTGCAAACCGAGTGCTCATACTGAGTAGATTCAAGTATTTTTCTTTAAACCCCACCTGGAGAGAAGACAGGGTGCTTTAGTGGACCTGGAAACTATTCATCAGGGCAACAGGAGGTGTGATTTGAAGGACATGAAATACTAAAGACGATTTTCCTTTTTGGTTTATTTTGTATATTATTATTATTGATACTATTAATACTTTAACAAAATGCAAAACTAAAAAAGATTTTTTAATGAACTATATTAAGAAAATGATATTCCAAAGTTATTCTTTCTCTTGCTTTGTCTCATTAAAGAAACCAAAAAGCAATCTTGATTGGAAGTGCTTGTAACGCAAACCACAAAGGAGCTCCCCTGCCTTGACACTTTGAACTAGTCCAGGGTTTAAGCATGAGCTACAATTAAATGCATTTCCAACAACTCAACTTGGAACACTTGAAGTTCATTGAAACATTTTGTTTTCAGTATATCCCAGCAAATACAAGTTGTTTTTGTTCAAATTAGTGTCAAGTAGCTCATATGAAATGAACATGGACTGGGTTGTAGTGCAGTGCTACAGGACGTGGGATCACATGGTGTTGCACTGTTCAGAGTATATAGGTAGAAAATGGAGAAATGCTTTTATATTATCTTTTCACTTTTTCATTGACACTTGATTATCACTTGTTATAACTGTACTACTTACTATTTTTCAGTACTTTCATCACTTTTGATTATTATTGATTCATAACGGTTTTAATGGCATCTCAGACTTTGAGATGTCATTGATATGAATATTGAACGATAATGGTGGCAGTCTTGTTATGAAAAATTAGAATATTGATTAAGCTTGTTTTCCCCTCAAATGTACCTTCATTTTGTGTTGGTTCTCCTTTTTTCTTATGCAGAAAACAAATAAACTGAAGTTCATGTATTGATGTTTCTCTTCATTATGTAAATTACCCTTGGAATTTGTATATATAGATATATTCATATTTTATGTTTACTTAAGTTGCATATTAGCAGCACTATTTAATATAATTATTATGGAACATCTTGTCAGGTGTTCAGCTTCATTGATAGATAACAATATGGCAGTCAAAAATACTGAAGTAGTAGCCTACTCATTAGAGATTATCAATATTCATTTCTCATAATGGGTAAAACAAATACACAATTTCAGAGGCCATGGTTTAAGTTGAAGATCTCAGCATTCCAGTGAATGCATAGTAGTAGCATTGTTGCCAGATCTCACTTGAAATTTCCCCCCAAAAAAGGAAATGTGTGTGTGTGTGTATATATATATATATATATATATATATATATATTAACCCTCTATGGTACAGTGTTGTCTCCAGGTAACAGTCTATTTTAGTTTGTTTTTAATAAGATAAGACACCAATTTATTGATCAAGCGTATCTCAGGGCAGAAGAACTCATACTAATCAATTAAAGTGCAAAAAAAAAGTGGTCACATGACTCACAGGGGTCCATTTTTTGTCCTGTTTCAGCGCGTGTGCACGTCACATGGCTCCATATTTTCTCCAATGAAAAGTGCATTTTTCACTTATTTGTGTCCAGTTAATCACCCACAAAAAATGAGTCACCTTCACTGGTAAGTAAAGAAATATTTTCAAGAACTTATCAAAGTTACATAATCAAAAGTTTTAGAGGACATAAAAAAAAGTGTTTTTTATGTTTGTAAGGAAAATAATTATCTAAATGTATTTGCATTTTTGTATGATTTTGTAATGCAATTATCAGAATAGTAATACACATACTATATCTGCATATATTATGATGCACATTTTCTATAGCACTTGAAATATAAAGCAGGTAGCACTTGGCAATTGATGAGGGGGAGGATGAGAGGGTCATACTGTGATGAGGAAGATGAGGTCATAGTGACAATATGGCAGATGGATATGATGATATGATGGTTATGTGGTAATACTTGTGCTCCATGATGGTACATTGTTGCCTGAGAGCAACAGCTGGAAACAAAATGTTACTTTTTATTAAATATGAAATTTTTAATACATTAAAAACAACTTGTTTGTTCATGTGTCTGGTTAAAGAAATTGATGTTTTCAATAAATATATTTCTTTTTTTTCTACATGTCTAAAATGTCAAATGTTTCAATTTGTGGTACAATGTTGCCTCGAGGCAACAAACCTTTTAAAAAATAAATTAATTAAAAATTACACAAAACACAAAAATGATATCGCGTACCATAGATCACATAAGCCATCTACTACTACTGACCATCGAAATGTATGAATACATTTCTCTTTTATGTGTACACCTCTGGGAAAAGAAAAAAGGCCAAAATTTCGGACAGTAGGTGGGGATATTTAACAACCATTAATGGTCATAATTAATACATATTTTTCTTAATTCATTTTTTTATGAACAACCTGACAAACATTCAGAGAACAATAGAGAAATAAATAAAATGAAATAAAAATTACAATGTGTAAAATATAACATTTCAAAAAGAAAAATTGAAGGCTTTGAAAAAATATAAAATTCCGGATATTCAACAGCTTGGTCATACTTTATTGCGCTATTTGGGCCAAGCAGTAGCAAGCCTAAATATGGGACTATATTCTGGAAATAAGTTTTATTTAAAAAAAAAAAAAAAAAAAAAAAGTATTTATGAGTGACTTTACATAAAATACAAGTCAAAGGACCAAGTGGATTATATTGTGGAGACATGGCAACATTGCATAGTAGCTCTAATCCGATACAAATACCGTTGCAATCTAAAGGTGGTCTGTGAGCCGTGAATGACACTACTTTCATCCAATCACAGTTGCTGTTGTAAAGTCTAAGCGGCGAGCGCAGTGAAATATCCCAAGAGAACACCAATACCCGTTCTCGATACGTTGAGAGGGCGTGTCTAAAGGGCGGAATTATCCAATCACCTCTCGATAGTGCGCCTGCAGTGCTCAGAATCCCCGCCCACGGCTTCCATTTCTGTTCTGGAACACACGAGCCCTCGCGAAGAATACACATTTGCTTTTCTGAATTTGTCTTCTAATGTAAATAGAGTAGTAAGTGCGACATATTGACTAAGTGAACCCTATTTATATTTGGATAAATAGTGTTAGGGGTTTTTTTCTTCGTTGAAGGACACGTTTGAGCTCCAGAAGAAGCGAGGCGGGCTTTTATTCCCCATTTTAACTTTAGTGAGCGGCGTTTTCCGCCGTTTTTTTTATTCCCTCCCCTGCCCCTCTCTCTTGCTCCCCCCTGCGAGAGTCGCGGCCTGTAGTTTAGCCACGAGGCGCGTCGGACCACCGGGAATCAGGAGATGGCGGAGTTTGGTAACGGACTGGCAGATGAGTCTCTGCTGGACTCAGACCCGGGTCACTCAGAACTTGAAGACCCAGGCGCCGGCGATGAAGAACCTGGATTAGACGAGGGAGAGGCCGCTATTGAAGATCCGGTAAGTGAAGGACGTATTATACCCGCTAATTTCGTTTTTTGTAAACGTTTTCATCCCAATTTCCTCTCTAACCTCACATTAAAAAAAAAAAAAATCGTAATTGCAAAGCAAATAATCATGTCAACGCGAAACCGGTTTTGCCAGGTCGGTTTGTCCGCCATTGTGGCTCACGCAGTGCAGTAGAATTAGTGAGTGACATGCGTGCTGCTGGCCGCCATGTTGGCGCAACATTGGTCTGGGTTCCTCTGCGCCAGATCTGTAGACCTAGCGGGGGGAAAATCTTCATCGCAAAAATGCGCGACGGGAGATGTAAGAGACAGGGGCGAGGGTAGGACAGGCCGCCATTAGCCGCAGCAGTGTGGGTCCATCCGCAAAGAAGCAGACGGCTCACGGTAAACACGCCTCTTTTCTGATCAGTAATATTTGTGGCGTGAAAAAGTAAGTCGCGTTGGTAATTGCGTGCGATTGTTTTTGGCCTCTGCAATGGAATAAGTCTTTATGCGACGTGTGTGACATGTTAAAAAAAGGCGTGAGAGGCTTTTATTTTCAGATTTGGCATCGAATTGCTAACATTAAGGAAAACTGCAGAGTTGTCGTTGGGCAGAACGCTGTATGTCATGCTCATCTGCATCGCCGTGATCCTTTTATTCGATGTACTTTAGAGATTAAATGCCGCTCGTGATGTATTGCATAATTTGTTGGTGGTTTTTGTGTGTGTGATGGAGATGGGGCATTAGGGCTGGGCTGGTGCATTTCTCTCCGTGCACATTAACGTTATTGGAGCTGGAGTAGGTCATGCATTTGAATGCTTGAATGCATGTCTACTTTATTTCGTTATGCAATGATGCTCTATTTATGGGTCGTATTTAATCATTAGTTACTTTATAATATGCTGTTGTTTGTGTATTCTAAACGGTTATTGAAGTTAGATCGTATCATGCAAAATCTTGTTTTAACTGCGTAAAAGGGGCCATCACATGCATGCTGTGTTAGTTTAGAAGCAATCCAAAGCGACTCCCACTGCCCTGCAATGCAGCACTGCTGAAACTTGTGTGCGTGCGTGTGAATACACACCAAAAGTGTGTTCTCTCGCGCACAACAATGCATGCACGGATGGCATCATGCTTAGGGCGTCTTGCTGACTGGACAGTAAATGGTTTGAAAGCGCTCAGTGCATAATCACGTGTGTGAAAGTGCATGTGCATGCTGTCTCCATGATATCTGGTGAGGATAATGAATGATTGTGACAAAATGGGTTTAGCAGCACCACGATACTGATGCAGATATAGATCAGGCACACTAAAATAATTTACTCATTTGAATAACAGGATCTAGTTATGCAAAATATTTAATAACAATTTTGTTAAATGTCTAATATTCTGAGTTTTTGGGTAATGTCTATATTTGCCTTCTCAGGAGCTGGAGGCAATTAAAGCCCGGGTGAGAGAGATGGAGGAGGAGGCAGAGAAACTGAAGGAGCTACAGAACGAGGTGGAGAAACAGATGAATCTCAGTCCTCCACCTGGTAAGTGAGACTGAATGAATGAGGGAGGGAGAAAGGCAAATCTTGGGAAGATTGAGTTCAAGGGGAGCACTGCAGAACAGACAGAGCTGATGAATAAGCCTGCATTAGGAGAAGAAGAATAACTAGCACTGGAGGTCAATAGAGATATGACTAGAAACAGAGCGAAACCTAGATTTGAGGCGAAGCTCTGCAGTAACCTTGCAGACAATGTGGTTTCTATGATAAATCCTGGGTTTTGGAGTTGTGTGGAAATGGTGTTTTCTCTTTGCAGCTGGCCCTGTCATTATGTCCATTGAAGAGAAGATGGAAGCTGATGGGAGATCTATTTACGTTGGAAATGTATGGGCAATTATTCTCATACCTACATGGTTATTAGCTGTTTTCATGTAATTCGTTGCATTTTGTAATGCTTTCTGAGGTATGCTTGATGTTAGAAGTGGTGGTGATTAGATTTTGTCTGTTGCAGGTGGATTATGGTGCGACAGCAGAGGAGTTGGAGGCGCACTTTCACGGATGTGGGTCCGTAAACAGAGTCACCATCTTGTGTGATAAGTTTACAGGACACCCCAAAGGGTAATTCATGCATTCCTGTCTTCTTTTTTTTTTTTTTTTTTTTTCCACCCCATCTTTACCTCCATTTTTCTATCTATGGAATTTGTCTTTTTTGTGGGTGTCTCATTTTCTTGTTCTCTTGTGCAGCGTCTGCTCCACTTTAGGTTTAGAGAAGGCATTGATGCATCACCTTAACCCACAAACTGAACAGCAGCCACTGAAATAATGAACCGATCTAGAATTTGAGGCAAATTGGCAGTGATGCTAGTAAAGAAGTATTGTTTAATAAAAAATAAATGTTTAATTAAGCACAAATTAATTGCATTAAGAATTTTTCTCTTCAGATTTTAGAAATACAGTCAAACCCAAATTTATTCAGACACCTTGAACATTTAATTCGTTATTACAGTTTATTCATTATAGTTTAACAATGGTAATAAAATATGACAAGATCTCAGAGTTAAACTGTGTCAGAAGAAAAAATCTTAATTATGTCAGATAACACTTAAGCAAAACATGGTCAGGTCAAAGTGTCTGAATAATGTCTGGTTCCAAATTTTTATCAATTTTACTTGTGGTCCACTGTGTGAAGAATTTTTGGGTATAATATGTCAGTTTACTTTTTGCGATCCTCACTTACATAAATGAACTGTAGTGTCCTGCACCCACTAGTAAAAATGTATCAAATGTCTGAATAATTTTTGGTTTGACTGTACATATATACATCTCACACACATTGTGCTTAACAAACTTATTAGACCACCACCCAATGTAAGGTTTGTGCCACAGCTGCCCTAAACTAACAGTATTGGTGATTACCAAAATAATTTTTTTGTTTCTGTAATGGTTAATCAACACCAGTATGTGTAAGCTCTTTAGTCACAGTAGTGTTTTTGATGCTAAAATATAATTATTGTTGCGATTTAATGGATTCAAAGATAGATCGCACAAACGTTTTTATCAAAAGCAAGTCTTTGGGAACAGCTAGAAACTATTTGGGAGTCCATAACAACTGACTGTGGGAAAGTACTTAAAAACAATGCCAGCAAAAATGCAAGCTGTTATCAAGGCCAAAGGAAGCCATAACCAAAAAAATTATATATTTTACTTTTATTTTGTATGTGTGAAAAGACTATTTAGTTGATTGTTTGTTATAAATTTGTCATATAAATGACAATAAAATATTTTGTTTTTTAAAAATGTTTTTGACAGATTCCTCAAATATTTGTGTTTTGTCTTTATGACAGGTGGTCTAATAAATGTTAAGCTCTATCTATACAAATCTCTATACTCTATCTATGCTTTGCTGCTCTTTTTAATTGACATTGACTGCCCTTATCATTTGCTCTCATCACATTTCAGGTTTGCATATATAGAGTTTGCAGACAAGGAGTCTGTTAGGACAGCCATGGCACTGGATGAGTCCTTATTCAGAGGAAGGCAGATCAAGGTGAGATGAGGCATAACATAACAAATTGTCTTGAAGTTCAAAAGTCAATGTTAAACTGAGTTGAGTTTTGATAATAGAAATTACTTATTCAGAAATCCAGAAGCATAAAGCACTGACAAACACTTCAGTAGTTTTCAGTTCCCCCAGCACTGCTCATTTTGTGTATCTCCCTCATCTAACACCTGATTCAACTAATCAGCTCATTAGTTGAGACTGCAAGACCTGAAATTGGCTATATGTCAGATAAGGAAGACGTACCAAATGTGCAGTGCTGTGGGTCCTCCAGGACAGGTTTGAAAACCCCTGCCCTATACCATGTTTTATTATATTTTAGGATTTCTTGGATTTCTTTAATTTTAAACTTAAATTTCCTAACTGTTCTTCCAGGTTGGGGCCAAGAGAACAAATCGTCCTGGCATCAGCACCACAGACCGCGGTTTCCCTCGGGCCCGCTTCCGCTCACGGGGAGGAAACTTCTCGTCCCGGGCGCGCTACTACAGTGGCTACACACCTCCCAGAGGCAGAGGACGGGCCTTCAGGTGAGCTCCATGCCAACCTGCATGTTTGACAGTGACTGACACACAGGCTCCATCCTGACAGAGAGTGCTGCTGTGAAAGTGTGTGCGCATCGGGTGGGGGACAATCTAAAATAAGTGTTTCTAAATGTTCATGCTTAATTTTTTTTTTTTTTTTTTTAAAGAGGTAGATCACCCAAAAATGAAAATTATAGGATAATTTACTCACCCTCAAGCTAAGGTAATACTACTATCTTCTTTCAGACGAACACAATCATATAGTTATATTATAAAATATCCTGGCTCATCCAAGCTTTTTAATGATAGTGAATGGCGCTTCTGATTTTGAAGTCAAAGTTCATCCATCCATCATAAAAGACGGTTCCGGGGGTTAATAAAGGCCTTCTGAAGCGTGATGGGTTTTTGTAAGAAAAATATCCATATTTAAATCTTTAACTAGACTGCCTATGCAAATCGAATTATGCCAAAAGAGTAACCTCTGCACTGAACCATGATGCAATGACGAACACGGAAGCGCAGAGGATAGAGCAAAACAAAACATCGGTCATGAATTAGAAGTCTAAAACGAGAATTTTTAAAGCAAAATGTCGGAGGATTTCAAAATAAGAGAAGAGGAACTTCTGGAATTTTTTTAATGTTTTCCTGTGTTTGTTGCACAGCCCTATTTGTTTGAACCGCGAGAGGCATCTAAGGTTACGATATCCATACATCGCGTCAGTGTTTACTTTTTTGGCGCAAGTCGATTTGCATGGGCCATCTGCCGGAAGCTAGTTTTTTTTTTTTTTTAGTTTATAAAGTTTTAAATATGGATATTTTTCTTACAAAACAAAAAAAAAAACATAGTTTCTCTTCAGAAGGCCTTTATTAACCCCCTGAAGTTGTATGGATTATATTTATGATGGGTGGATGCACTTTTGGACTTCAAAATCAGGAGCACCGTTCACTACCATGGAAGAACAAGGATGGTGTGGTTTTTTTTTTTTGTTTGTTTTTTTTTTTTTTTTTATAAATTTAACTCTAATTGTGTTCGTCTGAAAGAAGATACACCTAGGGTGGCTTGAGGGTGAGTAAATCATAGGATGATTTACATTTTTAACATGACATTTATTAAAATCCATCAACTCTTTTGCTTTTCCTTTTTTTTTTTTTTTTTTTTTTTTTTTTTTTTACTTTTTAAAGTATTCTGTGCTAGTAATTGTATAGCAGTCCGTCTCCTGTATGTATGCATGCTCCTGTTTAATGCCTCTGGGTGTGAGGAGAGAAGGAACTGCACTCCCTTTTGTAGTCTGCACTCTCTGTACAAACCCCTGTGTGTCGTCATGTTAAAAGGAAAACTGAGGAAGAATTACAGAAACCATTAAAACACACATTATCATCTCGGTCCATTTTCCTCCTGCATTGTAAGATTCTGAGCATTGAATGATCCTTTGCACTCATCAGAGGTTTAGAAGTGAATAACCTGCTTCCCAGTGTGAAGATCATTTCTGCAGTGTGCTTCAAAACCGTTAGATGTCTACATAGTGAATCTTCAAAAAAAAACCTGTGGTCCTGTCTCTGTAGGCACCTCGCTAGGTTTCAAGACTCAACCCAAATCCTGTTAGGCCCTCTGGACAGATTTAGCACTCTATTGCCCGGTTTCACAGTGAGGGCTTAAGCCTAGTCCCAGACTAAAATACATGTTTGAGCTGTCTTAACAAAGCAACTTGCCATTGTTTTTTTTTTGTTTTTGTTTTTTCTCTCAAGATGCACACCAGTGATGTTTTGTTTTCTAAGGCACGTTTAAAAAAAAAAAAAAAAAGCTACTTAAATTGTCATAATTTAACTAGTGGCATTTTCAGACCTGTAGATCGTTTGCTTTGTTCCGAAATGGAGGCTTAATTTGATGTTGCATTTTCTTCTTGGTTCGGTTTGCTTTCACAAGGCAATATTTCAAAGCCTACCAAAATGTGTTTATGCAAGTCACATGCGAATACATCTGTCCTCTTATGGGTCAGAGTTTCCTCTGCGTCATCCATCAAGATGATTGACAAGTTCACTCCACAAGCTTTTTGTGCCTTATTTGTAACTGTCAACATGCACGCAAACACTATAAGAATGAAACGGTCATAATTATATAGCCTATACAATGCATTTGGAGCAGGAAGCAAGGCTTCGTCGGGACTGCATTCTTGCACAGAGAAGAGCAATTACACAACATTTTAAGGTGAAGAGGCACTCTTTGGTTTTCAACAGTGATAACTAATGTGCTCACTCACAGAATCACACTGCTGTTTTTTTATACAATGTTTGTCGTTATGATTTATGATACTGCTTGGTTCGTTGGTCCATTGGGTCGGATTGCTTTCTGTCCTCAACCAAACCAAAGTTTGTTTGCAATTGGGCTGAGACCACCTCATTTGTTTTGGTGTGGATCAAAGCATGATTGCAGTGTTCATATGCCTAAGTGAACCGAACTAAGCAAGAAAACGTACCAGGTGCTGAAACAAACGCTCCGAATCAGCCAGATGTGAAAGCACCCCAAGGCTTTTTCCTGGCTTATTCCAAGCTCTGTCTGTGAAACCAGGCCTATATCTTACCATTACTGTTAGCTTCAATTTATTTGATAACCTAGTGTGATTAAAAGACTTTTAAATTGGAGATTTTTGGGAGCATTTGAATATTTCCTGTCTTTTAAGAACTGGTGGAGTGAAAGCATTTTATGAATCAGAATCTTGTACATCAGTTTGTTAGGAAAATCTTGTACATGCACTGTCACACTGACTTTTTTTTTCTTTCGGGTGGAGCTTGTGTTAGTGCCCTGTAGAGGTTTTCAAATTAGTTTAAGAATTTTTTTTATCCCAAACCCAAATATTTTTTATGTGAATTAGGTCACTTCTTATGATTGTGAATTTTTATATCTTTATAATTAGCCAATGGGATCCTACAAGTTTGAGTATGTAGCTGATGTCAAGCTCAGCTCTGAATAACTGAAAGGCAAGTGTTTGTTTGACCTCAGGCAAGTTTAGTTCAGAAAATCCCATTTTGGTACATTTTCACCCCCTCGCATGAATAACACTGTGTTCACTTCCAGAATGGAGGGTTCATTCCTGCAGCCTGATATTGACTGTTTTAGAATCCAACCGATAACAGGTTTCTGTGCCACAAAGAGCGCAGGCTGTTCCTGGAGGGGGTTTTGTGTGAATGACGAGCATCTCTGGCTGCCACTGCATTTATTGATGTGTATATATGTATGTGAGTGTGTGCGCTCTGTGGCCCAGTCCATTTGTGGAAAGCTGTGTGTCGTTGACTGTAACTGTGTGTGCATGTGTCCGAGGGTTCATGTCCCCAGGATCTCTCCCTTACAGAGACCACAGGAGCCGCCCCGTTCAGAGAGAGAGAAAGAGGGAGAGCGTGTTTTCACTGCCCCCCACACTGGACACTAGACCATTTATAAAGCTTGAATATAACTAACGTGCACACACACATTCTGCTGTTGGATAATCTTCCTCAGCTTCCCTTTTTAAAGTAAATAACATTTACTGGATTCTTTACACATGGTTGCATTGATCGCTATTTAAATCTTGTTATCCGTAGAAGAGTGGTATACATTGCATTTCATATTTTGAATTATGTGTATACCTGTAACGTGAGTGCATAAACGTTCAGCTTGTCCTCGAACGGCCCTTTAAAATGCATATTACTGATATACACTTATACCCCAAAAAAAGTGAATTGGTGTCCGTCTTCTTAAACCAATCACAAAAAAGAACTCACCCTCTTTTTCTCTCTCTTTTCCAGGGGCCGAGGGCGAACAACATCGTGGTACTCCCCTTACTAATACCTCCCTACCCCCCCTATGAAATCCCCCTTACTATCATCCCGTATCCCTATAGAAAAGAAAAAAGACCCCTCTCAATAAAGGAAGAAAAAAAGAAGAAAAAAAAAAGACAAAAAAGGAAAAAAAAAAAAAAAGAAAAAAAAAGAGCATCTCCTGGAAAGACAGACTGACTGGCCGCAGTGTGCGATTGTGTGTGCGCGTGGGTGTGAGGAGGTGTTGCGATCGCCCTGGTAAGGTACAATATGGCCGTCGGGGAGATTTGGTGGCATTTGTTTAAATTTGAGAAGATGATGATGTAATCTCAGGCTGCAGATGTGTCCTTTTGTCTGGCTGTGATTTTTCTCTCACCAAACAGCCCCTCTTATGTTTGCATTCAAGAAAGGCAAACAGAAAAAAAAAAATGTTAACTTTTTTTTTTTAATTATTGTACCGTGAATATGTGAACAATTTAATAGCAAGAATGTTGTTGTTTTCACAAAGTTGTGCTATTTGAGATCATATTCTCTTATTATTTGTCTGTGCTCTCTGGAATCCCTTTTTCCCCCCCAGTGCTGTTTTCTTTCCTGTTCATCCCTCACTCGGATTACCTCCTCCACCTGTGTTATTCCGACAATGGTTTAGAGTTCGGCGTTGTTGTTTTTTTTTTTTTTTTTACGTTTTACTGTTCTTGAACCATCTTCCACACCATACGACTATTGTAAGATGGCATGGCCTGAGCTCTGAGATCTTTTCTTTTGTGTTTTTAAGAGTTCTTTTTTTTTTTTTGTCTCATGCTGCCATATGCCATTCCCGACCATCAGTTTCTCCTTCCTCTGTTCCTGTGCTCCCCCTCCCCTCTCCCCTCTCCCTTGCTCTCTCTTTGTATATTAGACCACTTCTTGTCGTTTCAGGTTTCAGGACCAGTGGAGACTGACTACCCCTCCTCCCGTGGCCGCAGCGCCCCCTACCGTCTCGGCGGCGTCTCTGTCTCTTTCTGCTCCCGCTATGCACACTCACCCAATCCTCTCTGTGTGGGGGGGAGGGGGAGGGGGACAGGGCGACCACCGGCCCACTGCGGGAGGCATTTATTACAATAACAAGCGCTGAGCTTTATCAACATAAATATACTGAGATGCACCAGGCCCATGTTAACACATACAGACAGACACACCGCATACACCGCACACATCCACCACACAAATTTATATATCGTGAAGGCAGAGCCATGATAGAGCAATGGCTGCTTAAATTGCGAGTGAGTGAGAGGGGCAGGACCAGGAAGAGGTTGAGGGGAGGGTTCTTCTAGGGCCTTGTCTTTCTCAGTGCACAGTGCAGTTAGGGCACGATGGAGCACTAACGCGTGGGCTACAGGTATCGGTTATTTAAGGAGGGCTTCGGAGCTTTTATTTTGGGGGGGAGGGAGGGGGATTTGTGTGCAGAGGGTTTTCTCGTTTCTGTTCGTTTCCTTTTTCGAATGGGGGAGTGGGTATGGACAAAAAGAGAAAAGATGTTTTCCTTTTTTATTTTATTTTTAACCCATGAGTCTGTAATTAGAAAAAAAATAAAAGACATTGTGTAAAAAGTACTCAAAGTGTTTGGGCCTTTTTTGGGGATGGGAGTTTTGAGACACCTGTCATTTCTGCCCCAGTAATCACCATGCCGAATCAGAAGAATTTTAGTTTTCTTCCTTCAGGGATCTTACACAGTTTAGAAAAATATAGAATTTGATTTGAGTAATTTCCAGGTCTGGGAAAGTATGGATAAATCTTTGTGTTTCCAGACTATTTCCCTTAGAAAAAAAGATAAATTTATCATAGTGATTTCATGGCAAAAGTTCAGTGATCATTTAGTGATTGTCAAACACAACTTCACACACTTTCATTTTGCAAAATGTTTTTTCTTTATCATAAGGGGGTGTCTTTTGAACTTCGCTAACTTAATGTGCATGTGCCACTCAAACCAGCAACAGATAAAAGAGCAAACGATCATCATCAGACCATACTTTGCTGTTTGGTGACCGTGCAACACAAACCACATTTACAGTATCATACAGTGTCAGAGCTGAATATGGAAAGGTTATACAGTGGTTTCTTATTGCGTAAGCGCATGTATCACTTTAAGAAAACCAATGGAAAAAATATATATATATTTATGAACCACATATAATGCTGTATGAGCCATAAATGTGGTCTGATAAATCTACAGGGAAGTTTGGTCATTTTAAAATTGAAAATGTGTAGGAACCCTGTTCTATCTTCTGTGCAGGGTTCCCATGGTTTTGGAAAAATATATATTGGCTTAAAATCACCCCCTTTCAAAGGGTGACCTGTAAGATGATTAGAAATTATCTAGTAAGCAAAAACATCCATAACAAAGGTGGATTTATTGGTCAAAAAAATGTGGTAAGCCTGTCAGTAGTTTGGCTAGACCAGTAACCCACCATATTTTATGCTTTTGGTCAAGTCACCTTTATTTATATAGCGATACAGATTGTTTCAAAGTAGCTTTACAGAGTGCAAACAATTCAATTCTTCTGTAAAGCAGCTCTAAAAAGATAATATAATAATAAAAGATAACTGAATAATGACTATTGATTTGATTTAATAACTAATGTTTATCAGTTATGCAATGAGTTAAATTCATCTATAAAGCAGCTATCCATTAAATTCAAAGGGGCAATTTACAAATGTTGAATGATGTCATCCAGCTCACTCAGTTCAGTTCTCATCCAATAGTATCAGTGCATTCAAAGTCAATAATATTTCGGTAACACTTTACAATAAGGTTCATTAGTTAACGCAAACTAATAATGAACTGCACTTATACAGCATTTATTATTCTTTGTTAATGTTAATTTCAACATTTACTAATACATTATTAAAATCTTGTTAACATTAGTTAATGCACTGTGAACTAATATGAACAAATAATGAACAACTGTATTTTCATTAACGTTAACGAAGATTAGTAAATACAGTAACAAATGTATTGCTCATGGTTCATGTCAGTTAATACATTAACTAATGTTTAACTAATGAACCTTATTGTAAAGTGTTACCAATATTACCAAAAGGCTACAGAACCCAAACTCCATCGGTGACAGAAATGAAGTGAAAAAATAAAAACCTTGGGAGAAACCAGGCTTAGTCTGGGAACCAGTTCTCTGGCCAGATGAACAAACATGGTATGGTTTAATTCCAGGCTGCACAAGTCACAATGTAAACATTGGCCATAGGGTCTGTGCAGTGGACTTGCCTGTTTCTCATACCAGCTTAATCTACAATGTATTTTACCTGAATTATGTTACACGGACCCAAAAAATGTCCATGCTTTAGTTTTCTGCCATACGCCATAATCAAGTTAATACAAAAAAAAAAAATAATAATATATATATATATATATATACAGTGGGTACGGAAAGTATTCAGACCCCCTTAAATTTTTCACTCTGTTATATTGTAGCCATTTGCTAAAATCATTTAAGTTAATTTTTTTTCCTCATTAATGTACACACAGCACCCCATATTGACAGAAAAACAAAGAATTGTTGACATTTTTGCAGATTTATTAAAAAAGAAAAACTGAAATATCACATGGTCCTAAGTATTCAGACCCTTTGCTGTGACACTCATATATTCAACTCAGGTGCTGTCCATTTCTTCTGATCATCCTTGAGATGGTTCTATACCTTTATTTGAGTCCAGCTGTGTTTGATTATACTGATTGGACTTGATTAGGAAAGCCACACACCTGTCTATATAAGACCTTACAGCTCACAGTGCATGTCAGAGCAAATGAGAATCATGAGGTCAAAGGAACTGCCTGGAGAACTCAGAGACAGAATTGTGGCAAGGCACAGATCTGGCCAAGGTTACAAAAAAATTTCTGCTGCACTTAAGGTTCCTAAGAGCACAGTGGCCTCCATAATCCTTAAATGGAAGATGTTTGGGACGACCAGAACCCTACCTAGAACCGGCCATCCGGCCAAACTGAGCTATCGGGGGAGAAGAGCCTTGGTGAGAGAGGTAAGGAAGAACCCAAAGATCACTGTGGCTGAGCTCCAGAGATGCAGTTGGGAGATGGGAGAAAGTTGTAGAAAGTCAACCATCACTGCAGCCCTCCACCAGTCGGGGCTTTATGGCAGAGTGGCCCGAAGGACTTCAAGATGGTGAGAAATAAGATTCTCTGGTCTGATGAGACCAAGATAAAACTTTTTGGCCTTAATTCTAAGCGGTTTGTGTGGAGAAAACCAGGCACTGCTTATCACCTGTCCAATACAGTCCCAACAGTGAAGCATGGTGGTGGCAGCATCATGCTGTGGGGGTGTTTTTCAGCTGCAGGGACAGGACGACTGGTTGCAATCGAGAGAAAGATGAATGCGGCCAAGTACAGGGATATCCTGGACGAAAACCTTCTCCAGAGTGCTCAGGACCTCAGACTGGGCCAAAGGTTTACCTTCCAATAAGACAATGACCCTAATCACACAGATAAAATAACAAAGGAGTGGCTTTACAACAACTCCGTGACTGTTCTTGAATGGCCCAGCCAGAGCCCTGACTTAAACCCAATTGAGCATCTCTGGAGACACCTAAAAATGGCTGTCCACCAATGTTTACCATCCAACCTGACAGAACTGGAGAGGATCTGCAAGGAGGAATGGCAGAGGATCCCCAAATCTAGGTGTGAAAAACTTGTTGCATCTTTCCCAAAAAGACTCATGGCTGTATTAGATCAAACGGGTGCTTCTACTAAATACTGAGCAAAGGGTCTGAATACTTAGGACCATGTGATATTTCAGTTTTTCTTTTTTAATAAATCTGCAAAAATGTCAACAATTCTGTGTTTTTCTGTCAATATGGGGTGCTGTGTGTACATTAATGAGGAAAAAAAAAAAATTAACAAATGATTTTAGCAAATGGCTGCAATATAACAAAGAGTGGAAAATGTAAGGGGGTCTGAATACTTTCCGTACCCACTGTATATATACACACACAGGTGCTGGTCATATAATTAGAATATCATCAAAAAGTTGATTTATTTCACTAATTCCATTCAAAAAGTGAAACTTGTATATTCATTCATTACACACAGACTGATATATTTCAAATGTTTATTTCTTTTAATTTTGATGATTATAACTGACAACTAAGGAAAATCCCAAATTCAGTATCTCAGAAAATTAGAATATTACTTAAGACCAATACAAAGAAAGGATATTTAGAAATCTTGGCCAACTGAAAAGTATGAGCATGTATAGCACTCAGTACTTAGTTGGGGCTCCTTTTGCCTGAATTACTGCAGCAATGCGGCGTGGCATGGAGTCGATCATTGTGTGGCACTGCTCAGGTGTTATAAGAGCCCAGGTTGCTCTGATAGTGGCCTTCAGCTCTTCTGCATTGTTGGGTCTGGCATATCGCATCTTCTTCTTCACAATACCCCATAGATTTTTTTATGGGGTTAAAGTCAGGCGAGTTTGCTGGCCAATTAAGAACAGGGATACCATGGTCCTTAAACCAGGTACTGGTAGCTTTGGCACTGTGTGCAGGTGCCAAGTCCTGTTGGAAAATGAAATCTGCATCTCCATAAAGTTGGTCAGCAGCACGAAGCATGAAGTGCTCTAAAACTTCCTGATATACGGCTGCGTTGACCTTGGACCTCAGAAAACACAGTGGACCAACACCAGCAGATGACATGGCACCCCAAACCATTACTGACTGTGGAAACTTTACACTGGACCTCAAGCAACGTGGATTGTGTGCCTCTCCTCTTTTCCTCCAGACTCTGGGACCCTGATTTCCAAAGGAAATGCAAAATGTACTTTCATCAGAGAACATAACTTTGGACCACTCAGCAGCAGTCCAGTCCTTTTTGTCTTTAGCCCATGCGAGACGCTTCTGACGCTGTCTGTTGTTCAAGAGTGGTTTGACACAAGGAATGCAACAGCTGAAACCCATGTCTTGCATACGTCTGTGCGTAGTGGTTCTTGAAGCACTTACTCCAGTTGCAGTCCACTGTTTGTGAATCTCCTCAACATTTTTGAATGGGTTTTGTTTCACAATCCTCTCCAGGGTGCGGTTATCCCTATTGCTTGTACACTTTTTTTCTACCACATCTTTTCCTTCCCTTCACCTCTCTATTACTGTGCTTGTACGAGTTCAGGAACTAAACTAAATACCAAAGTCCTGGTTAAAAAAAACAAGATAACCAATAACGCATTAAAACTCATGTATAGCTAATCATGGATGAGAACTGAACCGATCACTGTTTTCTGCAGAACTGCTTTATAGATGAAATTATCTAATTTAATAATTGATTATCTTTGCAATGGAACTGAATCAACGCTGAACAGACTTCAGCTGAACAATTTCACTATTTTCTTTTAGATCTGCTTTACAGCCGAATTGAACTCTTTTTGCATCACTGAACCATTTTCCTGTTATCACAAGCTGCTTTGAAACAATCTGTATTATATAAAGTGCTATATAAATAAGTGACTTGACTACTGTAGTTTTCAAATATAAAGAGAATTGTATATTTCTTTTCTGCCTTGCCATAGGCCACCATGTTTCATCTGACTCTTCAAAAAGCAAAAGTTATATGGCACCGGCAGTTTGACTTGGTCACATTTAATACAGTCCTGCGATTTGGAAGGGACAAAAAAAACAGCAGATAAAAGTGATTGCTAGTGTAATGGACTCTACGTGGGTTGAAAAAATGTTTTAACTCTTGACTACATGATCATCCCTTCATTTACTGCAACATTGTCAAGAATTGGACCTGTTTTTCCAATCAGCACAATAATTGATATATATTTAATTAAATATGAAATTATTGTAAACATATCCACCACTTTTACTAGAATGTCTTACAACTAAATACAAACAGTTATGCTAAACAAGGTAATCCAAATGATACTGAGACCAACATTTTGCATTAACAAAAATTACATAAGCTCCACACACATTTCAATACACGGTAACACTTTAAAATAAGGTTCATTAGTTAAACATTAAGGTATTAACTCACATTAACCATTAGCAATACATTGGTTACTGTATTTACTAAACATTGTTAATAGAAATACAGTTGTTCATTGTTTGTTCGTGTTAGTTCACAGTGCATTAACTAATGTTAACAAGATTTTAATAATGTATTAGTAAATGTTGAAATTAACATTAACAAAGATTAATAAATGCAGCAGGAATGCAGTTCATTATTAGTTCATGTTAACTAATGTAGTTAACTAATGAAACTTATTGTAAAGTGTTACCCAATACACCTCTTTGTTCATGGAAGGAAAACAGAAGCTGTCCCAAGCAAAGATTTATTTATAATCCTGGAAAAAAACAATTTTGTTGAAATTCATCTTAGACTTCTTCTCTTTTGCATCATAGGTTTACTTGTGCTTCCTGAAAACTGAAAAGATAAAATATGTATTAATATGCAACATTGGAAGCGTACATTTTTTGAAAGCACTTGTATAACATACAAAACAAATACTTACTTTTCTTTTTTTTACTTTTCTTAATCATTTTCTTCTTTTTCTTGGGCTTTGGATTATCAGTATCCTATGAAAAGAGAAAATACACTCAGAATGGCTTCTAAAAATGCTGCATTACATGTTCAGCGTTACAGAAATACCCATCAAAAACTATTCTCATTACAACAGCACGTGGAACTTTTGAAAGATATGCAAAACTCTACCCATGATGCCAGTGTCCAGCTCACCTGTGCTTCTCCCCCTGTCAGAACAGTGATGTCACCGAACCGTGTGATGTTACTCAGCTGTGATGCCATTCCCATCATTCCTCTCTTTCTGAGCCTCTGCTCACGTGTCATACTGAGACGGACCATCATGGACTCCTCGTAGTTTTTCCTTTTACAAAATATTTTCCAAAAGTATTAAGAACAAAATATCTTCATTTTTTATCAGCGCTTAATTTACAGATTCATCTAACATATTTAATGTAATCCAAAACCTGAAACTAGATTCAAAATACCATATATTATCTAAAACATAATTCCATAAACCTCCACATCATGTACCTGTACTGATCCTCTCGGCTTTCCCGTTCAGTCTGGAAGTCTCTGCGGTCACTGATCTCCTCCGGAGCGTCGCTGTATTGCTGCCGGAGCTCCTGGATCACAGAGCTGCGGAGTGCCGCTCGCTTCTGTTTATCAATGCGCTCCTTTTCCCGGTCTGCTTCCGTCATGTCCCCATCTATGTATGGACAGGGGAGGGTTTGGGGTAAGTTTTAACTGCAATTATGTCTCTACATCTAAATCCTAATGTGAAATAAATATACAATGAACTGCTGCAAAGTAAAAGGACTTGCCATAATGCATTGGAGCAATTCGAGGAGGTACGTATCTCCGGCTGGCTGAAGGCTCTTTTGCTTTTCCTTCTTCACCCTCATCATCTGAATTCTCAGATTCACTGAGCTGTGGAAGAAATGCAATTTTAAATAAAATTAAATGTACATATACAACTAAAATAACAAACAAATACTACATAAAATATAATGCTTTAAATTGTTAATATATTATATAATTTACACACAAATTATTATGCAAGTGACATAGTCTGATTTCAGTACAATAAACTTGAAGATTTTTGTTTAGATAACTGGTATCAATCTCAGGTTTGTTAAATAGTTTGCCAGGTCTACTTGGGTAAATGGAAAACCTACTTAAAGAGGTTGATCCACATTATTAAAGGGTTAGTTCACCCCAAAATGAAATTTCTGTCATGTCCCGTAAGACCGTCGTTCATCTTTGGAACACAAATTAAGATATTCTTGATGAAATCCGAAAGTTTTTTTTTATCCCCCATAGAAAGCAACATAATTACAACATTCAAGGTCCAGAAAAGTAATAAAGACATTGTTAAAACAGTCAACGTGACTACAGTGGTTCAACCTTAAAGTTATGAAGCAACGAGAATACTTTGTGCGCAAAAACAAAACAAAAATAATGACTTTATTCAACAATTTCGTCTCTCCACTGTCAGTCGTTGCATTGACAGTGTAGTGCTTCTGTGTTCTACGTCAGAACGCCGGCTCAGTATTGGCCGACGCATGCGTGTGATGCTGACTCAGGAGCAGGCCAATAACGAGCCAGCGTTCTGACGTAGAACATGGAAGCGCTACACTGTCAGTGCAACTTAAACAGCGTATGAGGCTGACGGGAGAAATGAAATTGTTGAATAAAGTCGTTATTTTTGTTTTTGTACACAAAAAGTATTCTCGTTGCTGTTTATAACATTAAGGTTGAACCACTGTAGTCACTTGGACTATTTTAACAATGTCTTTACTACTTTTCTGGACCTTGAATGTCAATTTGCTTAATGACAGAAATGTCATTCTTGGGTGAACTAACTCAGTTCTCATGCAACATGGGGAAGAAAGATCTTTCTGAAGATGAAGAGCATGAAATGGTGCAATGTCTTGCAAAAGAAGACAACTAATATTTTGCGAAAACAAGAGAGATTATCAAACTGTCAAAAGATTTGTGAGTGACTCAGAGCATAGAAGAACTTGGTCAGATAAAGGCTTATTAAGGAAAGTTTCTGTCAAACAAATTAATTGTAGTAAAAAGGCAGCTATAAAAAAGCCAGTTAAGCAGCAAACAGGTATTTGAAGCTGTTGGTGTCTCTGGAGTCCTACGAACCTCTCCATGGGCTGGCCATTTACCCTCTGGAGATTCATCTGAAATCCATTCATCTGGACCATTTATTGTAGTATGGCATTCATCAGTGAAAAAACTATTTAAAAATTTTTGTATGTCTAAACCCACTGTAAACATTTCTGTTTGTGAGCTTTGGTTAGGGGTGGCTGAAATGCAACTTTATGCACAATTGTCAGCCTGCATGGAGATGTTCTTGAGACTCCAGAGACACCAGCAGATTCAAATACCTGTTTGCTGCTTAACTGGCTTTTATATAGCTGCCCTTTTATTACAATTAATTTGTTTGACAGAAACTTTCCTTAATAAGCCTTTATCTGACTGAGTTCTTCTATGCTCTGAGTCACTCACAAATCTTTTGACAGTTCGATAATCTCTATTCAGTTTTTCGCACCATGCTTTTCATCTTCTGAAAGATCTTTCTTTCTCCCCATGTTGCACAAAACCCGTGACTTGCTTAATAATGTGAAACAACCTCTTTAAGTAGGTTTCATATTTCACCTAAGTAGACCTGGCAAACTACTTAAACCTGTCTGAGACTGATAACAGTTATATAAGAGATACGAGAAATAAGACAAACACTTCCTTTGAAAAACTAAAATCTGAATTTATTATACTGAAATCTTACTTGCATAATAAGTGTATATATACAGTACATATATTACATTAAAGGACTAGTTCACTTTCATGAAAATTACCCCAAGCTTTACTGACCCTCAAGCCATCCTAGGTGTATATGACTTTCTTCTTTCTGATGAACACAATCGGAGATATATTAATAAATATCCTGACTCATCCAAGCTTTATAATGGCAGTGAAGCTGAGGAAAGTGCATCCATTATTGATAAACGTACTCCACACGGCTCTGGGGAGTTAATAAAGGCCTTATGAAGCGAAATGAATCCATATTTAAATCCATATTTAACAAGTTATGAAGTAAAATATCTAGCTTCCGCCAGACCGCCTTCTGTATTCAACTTACGAAAAAAAAACGAACTGGTGCCGCGTCAGTTAACCTTTTGCCATAACTTGAATAGGGAAAGTATGTAGGACATAGCGTAAGCGTTTTGAACTGCGAGAGTTTTACACTTTATTTGTAAGTTGAATACGGAAGGAGGTCTGGCGGAAGCTAGATATTTTACTTCATAACTTTTTTTTTGCATTTGTGTAAAAAAAAAACAAAAAAAAAAAAAAACACATCGCTTCACTTCAGAAGGCCTTTATTAACCCCCCTGAGCCATGTGGAGTACGTTTATGATGGATGGATGTGGATGGAAGCACTTTCTTCAGCTCATACTAGTTATTTATTAATATTTCTCCGATTGTGTTCATCAGAAAGAAGAAAGTCATATGGGATGGCTTGAGGGTGAGCAAAGCTTGGGGTAATTTTCATTTGAAAGTGAACTAATTCTTTAAAACTACATACTATATATAATATATTATATGACATGACAAGAGCTTTACCTTGCTGACCATATTCTGAGGATTAGGGCGAAAGTGTAGAGGGTCATTTTCAGCTGGAAGAAAAACCATCATTCAAGTCAGTAAACTTGTGGTTCAGCTCTTAATATGTGCAATCAATGACAAAAACATCAAAAGACTTACAGAGGCTGCCTGTCACTGCAGTCCGCACTAATTTATCAATCTGATATTTGAGCTTTTGATCTAGGGGACGCATCTTCTCCAAAACCTATACAACGAAGACAGAGAGAGGAAAAAATACACTTTTAGCACAGGCACAGCATTATAGGTAGTCTGCATACTGTATAATGCAATATACTGATTTATAACTGATGTGATCTGATGCATACACTTTGTGAATTCTCACTATGTACCAGAGTCAGAAATTAACCAAAGGCAGGGGACAAAAATAAAGTTGGTTTATTTATTAAACATGTAATTTATTGCATTATTGTATTTGATTTGAAGCCAGAAGAGGCAGAATTCTAAAAACTGAGAATTTGTTGTAGAGAATGAATTGATTCATCTGAGGGATTTGACAAAAACAGATGAAACACTTTGATTTGTTATATATGATTAAGGGAAAATCTATTCAAAGATAAAATATTAATAGAAAACTAAACTTTGTGTCGTACCGTCCTTATGGTGACCAGCCTGTGGATGGCGCTGTTGTCTTTCAGACTTTCTCCTTCTGTCTTTAAACTGATTAAATGAGTGATGTCTTGCAAGTAAAATAGTAACAGATGATATCTCAAGTCCAGAAAAGACAACCCCTAGAGCGAAAAGGAAAAGACATGTCAAAAACTTTTTGTGTGTGTTTGTGTGTGTGAGAGAGAGAGATTGTGAAAGTATTTTAATACCATAAAAATAGTTCTACCTTAGAAGTCTGATAAGCTTTCTCTCTGACTTTCTTTATCAGGTCCCGGACATGACTTGTTATTGAAGCAACCTGAAAATACAGTATATCAGTGTCAATCATCATCACATCTTCTCCATATTCTTCTCATATCTCTGTTTTATGTCTAATTGTGATTCTGTCCATCTAAATCAAAACATTCAGGTTCTGTGACATTACAGACCTGTTCTGTGAGACTGTTGAGTAAAAGCACGGCAGTGGGAAGGTCACTGTCAATAATATCCTGCAAAAGACAACTACATCTGTTAACTATTTGGCAGAGAATACAGATCATAAAGGCTATCAGGTTAGCCAACGTGAATTTGACCATATCTTGTCACTTTTCCGCTAAATAACACACAACTTCATAGCAAAACGAAGATAAAACTATAATATACCCGTTCCATTACAGTACATCTAAGTATAAGCTCAAATAAGAACAAAATTATTGAGTTAAAGAACAACTCACGCTTCCAACCGTGGTGGCCGCCATCTTGGATTAACCAAGTTGATACGGGTACCGCGTAGGGACAAAACTCGAAGCAAGCAATTCAGAAAAAAAACATCTTTCGACGATAGTCAACATCTTTGTCAAGACTATTTCGTGTTTCAGCGTGCTTTAAGTATTATATAGACTCAGTATTACATAAAAAAGTAAAAAAAAAATATCCTTAATATTTCAGCCATTAAAAGTAGCCTAACATCAAAAATACATCAAGTAGCCTATGTAAGTATATAGCATACATCAAAATATAGCTAATTAAACATATGAAAGCGTATATTACACTAGTTCTGTTTACCATTCCTGCTAAAAATCTTAAACCAGCCAAAGGTGGTTAACTAGTCTCGCTGGTTTTAGACTGGTCTGTTGGTTGAGATCTAGGCAGACAAACAATGATTATATCAGAGATCAAATTTAAATAAGGAATAAGAAATTTGATTAAAATGTAGCAAATAAGTTTCAAGACAGAAAAGTAAATCTAAGCATTAATATCAAAAGTATTGCATCTGACAGATTTTGTGAAGTTCAAAGTATAGAGAAAGGCCCAGAAGAAGTAAGATAGTAAGATATCAGAATGAAATGAGAGAATAAGCTGAAGAAGAAGCCCCAAGTCTTATGAAACTATAAGCTACATTTAATATGCTGTGCCTGTAACAGGAAGGGACTAGGGAAAGTACCTATTGAAGTTCTTTGTACTTCTCTTGCAACCATCTAATGATGCACTCGAGGCAAAAACCAGGTCTGATTAGGTCCTTATAAGGCATATGGAATAATTTAGGCAATTGTGGTTTTAAGACCTTTAAGAGAATATCGTGGATCTTGTTTTATCTTCTGTCTGCAGAGATGGAAACATATACTAAGGTACACCACGCAATCAAGTCTGATGGAAAGTATGCCCACTCGATCTTACAGCACAGAAGAGACACAAAAAGATCTTACATTTAGAAATAATCAAACATATCAGAGCATATAGTAGAATATATGTAAACAATTAAATAACATGTAACCGAAAAGAATAATCATGTAACATAAGGCATAAAAAGGATCTAGAATTCATAAATAAAAGATTAATCAGATTCATAAAAAGGTAAAATTGATCAAAGGAATGAATAAATGACATAAATAAAAAAGAATAGCCTACAATTAAATAAATTCGTATATAAACATTTTCGTATACACCAAGTTTGGGGCATTTTTCAGCTAATAACTAGCCAAGCCACCTTAAATATAAATATGGCTGGATCAAAGCATATGTCTATTTGTTGTTAATTCACATTTCTAAAATAGAATTTGTGATTTTCGACTTTCCTGAAATTTCTGCAGTTTTGCATTTCATCAGAAGATGGCGTAAGACACTACGGGTGAAGAGAAGAGTGAAGCACATCGAGTGATGAACGTGAGTAACTTAAGACATTTACTGAAATCACTGTGCATTATGTATTTGAATGGTTCTTACATTATGAGCATTTCTGACCACTTTTCAAATTCACACTGGAATAAAGATGTGCAGGGGCCAGTTGTGTAAACACAGTTAAAACTATGTCTTAATCTGACCAACTAGCAAATAGTTAGGGCTAATCAGTCTTATGTTTTCAGATTCAAATTAGACCAATCTACCTTTTCATGTAACTGACTTAAAAAGTTATGACCAGGGGCTGGTTGCATAAACTGCTAAGACTAGACTATAGCCTAGTCATCACATTTTTTCTCTCTTTAAGACTGTTCATAACTTTTTAAAGTCAAGTATAGCTACATAAAAACATAATTTGATGCAAAAAAGTAAGACTGATTGCCCCTTGACTAATTGCTAGTTTGTCTTATTAGTACTCGAGTGTGACACAGTCTTAACTTAATGGCTATGTTTACTCAACTGGTCCCAGACTTGAAGAAAATAATTAGATGACTAACTTTTAAGACTAAACAGTTTATGCAACCGACCCTGTTGGTTAATATTGTGCATGATGATGACATTTCTCTTTTTGCAGAAAAAAATATTAGCCTTGGACTTACTAATGCAGCTAGAAATGCAATCGATGGCGATGAAATTAAATTGATTGTTTCTGAACTTAAATTCTCAAATAATACCTTTGATGCAAAGCTACTCTTATTACTCTAAAAAAAAAAAAAAGAAGAAGAAGAAGTGCCATATAGCACTAAAAGTGGTTCTTGGTTCGTAATCATAGGGAAACCCCTTTTTGTGCCATGTAGTGCCATATCTTTAAAGGTGCTCTACAGCACCTTTGTCAAATGGTGCTATGTAGAACCCATAAGAGGTGCCATATCACATTTTATTTCTTCAACAAAAGTGGTGCTAAACGGCACCAACAGTGGTTCTTTGGCTTGTAAAGAACCTTTAAAGGGGCTGAACAGGTTCTTTGTATGGCAGTGGTGCTATATAGCACCTTAACCACCCCAAAGAACCACTGAAGAACCGCTGAAGAACCATACAGGTTCTGTATATGGTAGCGGTGCTATATAGCACCTCAGTCATCCCAGAGAACCCCTAAAAGGTTCCTATATGGGTCATTGACAAATAAGGTTTTTAAAAGTGTAAAAAAACAAAAACATAATGGAGATATAATTAATTTTGAAGTTTTATTAAGTGTTAACAATGAGATTGTGTTTTTTATAATCAATTTTTCTTTTTTACAAGATGGACAAAATTTGTCACCAAAAACTCATTCGGTTTAACAAAACATAGGTTTTACCGAATTACACTTTTGGTTATACCGAATTATGATATTTTCAAACAATGCTAACAGGCTGATATCTAGCTAGCAAAAGGACAATCAAACATTTTATATTTAGTACAAGTTTTTAAAATATTACAACATTTTCCATGTTGTATAGCGGTTGTACCGAATGACCTGATGTTTCGGGACATGCATATGAGCAAGTGAAAACATGAATTTTTCAAATAGTTAGTTAGTTACTTTGCTTTACGACCATGTGGTCCTTTGCAGGTGTCTGAATGATGTCACATCCTGTCACATAATATTGACTGCATGACTTGATACAAAATGGTCCCTCTATATTGGTTACTCCGAATGACATCAATGAAATTCATTTTTCCATACATTCTTTCTCATAACAAAGCAATGACTTCTACACAAAATTGTAATATCATTTTGCACTATGTTGATATATGATGTTATAAAATCATGCCAGAATAAAAAATATATACATTTATTACATTTTAAGATATTTTAATCACAAATGAAATGGCTGTATTGGCCTTTGGACGGTTAAACCGAATGACCTTTTGACACTTCAAAATCTTTAAAATACCTTTATATGTAGCAAAATATAATTAAAACCTTTTGGATTCAATAAAAGAAATCTAGTTGTACTACCTTACATACTTTGGATGTCATATCTTTGTTTTTGATTATTATTAAGGCCTTTGGAGAAAAAAAAAAAGACCCGTCATGTCATTCACCCATATATGAAGCACCCGACACAACTCTTCACAATTCATTCTTCTAAAAGTGATAACACTTAAACATCTGGAAACGGTAATAAAAGTGACATGTTTGAAGCTAATATAGGCTAATCCATTCTTTAAAACTAAAACAACAATTTAGGACAGAAAATTTATCTTAACTGAAGTATATGCATGTTTCAGACACTAAGATAAACATTGTGAGTATACTTGAAAGAATTACAATTAACGCACAAATACATTCTATGAGGTATTGCTAATGATATGAGATGAGAAACATGCTGAAAGAGGTGCATAGTGAGAACAGATAGAGACAGATGTGAGTAAAGCTCTCTGTGTGGCCTTGAGCAGCCACTGCCGTACCTAAGGGCCGACACTCTTCCTGTTAACCCTCCTGACATGATGGACCTTACAGGAATCACTAATGAATCTGCGTCTGGGCCTCTGTAACTATTAAAGGAAATCATACATGCTTTTGACAAAGCCTTTCCCGAACATACACTCTCTTTCTCTCCGTTATGGCCACAGAGGATCTATGTTTGTGAAGTCTGCTGTGAGAACACTGTAAATGTAATTATTATTAGCAGCTGCCCTGTTTGTTCCCATTCTTATGGATTAGAGCGAAAAAGGCAATAAAAAAGTTCACCCATTCTGCTACCCTCTCTCATCAGTAAATGGCTTTCCAGTCTCTTTCTGTCCTCTGATTGGATGTTCTTTAGTGCCGTTTATGGAAAGGCTCCCACTTAAATTAGTCTTGGCTGGTAATATCATTAGCTGGATGAAACTCTTAGAGATGTGGTCTAATTAGCCTAAACTCTAAATAAAATAACATCACACCTTCAGCTCCTCTCGGCACACTAACACTGGGTACAAAGATATAGGCAGGGAGCATAACAGTTGAAAGTGAGTGAAATACAGACCTCATTGAAAACCTATAGGCCCCTTACCAAGCGCAGCAATCCAAGCAGATTGGCCTCATGGTCATGCAAAAAACTCGAGCCACATTACAAAGAATCCAATGGTAACACCGTGTGAGCTGCTGCTCAATGACAATGGAGCGCCATGAACCCCCACACTGACTATCAGGGGAGTTTGAACAGTTATGCGTCCTTCCACATAAAGGATTACCAGGGCTGTTTCTGTTACTCAGATAACATACAACTGCTTTTGACAAAGACACCACGCAGGCAAAGCAAAATCCTGCGGAGAAGTGGGAATTGAGCTCTCTCTTTTCGACAAGAGGCTTTTGATTTAAGGCCTGAAATTTATGCATTATTTTAACCACTTTCACATATAAATGATAAAGAACGGAGAGTTAATATTTGTTTGTTATTTTGACCATTTTCAGGCTATCTTATAAATAAATCTCCTTCATTTTTCTTTTTTAAAACATTTTACAGTTTTTAGTTTTTTTGTGTGTATTGAATAGTGCCGTCAAATCGACTAATTGCGATTAATCGCATATGACATAAAGGTTTTTAAATATATAATACATGTGCAGAGCTGGGTAGTAACGAATTACATGTAATCTGGATTACGTAATCAGATTCCAAAAATCAAGTACCTGTAATTAGAGTAAACTACTTTTTAAAATACTTGTAATCAGACTACAGTTACTTTTTTATGGATTACATGATTACATATTATTTACACAATGGCAGTAAGTTGTTCACAGTTCATTGATTCTCCTAATTTTTCATTTTTTAACGTTTATATTTTTTCATAATAAACCTCACTGTTCGTGATTCTTCGAGTTTTTCCGGCAGTGAGGGGGAAATATATATGAAATATAGATGAATATATATGAAATATAGATGAAATATCTATGAAATATATATGAATAATATAATAATATAATAATAATAATATAGATGAAATATTTGATGTAGCAGTGATATTGCTGTGAATTTCATGTTTTTTCAATATTTGTATTTGTTCCAAAAATGTGTAATCTAAGAGATTATATTACTGATTACAAATTTTGTCATGTAATTTGTAATTAGTAACACAACTCATAAGTAATCTACCCAGGTCTGTAAATGTGTATGTACACACACACGTAAATATATATATTATTTTTTTTTTTTTATTTTTTTTTTTTTACAAACTTTTATGTTAGATGCAATTTATCACGATTAATCACATCTAACATAAAGGTTTGTAAATATATAATAAATGTGTATGTACACACACACACACACACACACACATACATACATATACATATATATATATATATATATATATATATATATATATATATATTTACAAACTTTTATGTTAACATCATGCAGGTTTAGAACAACTTGAGGGTGAGTAAATGATGACAGAATTTTCATTTTTGGGTGAACTTTATTCACCCAAAAGTTCCTTTATTGTCCTTGTACAAGTAGGCTAGAACGAATTTTTGTTTGACATAAATAAACAAACAAACAGAAAAAACTTTTTATCGAGAAACATGGCAAATACATACAAATGGATATAAAGTGTCATTCTGTGGTGGATTACCTTGAAGGTTTGCGTCTGCATTTCTTTCACGTGATTTCTCCTCCAGAGCTTACAGTAATGTCAGGGGAACCAAATGCCCAGCAGAACATTGTATATCAGACTGTTACAATCTTGTCTCTGCGTATGATTGACACTCCTGCATCTGCTTGTTTAATTAAGACTCCAGCTATTGATGGCTGGTGGGGGGTGGGGGTGGTAGATACTAATAAGTGGGTGAAGTAGCACTCAGCATTTTTCCCTAAAGTTTACTGTAAACACAGGGCTGTTTCAACCTCTTCCCAGCACTCTAAATAGATGGAAATGGGGTAACACCTCCAGGCTTTGTCTGACAAGGGTGACATCCAAAGATCCTAACAGTGTTTAAGGGCCCACCAAACATTTCATATTCGTGGATGCCAATTAGGCGCACATGAATGCATAATTGCTCCAGAGGAGCTTAAAGTAGCAAGTCTAAAAGGCCTAGTTATTTCAATGGAGCCTTCAGGCCATGGTGATCAGGATCAGGTGGGGAAGGTTGGGCTTTAAGTCCATCTCCTGAGGAACTTTGGACAATGTGAGAGAGGGTGTGGGCTGATCTGATCGTCAAACCCAAAACTGAGCTCAATGAAAATGAATGAGGGACTTCCCTTGTCACTCTATAAGGAAATAACACAAAGTTTAACATGAACAAACAAAAACGCTGATGACTGCTTAGATGAACCATCCATTAAACATGCCATGGAGCTGATTTTAACAGTGTTTGTTTGGATACTCCTAATGAACAATTAATACCAATGAGTTTTAAACTTAAACCCCAAGTTAAATTGTACAGTTCTAAATATTAAACATTGTTTTATATTTATAAAATGAAGTTTTCACCCCTGATTTTCTCCCTGACTGGCTCATGTTATCACTTTAACCAATGGCTGCTCATGTGGTTTATAGTGTTGGCAGTTCGTGTAGAGAGACCCGCATTACCAAATGACACCGTCATGTGTCCACAGTTTTATTTGCCCCATACTGTCTTATTGTGTGCCCTAAAACCAGTGTGTTTCTGCTTACAGGCTCCATCTCTCTAATAGCTCCACCTGTACTGTAAATTGGACCCTACTGTTAATTAGCCTGAGCCAGTCACGCTGCATTTCAATAGGTCCCCTAGTGTGCTTCAGTGCAGTCTAACCAACATGCTGCCTCATCTCTAGTCTTTAACCTCTCTGCAACTTTATCCCTTATTTCACCAGCTTAAGCAGATTCTAGTGCTGGCTTAAGACCCCTCCACAAATTAGTGCTGAGTAGGAAATATCAGGCCATCATTAGTCACACCTATTAAAACTGGGGCTTACAATATGTTACTGAAAGCTGTCACTGATCACATTTTGTTTTTACATCGACTAATGTTGTATGAACTTCCTACACAGCAGGAAATATCAAATTGATTTTGTAGTGCGCAGGTGGTTAAAACAGTTTGTAAAAGTCTGTTTCATGCTTTATTTAGCAATAATTTAGTAGCTATACATTGTGTTTGGGTTTGTTCATTTGCAAGCATGCAGGTTTTTTTTAGCATTTATACTATACTATAGCATTTTGCAATTTTAGTTTTTAAAACTAGCTATGTGTTAAAGGTATACAGTAGGATCCTAAAGTCTGAAAATCTGGGATATATATATTCTATATAAAGTTTATTTGTCATATATATATATATATATATATATATTATAATTATTATATTATATGTATATGCTCTTTATCCTCTTGAGAACCAGAAATGTAAATTTACTTTGGTCATTACTTTGTTTGGAACGTAAGAAACAAATTAAAGGAAAAAAAAAAAATATTTTATTCATATTTTATGCTATGTCCTCTGTAGAGGACAGCAGGACTCAGTTATTAAGAAATTGAAAAGACATGTATAGGCAAAACAATATTTTTGTTTTTGTTTTATCGTTCACCAATACATTTTTAGGTTTCAGGCCATTTTTTTTTTAAACCAAACTTTGTATAAAGATGATTCTCAACTATGTTATGAAAGATATAACAGAATGGTTTGATATACAATTTTACTTTATACAATATGTGTGTAAACATGGCCATAAATTCTATACAATGCATCTATACATTGTATCTAATTTGCATATTAATGTCTTCTTGGGGCAACAGGCAATGAAAAAGAAGAGTAATAATGGAAGTAATAACTTTTCATAAAAATATCTCATATTTCATAAGATTGATATATTGATTACTTTCCTTATTCACTTGGTATGTTTCCCAAAATCCCTGTTAATCATACTTTAAGTCCTGATGTCTACAGAGGAAATGATAAATGAATTCGATGCCCTGATGTTTCATAACAGAAAGTCATATTCTGATTTGAAACCCCCATAACGTTTTCCTGAAATGTTTACTTTACGACAAACCATTTGAAAATTAGGCAGATTTAATTACAAAATATTATCATATTTCCATTTCAGAGTGCTAAATTCAAATCATGCTGGACAACCTGAACATCAACTTTTGAAGTTCATGCAACACAAAAGCTGCTGTTGTTAAAGCAAAAGAGGGACAAACCAACTACGAAGACATACTAAAGTACACTTTTCACTTAATAAAATCTTGTATAAATGATAAAAGCAAAGCATTTCACTAGTGGTCTGAGACTTATAGAGCCCATGCACTGTTTCTGTGCAGGGAAAGGGGAGGCATATGGCGTGTGTCCACTCCACCTCCTCTCCTTCCCTGCTTACTGTAAGAGGCTGCTTGAAGCACAGCTGCCAATGGAGCAGTGTCAGTCCCCCCATTCACCCTTAGAGCTGTTTGCTGTGTAATTACAGTTTGCCCGGCTTTTGTTCAGCCCCTAATCTGGAGGCTGCATTGTGGAGCGCACGTGCCCGACCCTCGTTCAGGGGGGGCAGAGTTACCCGACCCCGGTCCCCGCCACCCCCCACCCCACCCCTTCTTCTTTTCGCACTCGGTCCAGAAGTGTGCTGATCCACAAAGCCCTGAAAAGGACACAATTAGCAAACTGACAGCCAGTGTGAGGAGAAACAGAGAAAACCTGAGCACAATGGGTTCGACTTCTATACGGCACTTCTAAACCCACAGCCATGTGCCGCTCGCAAAACACAGCTATTGTGACGGCTGCCTATTGTGATTCGTGTGTTGGAAGGCACACTTTGCCAATGATGTGAGTGGCAAACGTATTATGAGCTGGAAATGCTGCTTAACAAATGGATGTGAAGAAGTTAAACTGTCATTCAGCTGCATTTCCTGATTGAGCACTTGAAGCTCTCCGTCAATGATTGTATGAGGATCAATGTAAAGGCACAGTTGGCTGACAAATGAATAATGGGCCACACCAAAGTTAGACTGACAAATAAAACTGTGTCCTCATTGGACAAATCCATCAAACCAAAAGAAATGTTTAGCCCGTCTTCCTCAGCCAAGAATTTTATATCAAATTTTTTTATGAATTTTCAGTGAATACAGTGTTTTATGTACAATTACAGTGGATTTTCAAAACTTTTTTTGTTTTGTTATATGAACATCACATTAAAATGATTTGTAACACTTTCCATTTGCTAACATCGGTTAATTATGTTAGTTAACATGAACTAACAATGAAAAATAACTCTAAAGCATTTATTAAACTTAGTTAATGTTAAGTTCAACACTTACTAACGCATTATTAAAATCAAAAGTTGTACCTGTTAATATTATTTAATGGACCTGAGCTAACATGAACTAACAATGAACAGTTGTATGTTTTATTAACTAATATTAACAAAGATTAATAAACACTGTAACAAATGTATTGCTCAGTGTTAGTTAATGTTAATTAATCCTAACGTTAACTAAGTGTTACCAAACTATTTAATAGATTTATTACTAAATTATAGCCTAATCATTTAAAGCCATCATGTAAAAATTGATTATTAACATTTAAGTATATTTCTTCATTTGTGGCAATGTCTTCCTTTCTTTTCTTATTTTTATCTACACTGTAAAACCCAACAAGTTAAGCTAACGTATTTATTTTGAGGACACCGATTATCTCAATTCAATTAAATAGTTATGAGTACTCTGAACTTATTTTAATCGAGTCTAAAACACTAAAACAAGGATATTTCTTAATATACAATCAAACTTTACACTGAATTTGAATACTTTTTATAGCTGAAACTTCACTATATTGAGTAAAAACAGTGTATGTGTATATAAGATTTTGACTGTTGTATTATACAGTCTCTACTGTATCTAAATAAACAAATTGTTTTAAAAAAAAATCATAAATATTTATTGTCTATGTATATTTTCAGTTAGACATTGTTAGTGAACACATTAAATGAACTAGTTTGTTGGTAACACTTTACAATAAGGTTCATTAGTTAAACATTAGTTAATGTAACTAACATGAACTAACCATAAGCAATACATTTGTTACTGTATTTACTAATCTTCGTTAACGTTAGTTAATTAAAATACAGTTGTTCATTGTTTGTTCATGTTAGTTCACAGTGCATTAATGTTAACAAGATTTTAATAATGTCTTATTGAATGTTGAAATTAACATTAACTAAGTTTAATAAATGCTGTAGAAGTGCAGTTCATTATTAGTTCATGTTAACTAATGTAGTTAAGTAATGTTAACTAACAAACCTTATTGTACCAGTTTGTTAAATCAACTTTTAAATAAACTATTTCTGTCACTGTATGCACTGTAAAACCGAATAAGTTGGCAAAACTTAAATAATTTGAGGTAATCAGTTACATCAGCTTTTTTAAGTTAAGAAATTCAAAGTTTAAGTAAGCAGAACTGGCAGATTTCAATTTTGCACTCATACATTTTAATTGCTCTTAACTCGAAATATTTGAGTAAGCTAATTTATATATTTACCATAAAATTATCATGTAATCTCAACTTAAATATTTTAGTGAAAACTTGGCTAGCTTTAACTAGCTAATTCGGTAAATGCTAACTTGCTAATTGGTAATAATTGCTAACTTGCTAATTGGTAACACAATTTTTTTGATAGCATGAATTGTGTTAACAATTAGCAAGTTATAGCATTTATTGCTCGAGTGACATCACCCCCCCCCCCCCCCCCCAAATAAAAAACAAAAAAAAACACATAACAGAAACTCTTCTTAATTAGCATAGCAAAACATTAAACACTACTAAATCTCACACTCAGAATTAATCTTGCACAAAAAAAAAAAAAAAAAAACATTATATAACACATTTTTATACTCTCCCTTTCAACTGTCATAGCAAAGCATGCTGGGAAATAGAAATCCCAGCCCAGTTTCAGTTTCAGTTAATTTAAGTTAGCCTAAATTAAAAGAAATGAGTTCATAAAGCTCAAAACAATTCAGATAACTTAAAATTTTTCAGTTTTGTGAACTTAATTTAAGTCCATACAATGAAAGTTAATGTTCAATAAAACTGTTTGGTTATCAACATTTCTCAAATACTTAATTTGTGTTCCAAGAAAGAAACTCATACAAGTTTAGAATAACATGAGAGTGAGTAAACAGAATTTTTTATTTTTTTGGGGAACTATTTCTTCAAATACTGTGTGCATATTGTGTGTTTTAAATCGAAACAGTGAACATTTTATCTGGATGCTGCCATGTAGTAGAAGAATAATTTAGCTTAACTCAGTGAGATCACCACAAAGTGTGAAGCTCATTTTGTTTTTGTGTTTTCTTGCCTACACACTATTAACAGCTTCTAATGGTCTCATTCATCTCTTCAGCGTGACAACTCAACTCAATGTGTTATTGATATCTCATCATGTATAAGGCTATATTTACAGCGCTGTAGTATCTGTTTTCCAAACAGTGGAAGAATTCAATGAACTCAAGGTGTGTGTGTGTGTGTGTGAGAGAGAGAGAGAGAGAGAGAGAGAGAGATGAGCGGACGAAAGAAGAGGCATGGTAAGCACTGCTGAGGATCTTATTGATCTGATCTGATGTCTGGGTTTGGCCGTGTAAAAGGCCCATGTGGGGATTCTGCTCCCTCCCTGTAGCGGTCCAATGGCCCGATGATTAGCTGCTCCTGCATCTGTTCCTGATCCGTAATAAAACAAATCAACACGTTTCTTTTTGCTCTGTTTATATTACTAATACTAGAGTCACATACCTAAATAAACCTGAGGTTATATGGTATTGATCAAGTGATCAGACAAACTAACAGATCTATGAATGGATTGATTGTGTATCTGAGCTCAGTCCCAGTCTGATCAGCCTCTCTGGTTATGCATGAACATCCATTCTGCTCTCAATTGCATGTATGCATACTCAGGGCTGGATAATATGACAGAGATTAAGACTAATCTAGAGCAATATGGACAATATATACACTAAATCGAATTTTAGGGTGTTCAGTGTAGTTCAGTTCTCTTGGTTCTTTTGGTCTGGAGCAAAAAAGAAATTAAATTGACTGGTTCGTCATTTTTTAACAACTGAATTTACTGAACATTGAAAACAATGCTGTGTGCTAAGCTAGCGACCCCAATGCTCTAAATAGCAGTTAAACATTTAAAAGTATCTTTATTTGTATGTTTTCTGAGAGGAGTACCTTTCCTTTGACCATAAAAAATGCTTTTTTTCTCTACTTGCTTCTGGACGACTGGCGCTTCTCTCCGCACAAGTTTGTTATCGTTTTAAAGCGCAGCATTCCAGCTTTGTGAATATTCATAGCGAATTCTTGATTGCATGAGTCTGAAGCAATGAAATGTGATTTTCAAACTCATGCTGATGTAAACAAAACAATCTTACTCGCACTGATTGACAGATCCGAATCGCTGTAACAATATATTAGACCTGTTTGGTACAGTAATTTTTAATATAGGCTGTCTGTTTCATTAATGTTAATCAAACAATTGTGAAATTATGGAAAAGAAAGTTTAAAATATATATATATATATATATATATATATATATATTCTTATAGATATGGGTTTTGACTTGGTTTGTGCCAAATTTGGTAGTATTATCAGGGATTTTAAGGTATGGTCGTTTGATGATTTTGTTTTGGAACCTTCAAAAATTATTTTGAATGTTTTTTAATAGAGAATGTGAAAATAACAATAACTCATTTCTGAAAATTTTGCCAGCACGGGTCACATATATTGATCCAGGAACATGTCTTTGGCAAAATCACGGTGATTGTACATAATGGTACTTTTACCAAGTGAAAACTCACAAAGAGCTAATAAAATGTGTAAAGGAATCAAAACAGTGGCAGGAATTCCTCTGTTGCACACAAACAAAGATCTGCTGCAAGGACAGTGGTTCTGACACCTGTACCGAACTGTAATGGGAAGAACCAAGTAGCCTATGCTTGAGCATTCTGTCCTTTTTAGGGTCGCATCTTGTGACATCACATCCTGTTTTTGTTTCATGTAGATGTCTTTGGTCTGTGTTGTTGTTCATATTTCACTCGAGTTCATTTGGAAGCGGACTGAGACACCCTGAAAAGGTGGGTCTTGGTCCATTTGTTTGGTGCACATCAGAATTCGGATGGCAGCATTCACACTTATTCAAATAAAGTGCACTAACAGAGCAATCGCACCAGAGTGTGAACACACCCTTAAACTATCAGACATTATTCAGTTAGAGTCTATATCCGTATAGCAAAGAAAACTTGTAACTTAAATCTCATTAATATTTTAATAGTTTCTCCTAAACAATCAGTGAGATTAATTGAGAAGCAAATGAAGGCAAAACCTTTGTTTTGTTTGTTTTTTCTTTGTTTTTTATGCACTGGTCAGTTTTGAGATTTTGGGCTATTTTGCTAATATCTTCTTTTAGATAGTAGAAAGAAAAGTTTTTACAGAGGGGTTTGTTCATACATCATTCACCTGATTATAACATACCTAAAAACATGGTGAAAATGTATTTGTTTTCTGGCTGTTGACAGTATTTTTTGTTTTAATGAGTGATAAAACGAGATATCCAAAATCCCCTCTGTAGAACGAATTTAATTTCATAATGTTTTATTTCCATATTTAAGCATAACATTTCAGATTGTCTTAATTTAGCCTACTATGCTTATTCAATATCTATTAGTTAAAAACATTTATTCAATTGTGGTGTCTTGCCTTATGACAAATCTCTGGTTTCTCATTTTTATAATGAGGAAAAAGGCCCTTGTAATCTCACAATTGTCTCCTCAGAGATCTCAACAAACTCAGAAGTTTGCAACCAGATTCAGAGATTTCAGTATGAACATTTCTCAGCAATTGTTTTAAAAACCAAATAGGATATTCTATCCACTTTAAATAATTTTCTGGCTATGTTGATACTGTAAAATGGCATATTACTTACTGTAATATTAGCAGACAGTCAAACAGAATAAAAAAAAATCATAGCTCTTGACTGTAAATAAAATAAACATGTATGAGTAACCCAGATCCATCCATGATTCACACCTTAATGACGTGGATTGGTAAGAATGGCAGGACTGCAGGACCTTGGTGGGTCTCAGGGGAGAGAGGATTAGAATCCACTGGGTCAGCTCATGATTAGTGGGAGGGTTAACCCTCGTTCTAATCAATAGCTGATCATCACCAGGGCCACAATGCTATAAAACTAAGACATACTAATGCTCCGTACAACAAAGCTGTCAAAAAGGCATCTAATAAGGAAAATAAAAAGAGTATAGGTAATGCACTATATTTGCCTGGATGTTTCTATGCACAATACAGGTTTGAAGTCTGTTAAAATACCCTTGAAATTCTAAAGAGAAATTAATATATACAGTTGCAAGAAAAAGTATGTGAACCACTTGCAGAATCTGTGAAAATGTGAATAATTTGAACAAAATAAAGGAGATAATAGAAAATGCATGTTATTTTTTATTTAGTACTCTCCTGAGTAAGATATTTTATATAAACGATGTTTACATATAATCCACAAGACAAAAAAATAGCTGAATTTATTAAAATAACCCTATTCATAAGTATGTGAACCACTGATTCTTAATATTGTGTGTGATTACCTGGATGATCTACGACTGTTTGTTTGTTTTGTGATGGTTCTTCATGAGTCTCTTGTTTGTTCTGAGCAGTTAAACTGAGCTCTGTTCTTCAGAAAAATCCTCCAGGTCCTGCAGATTCTTCAGTTTCCAGCATCTTTTTCCTTTTGCATATTTGAACCCTTTCCAGCAGTGACTGTGTGATTTTGAGATCCGTCTTTTCACACTGAGGACAATTGAGGGACTCAAACACAACTATTAAAAAAGGTGAAAACTTTTGAACGGGATGAAGATGTCAAAATTTTGCTTATTTTGTTTAAATATACATTTTTTTCATTTTTTTTACTGCCCTTCGGAAGCAACAGAAGATACTTTCATGTTTCCCAGAAGACAAATTAAACACAATTTACCTTGATCTTCAAATTCCAAATGTTTTCACCCCCCATCTCTTAATGCAGCGTGTTTCCTTCTGGAGCATCAGTGAATGTTTGAACCTTTTTTAATAGTTGTGTTTGAGTCCCTCAGTTGTCCTCTGTGTGAAAATATGGATCTCAAAATCATTCAGTCACTGCTGGAAAGGGTTCAAATATGCAAAAGATGCTGGAAACTGAAGAATCTGCAGGACCTGGAGGATTTTTCTGAAGAACAGAGCTCAGTTTAACTGCTCAGGACAAACAAGAGACTCATGAACAACCATCACAAAACAAACAAACAGTCGTAGATCATCCAGGTAATCACACACAGTATTAAGAATCAGTGGTTCACATACTTATGAATGGGGTTATTTTAATAAATTCAGCTATTTTTTTGTCTTGTGGATTATATGTAAACATCTTTTATGTAAAATATCTTACTCAGGAGAGTACTAAATAAAAAATAACATGCATTTTGAATTATCTCATTTATTTTGTTCAATTGATTCACATTTTCACAGATTCTGCAAGTGGTTCACATACTTATTCTTGCAACTGTATATAAAAATTAAATATACAAATCAACGTTTGAAGCACCTAATTCTGATAGTAAATGTTGACTGAAGACATCATAAAATAAAATAATAAAATAAAATCAACGTTTGAGTCACCTAATTCTAATGGTAAATGCTGATAGAATAAATATATTTAAAAAAAATTAAATAAAACAAAACATGACATTTTGTGTCCATTAATTTGGATGATAAAATGTAACAAAATAAATCTTTTTAAATAATTAAATTAAATTAAATTAAATAACTAAAAAGCATGCATACTGCAACAGCTGGAATATTTGTGTGTATGTTTTGTAAATGCATGTATGATCATAAATTTGGAAGGGCTGTCCTAAAGCTTAGGTCAACTCTTTCACACCTACTGACCACTGCTGATGATAATGTCCCCTGTCAGTCCTCCCCACCACTAAGGGCTAAAGCCTCACAGCAGCACTAACTAACCCTGATGTGCAACCTCATTTGGCTACTTGTGTCACACCTGGAGAAAGGCTTCAAGGGCAACAACAGGAGCAATTACTCATCAGGCTTCATTCATTAGGGTGTTATTGAGGTGAGGATTGTGAACAGGTACTTCAATGGACAGTACATCATCTAATAGGTCACTGGGGTATATCACCTGCGTGAGAGGATGGCCATCACGGACAGTTCACATGGACCCACTGGTCACAAAGGTTCAAAAGCAACAGACAAAGACATCTTAATAATGTCTCAACTGTCTTTTGGTGGACATGGACTCACCTGGGGAGCTTATTATTGTGGTTAAAGGCCATGAATTTGAGACAAATACTGCAATTATGACACAAGGGCTGATGAATCCACAAATTACAATGAGGTAAAGTGAACAGGAGGAAAGAGCCGAAAGTTTTAGAGAGCAAATGGACTCTGTGCAGGTTCATAACCTCAAAGTATTGCATAAAGTGACTGTTTCATGGTCAAATATTAGCAAAACAGCCATTGATCTCCTTATTGAACATTAATGCAATGGATTTCTTAATTCAAAAAGCATGTTCAGACTCCTGGACATATTATACAAAAAATACAATAAATAAAATTATTAAAATATGAAAAATATAAATATATATTTATATAATATTCATTGATAATATATTTATGAACACACCATATTTTCCTGGATGTTTCTATGCACAATATAGGTTTGAAGTGTGTTTTAAACATAATTTCTATTAAAAAAAACTTGAAATCCTTTATATTATATTATATTATATTTCAAATAATAAATACAATTATTAAAATATAAAAATCTTATCTTTTTTTTCCACCAGCCAAGTGCTTTTTATATGGTTTATTAGCACATTCTCACTAAATGGCCTTTTTCTTTCTGTCACATTAATGAAACCATATCTCACAATGCTCTGAACCCGACCCAAAGCTCATTAAATGTCTTCACTTCTCTTCTGCTCGCCTGTTAGGAGAGAACTTATTGTACTGGGAAAACATTACTTCTGCATTGCGCTGTAAATCTCGGATTCCATGAACTATTTGTGTTCTTGTCCAATGAGGTCATCGCTCTCAGTGTATGCAGCTCTCAATAGTTGCTCTGCAAGAGTGAAATATTGCGGATGATGATGGTGGTAATTATTGGTGATTTTCCCAGGCCCTATCTGTCATTAGGCAGGACTGCATCATCTTCTAACTGAGGAAGGACAGACGAATGGTCGTCAGAAGCAGCTCGCTGATTATCGGCCAGATTCACTGTTCAAGCTGTTAAGTCACATGGGGGTCACAAGAGGTGAGACCACACATCTGAAACTGAAGAACTGCAGCAGTGAAAGGAACAATTGTACAATTATTATATTATTTTGTTACAATAAGGTTCCATTTGTTAACATTAGTTTACAATGTTAAAGTTAACATTAACTAACAATGAAAAATACTTCTAAAGCGTTTATTTATTTTAGTTTATAAATTTCAATATTTACTAATGCGTTATTAAAATTAAAAGTTGTATCTGTTAATATTTTTTAATGGACCTGAGCTAACATCTACCTACAATGAACAGTTGTATTTTTATTAACATTAATAAAGATGAATAAATGCTGTAACAAATGTATTGCTCATTGTTTGTTCAGCTCTATCTCACGATCAATTCATACGTATTTTACAAGGTGGCTAATTCATACGAATTTGTACGACCTCACTCGGGTTAGGGGTAGGTCATTCATACGAATTAGCCACCTCGTAAAATACGTACGATTTAGCAAAAAACGTACAAATTCGTAAGTGAGGTAAAATACGTACAAAATGCCGTGAAATAAGGTTGGTTTGTATGGAAGCCCGTTTCCGCCACAAAATAAAAAAATAAAAACAGTAATTGCGACTTTTTATCTCAGAATTCTGACTTTTTTTCCCTCACAATTGCGAGTTATGAAGTCAGAATTGCGAGATATAAACTCGCAATTGCATGATATAAAGTCAAAATTCTGACTTTTGTTCTCACGATTGCGAGTTATATAATTAGAATTCTGAGATATAAACTCGCAGTTGCATGATATAAAGTCACAATTCTGACTTTTTCTCGCAATTGCAAATTTATATCTCAGAACTGTTCAGAACTCGCAGTTGTTAGAAAAAAAGTCAGAATTCTGAGATAAAAAGTCGCAATTACTGTTTTTACTTTTTTTTGTGGTGAAAACAGGCTTCCATAGGTTTGTTCATGTTAACACACTGTAAAAAAGAATTGTTGGTTTAACTTAAAAAAGTAAGTTACCTTGTTGCCTTAAAATTTTGAGTTCATCATGAAAATAATTTTTTACAGTGCACTTTATTTTACAGTGTCCATGTATTTCCTATAGTAATAACTATAAATTAAGCATGATTACATGCAAATAACCCTAAACCAAACCCTAATCCTACAGTAAGTACATGTAGTTAACTGTAATGTATACACTGTAACAAGGACACCTTAAAATAAAGTGTAACTGAAATTAGACATTTTTTCATTTGATTGTTCATTCAAAGTGTTTGAATATATTTTATAATTATATTCAGATAAAAATATAGTGTAATATGACTGCATCAGTCTGAATCAGCAAAACTCCAGCAGCAAAATTGAAATCTTATGTCGCAAACGAAGCTGTACTGTTCTGGCATTTTCGCCGTTATCCATTTGGAGTTTATAATCATCCAAAAGACCTTGTTTGGCCTGCGTTCAGCGAGCCGAAACAGATTTACACACACTGAACAGGGCAAAGAGAATGAAAGTTCTCTATCTTAGTCTTGGTTGGGCCTAGACCCCTGTTACTATCTATCTAACATACATTCCGCTTTGCCTTTAATTACCGTCTTCATGCGCGGAGAGCTTTGATGAGTTGATTAAGCTAGGCTTTGCTGTTCCAGTCTCTAGCCTCGTGATGAATTAGTCTCAAGCTTATTAACTGACTTATTCTGATCAATAAACCGCCAGTGCTGAACATTGCCAGAACAAAAGGAAAAAATGCTTTCTACTACTCACTGGGAAAAAGTAATCAAAGCAGCACAATTATTAGGCTAACTGAGAACAGGAAGTATTGATAGGCTGATTTTTCATTGGTGAAATACACAGAGACAAATATCATTTTTATTTGGTTATTTCTATAAAGGTTTTTTAACTTGAAAAAGTGCCTTGGTCATCCTAAAGTTTTCTTTAATAGGTTAAGAATTATGTTTAAATATTTAACTTTTTGACTCACAATATGAGCATAATGACCATATTTTCTTTGAAAACTGAAACACACACAGACACACACACACACACACACACACATTGGGTTTCCATGTTTTACGGAAACTTCCCAGAGACATAATGGTTTTTATACTGAAAAAAAAAAAAAAAAGTATATTCTATCTCCTAACTGTCAAAAAGAATTGTTGGTTTAACTTAAAAAAGTAAGTTACCTAGTTTCCTTAAAATTTTTAGTTCATTGAAATTAAAAATTTGAGTTTAATTGGTTTAATTGGTGATTGGTTTAATCAAAAGAAACGCAAAATATTATGTTATCTGAAGGTCAGAAATTACTGGTATTAACTATCTTTGTGGAGACGTTTGGTCACACACACACACACACACACACTGTGCTGTGAATCTGGGTGGGCTCAAAATGGTCTCCCATGTATGACCTCCCTGTGTGAAACATCCATTGTCCCATGAGAGGTTCCTCTACAGCTGATCTGAGCTGACCAAATGTCTCTCATCACCTTTCCTCTAGCAAGAGAATATTGCAGCCTTCCTGTAACCACAACATCCAGCAATGGAGAACAGAACACATGTTTTAGAGGATTAAATATTCTTTTTTCTCCTCATTGATCACTAACACTAGCTGATATCAACCAGACAGGATATTTTGTGTCAGGAAGTGCCAACACGGATGTAGAAAAGGCCCGGTTATCTCACACGAGGGACTTGAAGGATATGACGGGGTGTATTTTTACGTAAAAAGCAGCTTTCTGGATGCAGACGCTGTATCGTATGAGGCCACTCTCAGTGCTCTTGTATTCAACATGCTACTAATGAAGATTGTGTGTAATGGACACCACAAGCTTCCTCATGACCGGCCATATTGACCTCTGTGTCTCCTTCCCCCGGCGTGTGTGTGTGTATGTGTGTGTGTGTGTGTGTGTGTTATGACTGTGCAGCGCTGATGGGATGCCTTTGGATGATGTTCTGAACCATTAGCTTGACTACTGTGAATGAAAAGCATTCTCTATTGCAGCTGCATTGATCCAGAAAAACAAGCTCTTTCCAGCAAACAGATGCTCTGAAGCCCTTTTTTACTTCCTAGTTTATTTATTAAGGTATAGATATGAACTATTACTGCAATAATCAACCAATTAACACTAATTAATTTAATAAACAGAACTAATTAGAACATTTGCTGATTCAAAATACAAACTGCTCAGTTTTAATCTAAAATGTGTTTCTCACACGTGATTCTTTCGGTCAAAAGTTTGGAATCATTAAGATTTTTTAATGTTTTTCAAAGAAGTCTTCTAACAAAATTAACTGTTTTTTATTTAAGTATATTTATATTTTGTGGCAAAGCAGAATTTTCTGCATCATTACTTCAGTCTTCAGTGTCTGATTTGCTGTTCAGAAAAAAACGTTTTCATTTGTCTCTTTTTTGTAGCTCCCGGTCACTTTTTTCTTTACTATTGTACGTAAATAAGAGAGAAAAAAAGACTTTGCAATGTCAAAAATGCTCATGAGAACTGTCAGGTGTAAAGTTCTTTATCAATAACCCCAACAGCTCAATATCGCTTTGCTTTAAATGGGAACTGCTCTCTGATAACTCCTCATTGAGCTGTGAGTGTGGAAGAGCAGCTAAGGGAAATCTGAGCAGTAATACTAGCCATTTAGCATATGGCATTCTCAACATGTAAACATAGGCACAGGGCAGGGGCTGCAGTAAAACAGCCTCCTGGGATCAGGTCCCCAAAGACCCCATTTTTAACACACACACAGCACACACTCACATACATGCAGTAATGGAGGTTTCCTGATGTCCAGTCAGACCCTTTATAGCACAATGACAACCTGAGGTCACTTCACTCTGTCCACACGGACCTCTCGCCCTCAAACTCTTGCCCACCCACCCAGTCCCTCTGAATCAATCATGTTATTTCATTTTCCTTCCCTGTTATGTCATATTTAAAATTATATTAGATTTTACATGTATATATTCAGATTTTTAAATAATATAACAATTTAGAGAAAAAATTTATATTTTGTCTTTGAGTTTATTGTTGTTGTTAATCATTTTTAAAACTATTAAAACATTTTAAAATCCTTAAAATACTTTTAATTTAATTTTGGATCCCGCTATATATGGATTTATTAATAGATATATTTTAATTTAAAGAATTTAAAGTAAATGTTTCTGTTTTGTCTTTCAGTTATCATCATTATCATTAATTATATAAATAATATAAATTAATTATAATTTTTTTTGTAATAAAATCCTTTAAATTTAAATGTTTAATGTAATATTAGACCCTACTGTATATTCAATTTTATATATATATATATATATATATATATACACACACACACAGTATATGTAAAAAGGTTCAAACACTCACTGATGCTCCAGAAGAAAACACGATGCAAAACCTTTTTGAATTTAATCATCAAGATAAATTTTACTTAATTTGTCTTCCAGGAAACATGTGAGTATCATCTGTAGCTTCCGATGGGCAGTACTAAATGAAAGAATTAGATATTTAAACAAAATAAAACAAATTTGGACATCTTCATCTTGTTCAAATGTTTTCACCCCCCGGATCTTAATGCATCGTGTTTCCTTCTGGAGCATCAGTGAATGTTTGAACCTTTTTTAATAGTTTTGTTTGAGTCCCTCAATTGTCCTCAGTGTGAAAAGATGGATCTCAAAATCACACAGTCACTGCTGAAAAGGGTTCAAATATGCAAAAGATGGTGGGAAAACTGAAGAATCTGCAGGACCTGAAAGATTTTTCTGAAGAATGTTGGGCAGTTTAACTGTTCAGGACAAACAAGAGACTCATGAAGAACCATCACAAAACATAAAAACAGTCGTGGATCATCCAGGTAACCACACACAGTATTAAGAATCAAGGGTATGTACATTTTTGAACAATTTTTTTTATTTTTTATTATTCAGCTATTTTTTGACTATATGTAAACATCTTTTATGCAAAATATCTTCAGGACAGTACTAAATAAAAAATAACACACATTTTGCATGATCCCTCTTATTTTGTTAAAATAATTAACATTTTGCAGATTCTGCAAGGGGTATGTAAACTTTTGAGCACGACTGTATATATACAGTCAAACCAAAAATTATTCAGACATTTTTTATATTTTTGATATATTTTTACTAGTGGGTGCAGGACACTATAGTTCATTTATGTAAGTGAGGATAGCAAAATAAAGTAAACTGTGACATATTGTACCCAAAAATTCTTCATACAGTGGACCACCAGTAAAATTGATAAAAATTTGGAACCAACAATTATTCAGACACTTTGACCTGACCATGTTTTGCTGACATAATTAAGATGATTTTTTTCTGACACAGTTTAACTCTGAGATCTTTTTTCTTTACTTTTTTTTTTAAATCTTTTTTGAGATCTCATTTTTTTAAACTATAGTGAATAAACTGTAATAATGAATGAAATGTTCAAGGTGTCTGAATAAATTTTGGTTTGACTGTATATATATATATATTCTTTAAACATTATACTGTATATACTGCACTATATAATCCACTATAGGACTACACTGAAACATGTAAGTATGTTATGAATCTGTTAGGATGCTCATCTCTATTTGACCAATATGTTTTAAAAATGCAAAAACCACGTAAAAGCGCTGAAAGTAGGGTGTTAAAGGGGTTAGATGCCGGGAACTCTAGAGCAGGGCTAGAGAGGCAGTAAAGGCTTGTTAGGGTACATTAGGCAGAGAGGGGATTATAAGACTTCATAAATGTTTCAGAGATACTCAGGGACCATGTCCTGTGGCGGTTCTCCATGGAAGAGATCTGTGGCTTTGCTTTGCGAGCAGTCTCCATAGAGCAGTGTGTGTGTGTGTGTGTGTGTGTGTGTGTGTGTTCCTGTGTAAAAAGAAAGCACATTCTTATTTCACCATTGTTATGTATGCATGGCTTTAATGGAGGTAATAAAACATACCTATTCCATTAGTGCTGATTGTTTATGTTTTAAAGGCTTCCTGACTGTTTAAAGCCTGATTTATTTCTAATAAACTGAAATCTCATTTGTGAAAATTCTATAAAGTTATCAAAGTAATCAAAGATGTTTTCAAGCCAAATATACTACATGACTGTGAAGCTCACAGCGTACCTTTCTCTCCTTCTCTTCAGAGGCTCATTGAAAGAGACGGAACAGCCCTCGGCCAGCCGTCATGTCCCACTCCAGCCAGTGTTTGAGAGTGTGTATTTATCTTTGCAGTTACTCCTCCTGACCTCTGAGTACCTTTGGGAGCTGGAAGGGGTCACTGCCAATTGTCCTATGCACAAAAGAGAGGGCAGAACATTGCTTTTGAGAGACAAAGTGAAAGAAAGACAGTGTCACAGATTCTTCAATCATCCCACTCATTAAACAGATTAATAGACTATCCTGGGAAAGACAAGGTCATCATCATACACAATACACACATAAAACAGTCAGAAACAGAAACAGCTCTATTGGCAGAGTGTGCTCACTCACTCACTCACACAAGGAATTTCATTTTGGTATAGCTTTGTACACCAATATACAATAAAAACATAAACATATATAACAAAACCAAAACCAAAATATCTCACGACCAATTTGTACGTATTTTACGAGGTGGCTAATTCGTACGAATTCATACGATTTGTCTAAACTCCAGTGTCGGGTAGGTTTAGGGGCAAGGTTAGGGGAAGGTCATTAGTACGAATTCATACGAATTTGGCAACTCATAAAATACATACGATTTAGCAAAAAAACATACAAATTCGTACGAGTGAGGTCATACAAGTCAGGTCGGACTCGTACAAATTAGCCACCTCGTAAAATACGTACGAATTGCCGTGAGATTGGGTTGAACAAAACATAACAATAACCTGACGTTCGTTGTTCATTTTCAAAGGCTGGAATTCTTGACTAAAAACCCTAGTAGTTTGGCATTATCTTTTAATATTATTACCTTGAAAAAAAACAGTTTTATTAAAAAAAAAAAAAAAAAAAAGTTCTGATAAAATGGAGAAGTTCCAAGAAATAAAGATATTTCTGTGTATATGATCCATCCATCTATCCATCCGTTGTTCCATGTGGTTTATGGATCGTTAAGGATAAATGTGTGGTATAAAAACATTTAAGCACTCACTGATTTTCTGAGCACATTATACACCCATCCACCCACACCCACACACACACGTATATACATATACATGTGCACACACTGTATTCTGAGGAGTGTTAGTGAGACAAAGGGGATTAGGAAGGATGACAGTAAACACAGAGATGTAGGACTAAGAGAGAGTGCAGGGATGCAGAGTATGCATACACTGTTTCCATCACTCAGATCCTTTGTGTAAACAGTTTACCCAGAGCAAAACACATCAGGAGGAAGGAAACACTGGGAATATTTGCCTTTTTTCCTCAAATGTCTAATTATGACTTTACAATCTGTGTTTAAACAATAATAATTTGAACTGAATTGAAGTCTAATGAAATAAAAAAAAAAAAAATGTTCTAAGGATGTTTTGCTAACATTTCCACACTCTAAAAAGTAGTTCAGGGGACCTGTTACCACAACTTAAATAAATGCATGGTTAAAAATTCTAATTTATTGTTTTAATTAAACATTTTAAGTTGAAAACATTATTTTGTAGAGTTCTGTTGACATAATAATGTTGATCATTACATCAACTTAATATCATGTCATTTAAACTCAAATTTCTGCGTTAATTGGCTTTTTTTTTTTTTTTTTTTAATTAGGTGGTAGTAACTTAATGAAATTGTCTTGATAACTTTGGAAATGAGGCAATGGATTTCTAGTATGCTTTGCATAGGACTGGATAAGTTTGTTTTTTGATTTGTTTTTAGTGAAGGGAAAGACCTGTTAGTGTTTAATGCTGTTATGTTTGACATTTAAAAGAGTTTCTGTAATGTTGAAGTTTTGCTGATAGCTGTTGATTTGAACTGAAATGGATAAGATTAGACTAATTGGGCTACAACTCTGGTAGTTGGAGAAACTTAATTTTTTTGAGTTATCAAGTTAAAAAATTGTGTTTATTCTACAAATTATCAAATTCCTCTAACTCAGTATAGCTTGTTAGTTGAACATAAATTCATTCAAAGTTGTCATAACTCAAAAACAAAACAAAAAAGGAAATTGTTGCGTTAATTTTTTTGAGCCAACATATTATTTTCTAGAGTGCATTAAGTTAGAAGTTAGTTCTGAATGTTCTCTGAACATTTAAAATGTCCAGCTTTTTCTTGGTCATGCGAATGTTAAGGAATCATTCCATTTTATCATTCTTCAAACATTATGGGAACGTTACTGTGAATGTTCTCTGGAAAAAAAAAATGTTAGATGAACATCAAAATAAAACATTTCAGAAGAAAATCGCTTTATTAAAAATGTATAAACAATGTTAATGTGCTAACATTTTGAGAACATTATTAAAGATCAGATAACTTTGAACAAACATTATATTAACATTACAGGAAGATTCTTTGAAAGTTTGTTCATAACTTTCAGAGAACCTTACCAGAATGTTCTGAGAACATTCCCTGTTTTCTCGGTAATGAGCTGTTATGCAAAAGGCAACCATAAACTGTAAAATGGAGCATAAATAAAATAAAATAACATATATTTATATATATATAGTCAAACCAAAAATTATTCAGACATTTTTTATATTTTTTTACTAGTGGGTGCAGGACACTATAGTTCATTTATGTAAGTGAGGATAGCAAAATAAAGTAAACTGTGACATATTATACCCAAAAATTCCTCATACAGTGGACCACCAGTAAAATTTGGGAACCAAAAATTATTCAGACACTTTTACCTGACCATGTTTTGTTTAAGTGTTATCTGACATAATTAAGAATAATTAAAAAAAAAAAAAATGTAGTCCTTTTATTTAGTCATCACATAGATCATTAGTGATAAGGTGTATGTGAATGTTCATGTAAAACCAGAAAGGTCATCTCCCATTACAGAGTATCAGCAGGAACACCTCAAATGCATCTCTCTCCCTAACTATTTCACTCTCTCTTTCTCTTTCGTACTCTCTTTCAATCATTCTGCTATTCGCTTGCTCTCTTTCTCTCTCTCCCTCCTGCTGCTGTGTTAGAGTCAGGAGGAATAACTGCGAAAAAGAGACAAAGGCACATCAAACACACGCACATTCACGCATTCGCATACACTCCTCTTGGGCCATTGTTTAACATGATGCATGGGGAGAGAGATCTCTCAAATGTGAATGACAATGTCTGATTCAGACCTGCTGGTCTACAAATACTACATTTATTTGATGATTTCATAAATGATTCATGATACACTGTTACATGTACTATTTCATATTATATGAAATTCTAAAATATGAAGTAACCAGGCTTATTGTAGTGCAAAAGTTAGGCATCAAATCAATATAATTTGATTGATTCAGGATTAGTCAGATTTAGTATAATATCACTGGAAAGGTTCACTGTATGAATCACTCCATTGTGTTTGCTGCGTAGAATTCTGACTTTATTGTTCTCAGCATTGTAAGCAAAACATTGTGGAGCAAAAAGGAACACTTTTTACTTATTCTAATATTAGTTATCTACAAATCGAGCTATTTAAAACATAATTTTGCTGTTTATCAATTCTTTACTTATTTACTACGAATTCAGTTTTTATGACCACATATTAATTGAAATTACTTGAAATATGTCTACTTTTATTTATAAAATTACTTATGTATTTATTTAATTTTAAAGTATTAATTTAAAACAGTTCATGTGAGTACAGTGGTTCAACTTTAATATTATAAAGCGACGAGAATACTTTTTGTGCACCAAAAATAACAAAATAGCGATATTCCACAATATGGGCGATTTCAAAACACTGTTTCATTAAGCTTCGAAGCTTTACGAATCATTTGTTTCGAATCAGTGGTTCAGAGCGCCAAAATCACATGATTTCAGTAAGTGTTTTGAAACTTCAATAGTTCACGTGACTTTGATACGCAATCAGAATCACTGATTCGAAACAAAAGATGCATAAGCTTCGAAGCTTCATGAAGCAGTGTTTTGAAATTACATAATTTTTATTTTTGGGTGAACTAACCCTTTAAAATGAACCAGTAAAGACAAAATGATGATAAAAATTGGTGAAAAACTGACCATTTCTCCTAATATATCTTTTTTTAAATTTCACATTTATCCTAAAATCTTATTTCTGATTTTAAAGCTCATATATATATTCTGATTCCATTTATAGCAACGCAAGCTGTACTTATATTCAATACAACAACACTCTTATTTGTCTGATTTTTGTCTAATTATTATTAGACATTATAATAGTTATTACTCCTTATTACATGCACATTCTTATCAGTTCTTCAAGATATAGCTGTCAGAGACTCAGTATTACCTCAGACATCTATAGAGAGTAGTGTGTGTGTGTGTGTGTGTTGTCCCACGGGACTGACCGTCAGTGAAGGCTCACTGAAGCTTCATCCATGCAACCAGAGCCATCTGCCCCATTGCTACTGTCATCTGGACAGTCTCTCTTTCCTCTTTCACCCTCTATGTGTTTCTTGCTCAATATCTTTCTCCCTTCTTCTCACTCCTCTCTCTACCAGTATGGAGCGGCTTTACTGTGTTTGATCTGTCATTCATCCAGTAAGCAGCATGCCGAGCATTTAGCTGGATTTTGCTGAGGATTACCTACTGTCCCAGAGGAACCTCCCAGCACAATGACAACACCACCCCAGCCTCTACCTTCTGCTTCCAAGCTGCTCAAAAGACTCAAACACCTGACCGGGGATCAGTTATTAAAGTGTTTAACACCTTACCCTCTTTAGCAAGACCACTTGAGACGGCATACCGTATATTTTGAGTGGTTGTTATTCAAAAGGGCCATCATACGAGATCAAAATGACCTGAACAGACCAGAGTTTATGGTTTCACTCAGCAAAGAGCCCTGGGCTAGATTTAGACAAGTCTAGTGATGTGTGCTGACTGCTATTAGGGAATCAATAGGGCTAATTGATCAGATTGTGGTTTAGCTCAACTGTTGGTGGCTACTAGATGTAGAGCTGAAATAGGAACTGACAGGTAACCACTTAAAAAGAGACAGTGTGGGCCAAACATAAGGACATGTGCCCCTTTTCCTCTGAAACCAATGCCAGACACATGCTTTTTTATCTATACTATTAAATCTACCACTTGTGAATCCAGTGGCTTTAGTGCAGCTAGTACTGCAGGCCTCATTTAAAATTAATTATTGCGCAGCAGCCGTTATGAGAGGTTGACCTCGGTTGTAGCCATATCATACACAATCATCTAAACGCCACTGGGGGGATGTCATTAATCTCATATTAATAAAGAAATCAAACTGAATTATGGATGTGGACAGTGGACAGGGAGGCATTTTAAAGCACCAAAGGTTAAGTGTGAAATCAATGCTTATAAATGAGCATATAAAAATTCAGGGGAGTGAAAGGAGAGAAACAGCAAGCGAGCACAGCCTCTAAATCAGTTTCCCACAAAGCATGATTGTCAAGTTACACTTTTAACGCCACAGAGCTTTTACAGAGTGCATCAGGACAGCCATTTTTACCAGCTCATTATGGGCTCTGCATTATGAACCACTCGCTCAACATTCCCCTTGTGAAAAAGAAGTACACTTTTTCATACTTTAAAGAAGAGTACTTACTACAGAAATAATATACTGGGTTCCATTTTATATTAGGTGGCCTTTAACTACTATGTACTGACATTTAAATTAATTTTTATATTAATTAACATTTAAAACTTACCTGTTGACACTTCCCTTACACATTAAACCAACCTTAAACCTACCCGTACCACCAAACCTGTCCCTAATCCCTAAACCTTTACCCATAACCCTCAATAGCAGCAAAATGGTTTTGCAATACAATATGAACACGTCAAAAAAATAAGTATTTTAGGCCATCTAATATAAGGTGGGACCATATACTGTAAGTGCAAACAGAATGTAATGTCTTCGGACACAATTGCATGTTATCTGAAATGAAAATAGTTTAAATTTATACTGAAAACAATTAGTAATTTCATAATTATTACTTCTATTGTTCTTGAAATGGTTAAAGTGTACTGCTAAACATACCGACAAGCATTTATGGTAACTTTTGTGGTAAAATTATATAGTAATACTTTATTTTACAGAGTCCTTGCATGTATTTACAGTGTATCTTAAATGTACTTGCTGTGGTAATAACAGAATTTGTGCATAATTACAGGATTTAACCCTAAACTCTTTAGTAAGTACATGTTATTACTGTATAATTACATTGTAACAATGACACCTTAAAATAAAGTGTAACCACATATTGAAACTTGTATGTCATGTATTTAAATATATTTGTAATTACATATTTGTAATGATAAAGTTGCAATTTAGTATATTTAAAATGTATTAACTTTAAACTTTTATTAAACTTTTTCAATGGCCTAAAGTGAAATTTATAATTAAGTTCTTTACTTGTGTTTTTATATGATAGTCCACACATCAAAATAAGTGTACTTCTTTAAAGAATATAAAATATGATTAGGTAAAACCTCATTTAACTATTACTTCTTAAAAGTGTTAAAAACAGTCATAAAAGTTTAAAGTATATTCAGTACTGTTAAGTGCACTTTTTCTGATCTGCATGGGGAAAATGCCATCATCTAAGATGCTTTTTATCATTGACCCTGAGGTCTTCTATTAGATTTTATTATACCTCAAAGCTCTGTTAACTCACCATGAGCTCTGATGTACATATGTACTACCAGAAGCCCCAGGGAACTTCAAAAGCTGCAGACAGAATGGCAAAGCCTGCATCTCTCCCGGCTGAAGTATGAGAGGGTAATTGAATTGTCTTCTGAAGCTTGACCTATGACCCGGCCAGTTTTGTATGTAACCAGTGAGGGTGAAATTAATAATAGGAATCCATGTCAGCTCCCTGTGCCAGCACTGGGTGAATCTGATGGCAGGGGACCATTGAGACTCTGCAGGTAATCCAGTCAAATGAGAAGCCAAGCCAGGGAATCCCTCACAACAATGACTATGGATATGAGCTCAACATCTTTAAATGATCTCTGAGCCCGAAGATAAGAAAGGCACGTCTGCTCCATCTCTGATGGTATTTCAGGAATATTTTAAAGAGAATGTGTTGAGTGACTGGATGTAATGGGTCAACAATAACCTGAACTGAATTGAACAAGCTCATCCACAAGTTTCACTCCATAGTGAAAAGCATTCTACATAAAGTTATATAATCACAATAAACAGCATTACAAATGATTGTAACATTTACCAGTGCCCTTTGACCCCTTGTTGTTGTTGTTGTGGTGTGTTTTGAGAAGGTAAACACTCATGGAGAATGTGGAAGGAGTAATCTGTCAGAAAGCCTTTTTCTCTCCTTCCTTCTCCATCACAGACAGTTGGTACCATGAAGACACAATCAGAGGGCAGCAGATGTCAGTGAGACCGCCTTTGTTTCCATTCTCTCCACACTAGACCACCTCATTGCAGTAGTCCATTGTCATTAATTTGCTGTTGGGGGATGTTCACACTCCTCCTCTCCTGTCGCTGACCATCATTTAGTAAAACACTTATAGTGCACACTCTAAACTCTCAGTCTGCATGGGAAGGGGCTATCTATCTATCTTCAATTTTCAATTCAAAGTGTGCTTTATTGGCATGACAATTGTTACAATGTATTGCCGAAGCATTTCTACTTTTCTAAACATATCAACATAGAGTGAATCACATGTACATATACAAACATAAATTAGTAGAACAATCTGTCTATCTATCTATCTATCTTGTTCAGAAACTGCCTCAGAGTTGGTTGTTTCCATTATGTCACAGTATTCCTCCATTCATTTCATCCTTATCAAATGTGAATAATTTGAACAGTGGTGTGATATATATTTCAGAATTCTCCATATTTCCAGTTTATCTGTAAACTAACTATATTTCTGTCTGTGCATAAGAGAGACTATCTGAAACCGAATTGTGAATCACTGTATCTACAATTAATCTGTCTGATGTCTTTTTAAAAGACGTTTTATATTCTTAATAAATAGTTAATAGCCTACTATAAAATGTAGTCTTGAAATAAAAGTTTAATAAAGAATACCAGAATATTTTGCTATAGTCGAATGCTTCGTTCGATTTGAATTAAATAGCCTATATCGAAGCAACAACAAATGCGTTCACATTTAGGCTATTTTAAAATCAGACATTTCCGGAAACAAAAACATTATCTTCTTTAAGGGAAATAATAACAGGTATTTCTCATATCATTCATTTTAATTTTCAGTTTGCAGACGATCCGACACAGACAAATTTGAACAGCAGTTACATGATAAAGACAGTACAAATTGAAATGAACGATATGTAACACGGAATTCTGTAATAATAATAATAATAAATTCAGTCTTTGGTATTATTAACTGGCTTTGGTTGTGCAGCTCACAATTACACGACGACATATTTGCTTTGAGCTAACTTTAAAAAGTACAAAAAACACGTATTTCTAATGCCAATATTTTAATAAATAGAAACAACATTTAAAATAATAAAGTTAAAGCAAAAATATTTTCTTAGGGGACAGGTAACTACATTAAATAAAATACACAATACCAAACAACATTGACGCAAGCCATCTTTTCTGGGAAAAGGCTGAATAACATAATGAGTGATTTAGATGCAGTGTTGAAGCGTTAGTTCCAGGGTCTGTACTCGGAGGTGATGCTGGTCATCCCGGGAAAAGAGAAACTGTCTCCCAGCTGCTTCTGTGCATGTAAAGAATCTTTGGTGGGGAAGAGCGTGTTTTCGTCTCCAGGAAGAACAACAGTGCTGTCCAAAAGTGGTCGCTCTAAGGGGAGAGAGTTATATTTTATTAGATTAGCCAACATAAACAGACCTATTAAAGTATAGGCTAATAACTGAATCCAACAAATGTTTATTATATTATTAATAGCACTATTTAACCCCGTGATTGTTTTCATTTAATTTACATGTCAATAATTTTCGGTCCTCTCAAATTTCATATATTTTCTCCTCAAAAATTGTTCGGTTGCTTGTGTATTAGCCTAACAGCTACTCTTTTAGAATGATGTATGCTAGTAAGTCCCGGGAAGCAGCTTTAAATCTTCATACTTACTTTTATGCGTCTTCATGTGATATTTCAACTCTTGTGCATCCTGGAAAGTGGTCGCACACACATCACAGGAGAAGGGCTTGTCTTTGGAGTGTGTCCGTCGGACATGGCTGTCGTGTGCCGCGTGAGAGGCGAACGCTTTCCCGCAGTGTTTACACTTGAACGGCCGCTCGCCGGAGTGCTGGCGGATGTGAGTGCGGAGGATGCTGGAGGCCGTGAACGCCTGGGACATTCACAAATACGTGTTTATATTGAATAATAGTAATACACACACACACACACACACAAAAAACTTTAAAATCTAAATAGGGACATGCTGTTGAATTATATTGTTTATTTAGCCTATTGTTCTGTTTGTTTATCAGTAGCCTAGGCCTATAGGCTATTTGCATGTTTGAATGCAAGAAAATTTAATTCAATTCCAGAGAAGAAGAACCACATCATAATAATAATACATTCTCATGAAAAGATCCTCACCTAAACCTAACTGTCATAAACCTTCCTGCATTTTATAAGCTATAAAGCATATAAAAACCATTACAGGCATTCAGTTGGTGTCGGTAAAACCTGACCCACACACAATGGGCTATAGGCTAGCTAGGAATAAAACTGTCTCTGGCAGTCCACAAACAGGACAGAGAGAGTGACATGATGACCATTGAAAAGGCTTTTATCGCACGCGTAAGTGTTTAAGAATACAACGAGACGAGTTTAAAACAAAGCGACAGACAAACTTTTGTCTCGTTGACAGTCATAAATTAAAGCATAATCCTCATGCACAATGCACTGGATCTGCATCTGCCATTAATTAGCATGTAAGTGTCTTCTAAGAGTGAGTCCAGCGCTAATGAGAGCTCAGATATACACCATGAAATTAGTCAAATCCTTAAAGCAGTATACTTTAGTTGGAACGCACCAGTATAAGAACTAAGCATCACTCACCTTGTTACAGTAAACACATTTGTATGGCCGCTCTCCTGAATGCACGCGCATGTGTTTATTCAGACTGGAGGACTGTGAGAAACTTTTGCCGCACACGGAGCACTAAGAGGAAAAAGAGGGTCACGAATTATATTCAAGACTCAAGTCGCTTTATTGATATGGTAAAAGACTTTACCCAAACATTAGCGCATCTGGGTCATTCCTGGAAAAGGTGCTTTTTGTGCCCCTCATTAATATATGTGTAAAAGTGACAGTGAAAAACTAACATCAAGTTTACTATTTGAAAGTATAAAAACGTGTTAAAATAACAGTAACTTTTATTTATTTATTGCTCCTTGCTATTATAGCAATTGTGCATATTTTGATAAAAGCTAAAAACTTAGATTTAAGTGTTACAAACATATTACATACAATACATAAATATTTTACAAAATGTCAGCCCTTTCTTTGAAAAAAGATAATATAATTCTATAAATAAGTAAATAAATAAAACAAATCAATCTGTTAATTCTTAAAAAAAAGAGAAAGAATTCTATAATAATAATTTTAAAAAAAAGAAAGAAAAAAAAATATCACCGTTCCAAAATGGATAACGCATCCAGTTTGTTGAAAGACCCTTATACACTTATTCTTAATCAAATAATTATACGAGTTGAGTGTAAAAATATTAGTAAAATAGCAATATCTTATTTTAGGCATCGGTTTTGTGCAGATTTTCTAAAGGGAGCTGTTCTTTCAGCACCATTTTTCTGCTTTTTTTTTTTTTTTTTTTTTTTTCGTAAAAGTCTCCAATGGATCGGCCTGAATATATATTTACCTTATGAGGTCTGTGTTTCTCATGCACATGGAGAATATGGATTCGGAGTCGATCTCTCTTCTCGAAAGACCTGTTGCAGAGGTGGCAGGGGAACTTCCGGTCGCCCTGATCCACACAGCGCGTGTATTTCAGGTGTTTGTCTCTGTAGTACTTATAAGCGAACACTTTCCCACAGCGATCACACTTGAAACCCTCTCCAGAATCTGGAATAAATTAGCAAATACATCACATTATAATCTCATATAACAAATGACAACGTGCTGGGCTATAAATCTCTTCATCCAAAGAATTATATAAAGAATAGCCTACTATAGAGAGATACATTTACGCACATACCTTCAGCTGGGAGCGGTTCACTGTCATCAATAAACTCTTTAAGAGTAAGAGGAATGCCCAGAAACTGCACATAACAGTCTCCGTACCAGACCAACAGTTCTTGGCCGGCTCGGATCTCTTTGCAGGCCTCATAGTATATCTGGCCTTCACACTGCACCGCAATCAGGTTCTGCTCCTCTGGAAAGCGCGCGCACTTCACCAAGGACATCCAATTCCCCGGAGCGCCTCTTCCATCCACAAAGTGGCTCAAGCGCCCGTTCTCAAAGATCTTAATGTAGAAGAGAGAGAGAAAAAAAGGAATTTAATCAAAAACATGTCATATCATAATATAACAGCTGTATGTATTATTTCACTGAAAAATCGTGTGTTCCTGACAAACGTTTTATATAAATTTGGCATTTAAATAATCATTTTTTATGTCAAATTTGCTATTTACCTCCCACATGAGCGTGTTGTCATCATAGGTTTTGATCTCACTTGTGTTCACCAGTTTGCCCTGAAACGGTCCAAACCTGGTACCTTTTAGAATTGTGCTTTTATCAGCAAAAACTCCATAATGGGAAAGGCTTCCACAATTAGTCTGGAGAATCGATAAGCCTGAAAAATTCAAGACACACTCTATGAAATTGCCATCTGAAAAGAAAGAAAGAAAGAAAGAAAGAAAGAAAGAAGTTTATACCTTCTGGGAGTTCAAATCCTTCGGTATCAACAGGGAGAAGATGACGATCAGCTAATTAATTGAAAAAATTATTGAGTTACAAACACAATTTTGATAATCCAACATGAAAAACGACAAAGAACATGGAATTATGGCGTTTAAATGAAACAAAACAACTTAAAATATTTTAAGTGTGCAGCATAATACATATTGCCAGATATGTTTTCCTTTTGAAATTGCTTTTCGCCATGAAAAGTGCTATATAAATTAAAATAAATATTATATACCTGCACTGGGAGGGAATGATAGTCCAGAGATGGCATGTCCAACATTTTGGCCTTGTTTTTTGGAATATCCGTACAGGACCGTGAAGAGGTCTTCCTCTGTGAAACTGTAGGTGCGCGCGCGCTCGGGTGTCGGATCTGAGGCCTGCAGGCAGCTGAAACGGTCCTTAACCGGAGAGGATGAAGCCGAAGAAGACTTTCTGCTGGATGGGCTGCTGAACTCGGACGGAGAGCCGGTGCTCTGCTCCTCATGTCTGGTGTACATGCTTTGTGAAGGCTGCACGTGCTGAAAATATGGCATGTTGGACAGGTTGAGGATCTGCTCATGGAACACCGCGGTCTGGTGGCTGTTGTGGCTGAAAAAAGACGGAGTCCCGGTGAAGTTAAACGGCATGACTGTTTGTGCGTCGGTCACCATGCGGCCCAGAGACTTGAGCGGATGGAAGATGCTGTGCGCGCTCTTGAGGACGTTCGTGTAGTGCGCGCCGGGCAGAGACGGGTAGACAGCGAGACTCCTGTCTCTCACTGCGGGGTGACTGGAGAGAGACACCGACATCACCACAGCCGATGAGGAGGGATCCGAGGACAATTTCACTTGCTGTTTGTATTCAGTCCTGTAGACTGTAAACATGTTTTCATCATTATAACAATGTCTTTGTTTCCATCCAACTTTTCACAATATCTGTAGTCTAATTTCCGAGTTTCATTTCACAACTTGCAGGTTGTAACTTTGATTTTACTTAAATATTTCAGACAACAATTCGAATTAAATTTATATTTGGAGGCATAGTCCGCAGTTTTCTGAAAGAACTTTTTTTTTTCTTGGTGTGAAGAACATTTTAATAATCTAAAGAACCCTTTTCCACTACAAAGAACCTTTTGTGCAATGGAAACGTTACATGAACGTTAAAGTCTATCCATGGAACCATAGATGCCAATAAAGAACTTTTATTTTTAAGGGGGTATACACTCTAAAAAAATAACTTAATAAAAAGGAAACAAATTTACATAGTAAAATACAATTTCCCATTGAAACAGTATATATTGTAAAAACAATGCATTCTGGGTAATTATATTTGTCGTTTTCGAGAAAGTAGGCTAAACTAAAGGTGACAAATATTAAACGTAATACATTATTTTTTTTACAGCATATTACTTCTGTATATTACAATGCATTCTGGGTAATATTATTTGTCGTTTTCGAGAAAGCAGCCTCTTTTATAGGCCTCTTTTCTTAAAACGACAAATATTACCCAGAATACATTGTTTTATGGTATATCACTGTATTTTAAATTTGTTTCGTTTTTTTAGTCATTTTTTTTTTTACAGTGTATTGTAATTTGTCCAAATTTAAATTTAAATTAAAAGAAATACTAAGGCGTACTTTTAAAAAGTTAGCAAATGTTTAGCGAATATCATTCTACTTATTAAGAACAATTTTGGGCTGGTTATTACGATTTTTTTAAGTGTATTAAGTTGAGCAAATCAAACAGTATAACTACATTTTACAACACAGACAAAGCCAAAAATATGACTTTCTAAATGCCTGCAGAATGTCATTTTAAATAAAGGTTTTACTGCTTTGTCAAGTAACCCAAATCAGAAAGAACTCCATAATGACTGCAGAGATTTTTCAAAAGCAAAAGTTTCCGGTATTCCTCTACTTTTTCCCAATTGGCCATTTTCTAAAAGGATAAACTGTGCGCGAGACTAATGAGGGTCGTGACACTACAATTTAAGAACAGAGGGTCAGCAAGAAAGGTCACCATTAATGAAGCCTTTCCAACTCTTTTAAAAAGCATTAAAGGTGTCATGCTCCATAGACTCCTGACCTCAGCTGGTTATTGCACATGAAGAGTGGGCTTAAATCCATAATGTTAACGCTAAATAAAACACAAATAATTTATTGCTGTCATCAAAACTTGAAAAACATTGTTAATTGTAATTGCTTAAGTGTTCTTACCATATAGCGACTTGTGCAAGTCCTGAGATCCCTTCTCTTCTGTTTGGGAACCTTTACTTGGCGGTTCAGGAGCGATGAACTCTAAGGTCTTGTGTGTGTGAAGCTTGAGACAGGTCTGAAGACATATGGTTGAGTGTAGGAAAGCTACTAGAGAGGGGATGCCTTTCCAGGATCTGTGCTGTCATTGGTCAGTCTTGGGTTCATCCTCAGGGAATTGCACTTTAACACGCCGTAGCAGCACTGAGAATCCTCTCACAGCTCTCTTTCATATGCACCACAGTCTCTAATGTGTTAACTACTGCAGGCGCACTGTTAACCGCTCCTAACCGGGCGACGGCGAGAACGGCACGAGCTCAGTTTAGAGGCTGTTTGTGAAAACGAAAGTCCGTAGCAGCATGTGTTTAATAATGGGAATTAACTGTGTGCATTAAGTATGGAGTTTAACATATGACGAAGCATCTATTGTAGATTATTTTATACCGTGACAACGATGTTTCACAACAACATCATTTATACCTCACAGCCAGCTGTGCTTTATAGGTACATTTTAAATAAAAATGTAAAAAAAAGAGAAGGTCTTGCTGCAGGAACTTCAAAACTTTTTTTTTTTTTTTTTAACTTTAACAATCATATATTTTGAGCTAAAAACATAATTATTCTCAATAAGAAGAACAATATTATTGTTAAAACAAACCAAATTAGGTTGAAAATGGACAAACCCAGTGATTGGGTTAAATGTTTGTCCAACCTGTTGGGTAGTTTTATTTAACTCAACTATTGTTTAAAAATGACTGTATTGCTTGCTTAAAATGAACCCAAAATATGTTGGAAATTAACATTTATTAATATGTTTAATAAATGAACACGTATTGTGATAAACATTTATTAAATTGCTTATTAATAAATGTTCACCTTTTGATTATTATTGTTGCCTCTAGTAATTATGTGTCTGATTTTTTATTTCCAACCTGTTTTGGGTTCATTTTAAGCCAGCCATATAGTCATTTTAAACAAATGTTGGTTTACCCAGCACATTGGGCCAACATTTAAAACAACCCAATCGCTGGGTTTGTCCATTTTCAATCCAACTTGGGTTGTTTTTAACCCAGCATTTTTTTTTTTTTTTTTTTAGTTTTTTAAAAATGTAATAAAACTATTAAGGAAATATTTTTAGGCTACCACGAATAACAAAAACCTACATTTGTTAGTCATTATTAACAATGCGATTACTAATAAACTTTCATTTATATAATAATATAGATATGAATAATCTATTTATTTATGATTTACCGATAGATAGTTTTGTGGTTTTAAGGCAGCTTTCCCGTGCGTTTTTTTTATGTAAATTATCAAGAAAACTTGGTTTATTTTCTCGCGGAACAGCGGAATTCTACAGGTTTCATCCTATTCATGGATCCATAGGCTACTTGTCTTATATTATACGAGTCATAAACGGGAGAGGATAAATTAAAACAATTATCCATATTATGTAACAAGAAAAAGGTGTGTTAGTAATAGTCTTTTCTGATATTCTCTGTATTAAATAAGACATTATTCACTCAGTTCCTGTGTAACGTGTCTTGCTTCATGTCTTCAGGGTTTATAATGCTTATTTTGTCATTGGAATGAACACGTTTTGTGACATTTAACGGGTTTTTACGCTTCATTAATTTACTTCATTCAGTGTTTGCGTGCCATTTTAGAAAGATCTATGCATCATTTTCTCTGTAAAACGGAAAACATAAGCCATGAGATGATTATAAATGTTGCAATAACAGAATTCTTTATTTACAATTCAATTTGATTCAACATCAAATAGCATCAGCAAAGCCATATTAGTCGACAACTTGCATAACTGTATTTAAATTTCTCTCGGTATATCTAACTTTGCATAAAAGGCTCACACTAAGATTACACACATCGATGCGGATGAACAGAGATGTTTATGTGACCACAACTGGGGAAAAAAATACATCTCAGGAGCGCAACACTGTAAGCTTTCTCCAAAAAGTCCTTATAAATTACATATTGCTTCGATTTCCCATTGCATCATCTTCATTCTCACACATAACTGAGAGGGTAAAATCAGGACTGTACAAAATAATAAAACCCACAACTGATCACAAACAAAACATGGAAAATGAGCAATATCGAGACTGGAGGAGAGTGAGAGGGAGAAACAGAGAGAGTTCTGTACGTATCCATTGATGAGCAGTGATGAACTGGGTCGATCCTGTCAATGATTCGCTATACAAATATAATACAGACAACTTTTGTAATATACAAGACAGTAAAACAGATCTAAGGCAATATGCTAAGTTATAGCATTTCAAGGTTGTTGCATTTAGCTCTAAGAAATTGGCAGACTATACAAAACACATTTAAAGTCTCAGAAAAGAAAAATCAAAAGGTAAGGTAAAGAAATCATTTTTAGGAAATTCAATAGCCGTTACAACTCCATTGATTTACTTCTTTATTTTAGGACAAATGGCTCTTTTGCACTAGCACTGATAAAAAGTCTAGAAAACTCTGCACCACCTTCACATCATGGCTTATATTTATTTCAAAATCTTGACAATCTTTGGACTTTGCAGAGGGTAGTGGTACATGTGCGACCTCAAAACTGGCTTTTCTCCAATATGATAGTAGCTATAGATGCGTATGGATGTCAGTCCTTGTTCAAGGCATCCAACATTCATCGAAATTGTGATTTAAAAAAAAAAAAAACCTTGGAATAAATAAGTACTCGTTTTAGTCGACAAATGCTAGCGGGTTTATTGAAATCGATTATTAAATATCCCACAAGAGAATGCAGGTGTTTCTCAAAGGATACAGAACGTTTTGAATGGTGGGCAGAGTGACGCTTCACCCCAAACAATGTGAAATCAAACTTGTATTTACAGTGTTCAAAAGGAAAAGCTAAAGCTATACCAAAACACCAGGTATATTCGTACACAACCACGGCACCTTCAGCGAATAATGACAGAGCTGGTCGTCGCAAACTTCAGTTGCTGCTGGTACATACAGTATATACTTAAAAACATGTAGGCCTAGTACTTCTTCTTCTTCTTCTTCTTCTTTTTTTTAAACACACCAGCTTAAACACAGATGACATGGCGATATTTTCAGCGAAAGCTAAAGGCTGACAATCTAACCCCGATACAAGCTGTGTGCAGACATGAGACGAAAACAAAATTAAAGTGGTATGTGTAAGTCTATCAATTAAAAGGTAAGGAAATTTGGCTTCGTCCTCAAATAGGCTAGAAAACAAGGACTGTATTGCGAACATTAATAGTTTACGTGTTTGTAGAGACCGTTGATCCGGATGTTTTCGAGACGGCAAACAATGTGTGAATGTAGGAATAGCCACGTAAAACATCAATGCTGCTTTATTTATTCATTCATTTTTTTGGCTACACCAGAACTAAAACCTGCTTTCACTGAGGAACAAGTAGATTTGGACATCTCGTTTTTGTTTTTTTCTCAAAATAGAAACCACAATAAAAAAAATCTGTCTTTAATACTGAGTTTTAATCGGGGAGCAAAAATGTGTCTCCTGAAAAGTCCTGTACAAAAATTACAAAAGAAAACAAAAGAAAACCTCAAGTAATAGTTATTGCTTGTTGTCTTTTCTTACACACACCGGATTCTGCTTGTACCTATAGCATCTGGCATGAAGCACGTCACTCCACACAACAAAGAAAGCACGCTTCAGTGTTGAGTTTATGGCTGTGTTGGGTTCCTCCGGTGGGGCTCCCGGCTAAAGGCTTAGAAGCAAGCGAGTATCTGTACACTGTACACACAGCACCCTCCCAGACCCCCACCCAGGAAAGTAGAGCCACCGCACCCCAGCTCCCTCTCCTTAGTACCACAGGAATCAGCACATCCTCATCTTCCCGCCAAACGAACACGCGTGTCGCGAGAAACTTCGCCCTCGTTCCAGAAACGGTTAAGACTGGACTTTGAGGGGAGGAAGGGGAAATATATTGGGGGGAAAATTAAATATAATACGAAACAGATTCCCCCCACCCCCAGAATTGGTATTTACAATCTACCAGCATTTCATTTGACTAACCACAACAAAATCACCTTCTCTCTGAAACTACTGGACCGAGGAAAATAAAATCCATAGGTATGTTGAACTTTTTCTTCTGCTGAGGCATTTCATATGCACTCTTGAGTGATTTTCCTCTTTCTAACTGATGGTTCGTAAAGAAATCTACACTGTTATTAAAAAAAGAAACTATACATTAGAATAAAACTTAATTTAATACACAATAAACCTCTTGACTAAATGAAGCTAATTTTACAAACCATCATCTGGATTCTCATAATCTATGTAGATGCCATTTCAACATCATTCTATCTTTATTTGCACTCTGAAACAAAACAATAAAGAAAACAAAAAGGCAAAGTGGCTGAAATTAGAGCGTGCATTTCAAATGCAGTATTCTTGCCTGTTTTGGAACGTCAGATTGGAAAAGGAGTCAGAGAGAAAGATGGTTGGGCAAAAGAAGGTCTTCTGAAGAAGAGCCTGAAGTCCAGAGGAAGAAACGAGAAGAAAGACAGAGAAAAAGAGAGGGAGGAATACATTCATGGGAGACAAGGATTCCGATGCCACTGAGTCTTTTCAGGGGAGACCTAAGTCACACTACGGTGAATGCAACGGAGCAGACTGACGGAAAGGGCTTTACGGTGTAAGTACGAGACAGAAGGCCGTGCTCGACTGAGGGGGTGGGAGGGGGGCTCTAGGTCCAGAAGATCAAAGTGTCAGTGTGTGTGTGTGTTTGAGAGAGTGAGGGAGAGTGTCCGTCCCCTCCAAGCTCCAGTACCCCTGATGCATCCTCTAGAGATGTCCAGTAGGGGGCAGTAGACAGGCTCTCTAAAGACCCGTACGGCCCCAATAGCAGCTTAAATAGCACAGCATCACTCCAAACTCTCCTTGATCACGCTGCAGCTGAAAATCACTCATGAAACATCTTCATTAAACTGGATTTACTGCATTGTGATGTCATCTGCCCCGTGTCAACAATACTTCTGCTGTGGAAAAGAGAGAGAGAGAGAGAAAAAACTGGGTCTTAAGACTTGATAGTGAACATTCATAAAATGAAAAAAAAAAAAGAAAAAAAAAAAAGAACTTGCATTGTTCACAGGAATCATGTATAAGCCAGTTTAGTTTCATTCGCCTTAATAGGTAATAGAGTGCTGCAGTGATGATGTATTTTTACATTTTGCCCATCAAGATAATTTTCACAAATGAACACATGAAAAGCCTAAATACAACCGGCAGAAATAAAAAGCTAATCTTGCGCTGTAAATGAACTAACCATTCAAAAAACCAATTGACTTCAGGACGATGGAACTAGAAGTGCTAAAATGCTAACACGTTTCTGGGTTTTGGCCTACAGAAATGTCATCCCAGCGGCACTCTATAGTGACGTCTGCGAGTCATAACTACGGTTCCTACGGCACGCATCATGGTATGAATTAATCACGTGAACTACTGTTTTTTTGTTTGCTGGGTTATTTAGTGGTGTTGTTGTGTATGCTTTAAGTTATGGGTCATATGGTGTTCACTGCATATCTGTTCTTAAATATGTGGTTGCTGTCACGGAGCACATTAACATACACACTGATATATGCTGATAATGTCCTAAAAATCAGCCTATTGAATTAACCCGTTGCCCCGGTTTACATGCAAACCAATAACCTGGTAACGCAAGTAAACTGCATTTATAAAGACTTTATTACAAAAATCAGTATTTTGACTATACCACTTTTACTTCAGCTGCAGAGATGAGAACACATTTTTACAATTTCTTGGGTGAAGAAAGAGTTGGAGTTTGTCTGGATGTGCTTAAATCGCAATAAGGAAGCTGTCCTGTTACATACCACACATGCGCCCTTCAATAAGACGACAGAACGCAGGTTAAACTCACCCTTAAGTTGTTCCAAACCTTTCTTTACCTTCAAACAGTTGATGGGCTCCATAGTACTTCCATAGTATTTTTTGGGGAACATCAACTGTTTGGTTACCCATATTCTTCAAAATATCTTCTTTTGTGTACAGCAGAAGAAAGAAATTCATACAGGTTTGAAACAACTTGAGGGTGAGTAAATGAGGACAATTTTCATTTTTGCGTGAACTATCCCTTTAATGCAGGTGAAACCAGGTGAAATAGGGGTAAGGGGCAAAAAAATTTAGCTGTATCGATTAGTTTATGCTTAAGCCGTTTATGACCTTACACCGGTAAAAGAAAACATGTTAACGCATTTACATGACAACATGCACTATCAGCTTATTATTGACGGAATTTTCCGGCAATCCATGTTCTCACTGTTATATGGTAGGGGGTGCTATTATGCATCTTCCGAAAGAGTACAGAATCTCCAGATCAAAACACAGGTAAAAAGAAGCAGAAACAAGCGATTGCTTATGCACGTTGTAGTCTTTGATTTTCTCAGCTTTTTGTTCAATATGTTGCTCATTTGTTTAAAAGCAGAGCCTCTGTTCTTTCTTTTGATATATTGCATTCTCAGATATTCATACAACAGAATATTCTGGGGGCCATAAAAGATTTGTGAAAATGATCAAAAATGCTGGCAGTGGTAGTCGGTGCTGATAGCCTTGTGGGCAGCACCCGTTGCGCTTTGAGAGACCAGAGTTTGAGTCCCAACTCGTGGACCTTTCCCAATCCCGTCCCCTCTTTCTCTCCCACTTCGCTTCCTGTCTGCTTACGGTCCTATCATAATAAAGGCAAAAACGCCAAAAAAAAACTTTACATACTTGTGCATGTAAATGCGCTTCACTGTCAAAAGTGTTTTTTCATATTTTACTCATTATGTTTAGTCTGAGAAAAATATGAATTTTATAAATGAGACAAATCTGTCTGTGTTGTCTATTACAACCATACAAATAGCAGTTACAATCCAGTGGATTGTGAAGCACAGGCCACAAAACCTGTGACTTGGTGGGAAGTACATTCAATTCTTCATAATCATATTAAAGAGTCTTTTTAAAAATAATACGTCTTTATATACACAACAAAATATATGAAAATATGCTTTTATGAGGGGGGTGTTATTTCGTAAAAAATACACTGTAATAAATCATGTCAGGTAAAGTACTTTTTAAAAGCTCTTGTAACCCAGTTTCATGTACTCCTCACTAGAATGTGTTGTAATGTCAAACTTTGTGTTGCCATGAAGTGATAATTACAGCTAAGAAACAGAAAGCAATAATTCATTAAACCTCCACTAATGGCAAAATGCTAAATTATTAAAAGACTACTGACTATACACACATCTTGGGAATAAATCAGCGGACTGAGATTTCAACGGCCTGTGGACTTATAACAACACCAAGTGCACACGATCAAACCGATGCAACTTGGTTAAATATTCATACTATTTAATGAAGCTTAAAAGCTGCAACGGACTGTGTAAAGCATACTTTTTTTTTTTTACTACATAACTGACGAGAGAGTGCATCACTTAAGAAAACATATTAAAGAACTATTTACAGGAAAACATATTGAAGGATTCAAATGTATGGGGTCAAGATTTTTTTAAATGTCTTCTTTAATGAAAAAAGAAAGATGTTTTACCAAGGCTGCATTTATTTGATAAAAAATACGGTAAAAAGTTATATTGTGAAGTATTATTACAATTTAAAATAACTATTTTGAATTTTAACATTTTTTTTTATTGATTTAAATGATTTTTTCCTGATTTTTTCAGGATTGTTTGATAAATAGAAGGTCCAAAAGAATAGCCTTTCTTTGAAATATAAATCTTTTTTAATGTTATAAATATCATGACTTTCGCTCAATTTAATGCATCCTTGCTGAATAAAATTATACCGATCCCAAACTTTTGAACAATATTGTATATATTTGTATATTGTATATATAAAACATATGTATACACAGTAAAAAAAAAAAAAAAAAAACACAAAAAAACCCCATTAAACTTTATTTAGCTTTTATTTGCAAGATTAAACCACAGTAATGTTGACACTGTTGCTAATGTTATAATCTGACACTAAGATTTGGTTAGATGGAGTTCAGGGAGTGCAGGAATGTGTGGTCAATCCCTAGCTGACTTATAGACGTCATGTCTGATGTTTAGCACTCAAAGTCTGTCATGTCTGCATATATGATCTCTTTATCCACCTCAAGCGGGCACTAATTGCCAGCGACTAATCACATCACTGTCCTATTATGTCTAGTTCTGCATCATCCCACTCTCATCTGCAAAATTACCCAGGATAATTAGAGTAAATTATTAACGAGCTAGTTGCAGTCAACTACGCTATTTGGTGACCTCAGACACTTAAAGTCTGACCATTAGACATTCTATGTCTAATGGTTTGAGTAAATAAATGCATCCAATAAATCTACAGTATAACGCTTTTACTAAACTCCTGGCTGGAACATTGAGGAGTAAATGTGCTTCATTAGTGATGAAAAGTTTGAGAGTTTGACAAGCACTGCAAAGTAGTTTCACTCAAAAGATGGGGTTTAAAAGTAGCTTGAGTTTAGCTGATTGTTGGGAACATTGGAGCTTGAATGGGTTCCCAAAAGGCAATAAGCATTCACATGTTTCATAGACGAAGGTGTCACATCATGACTGTATGTGTCTAACCTGTTCAGGGCCCATGTTGGCCATGCTGCCCCCAGGCCCAGAATTCATAGAGCTCATGCTCATCTGGTTGCCCATTTGGCCCATGTTGCTTGAGTTGGTGGCCATGGGCACATTGAGGTTCATGCCGTTACCGTTGTACATGTTGTTATTGGCCTGCTGGCCAAACTGAGGTGGCGACTGCTGAGTGAACATACTGTGGAAGGAAGCACATAAAGGTTTAAGGTTTTAGGTGGTAAAATGTTACCTAATTGACTTCGTAAGACAAAAGCAGGAACTTTCCCCAGGAACTAGGGACTTTAGGGTGGTACTCTGGGTAAAAATTCCTCCACTCAAGAAGTCCCTGCTTGTGAGGTAGTACTTTTTCAAAGTTCAGGAACTTTGGAGGGTGGGACTTGGGCGCTGAACATGCTGATTCGTTGACTCCACGCAGCATTTTATCTCAACCACCATTTATAAAAGTCTGTTGCGGTGAGTGCAGTAAGAGTTGTTTGCTATTTGAATCATCAGTGAAGTTTAAAAAAATACGACCGATGGACCGACGACAAGGTTCACGTTTTATATGTGGAGGACGAAATCCAGCGGGAACTGGAAAGTCCTATGTAGAGATGTCAAAAGTACCGACTTCGGTACCTAGGTTGGTACTGAAATTTTAAAATGTGATGCTTTGAGCGCTGCCGAGCGGATACATAAACACCTTTGATCGGCCATTGTGTTGATGCGCTCATCGGTTATGTCTGTGACTGGCTTCAATGATCAACGCTGTAAAAACAATGTGAATAGTCATCAGTGACGCTCTTCACCAAGTGCTTGGACCAGTCCGCTGACAGACGCCTGCTTTTAAATGGTCCCGCTTTCAAAACGCTTTCAAATTCAAACACTTCCGTGTGCTTTCAAATGCTGCTATGCGTTGATCATTGTAGCCAATCACAGACATATCCGATGAGCACGTGAACACAATGGCCAATCAGGTGTTTACGAGTCCACTCAACAGTGCTCAAAGCGTCACATTTTTAAAATTTCAGTACCAATTGGTACTGAAGTCAGCACTTTTGACAACTTTTGTTACCAGACTTAATTTTCATGGTACTTTATTATGGAAACGCAGACAGCAACAGGTCTGGGGAAAAAAGTACCTGGGACAAATTGTTCCAGGTAATTTCGGTGGAAGCTAGGCTAAAAAAAACAAATTTCATTGCCCACCAAAGCTGCATTTATTTGAAACAAATACAGTTAATAACAGTATTAACAGTAATATTGTGAAATATTATTACAATTGTGAAATATTATTACAATTTAAAAGAACTGTTTTCTATTTGAATATATTTTAAAATATAATTTATTCCTATTATGGCAAAGCTGAATTTTCAGCATCATTACTCCAGTCTTCAGTGTCACATGATCCTTCAGACATTTTTTACTTAATTTTTGTAAACGATTTTTTTTTTTTAAACTTTTGATTGGTAGTGTATATATATTGTATATAAAAATCAGTAAATATGTATTTTTAAAAAACCATACAGCTATCACAATTGTGTCAACATACTTTACTACACTCTAAAAAATGCTAGGCTGTTTCAACCCATGTTTGGGTCAAATATGGGCAAACCCAACTGTTAGTTTAAATTTTTAAATTACATTTTAAACCCAGCGGTTGGGTTTGTCCATATATGACCCAAAAATGGATTGAAACAGCCCAGCATTTTTTTTTAGAGTGTAGCAAAAGGGTTAAACTGAGACCTGGTGCTTATTTTGTGTAAGAGCGAGTGAATGTCATGTAATAAAGCTGTACCTGTTGGCATTTATGTTGCCCTGTGTCCAGCCGTTCATGTCAGGGGAGGACTGGAAAGAAGTGTTGCCCTGGGCCTGTTGCATCATGGGACTCTGGGCGTGGCCCAACCTGGGAGACATGAGGGGGCTCTGAGGGGTGGCGGCACCACCAAACCCGCCATCCGACTGCTGACTCATACCTGACACACACAAACAGATGTGAGGAAACAAACCTCGGCTTGAAATAAACATACATCAAAGAAATCAAACGCAAATTACATAATTATTACTCTACAGCACTTTTTTCACATCATATTCACTCTCTCTCACACTCTGACAACATCCACATTCAGCACCTAGAAATGAATTATAATCTGTAACAGGAACATTGATTCAAAATATTCACAAACATACTCACAGACACACACTAGTCTTAAATGCAAACCAATTCAAATCATGGGTTTACCAAACTAATTAGCTGATCATCATTTTTAGAAATGTCAAAGCAGAAATCATATTGAGAAGTATTACAGCCCATCTCCATAATCAAAAGTGAGAAATCGGGGGGGACTGGAATCCTGTGTTTAACTAGAGGGGTTTAGAGGTGTTAAGCAGGCAGTAAGGTAGAGTTACACATGCAGGTTAGTGTTAGTGGCTGAGACAGCCTGAGAAAAGAGGGGTGGGGTGGGTAATGGGCAGGATTGGGGGGTGGGGTCTGGGTCACCGCATAATTGGTTTAAAAATCAACTGCTCCGCCTCCACTGATCACCATCAGCCAATTAGTCTATGCAGGACAGACACTGACACATATGACACAGCACAGGCATAGACACGGCCACAATTATCAACAGTTTGACACAACACAAGCTTTGCATAAATGATATACTGAGCTCATGTGTTACCGAAAGATCTACTGTGGCAAAGTGCAAAGCTGGATATTTTTGGTTAAGCCTCTAAATATTCCGTCTTAATGTCTGGACCAGTTGAATTCTGCTGATTACCACATCATATTTTCAACTCATTCTTCAGTTTGTAAAAGAGAATGCAAAATGCAGTTCATAAAATGTAATTCCAATGGAAGCCTAACAGGGTTATGGAGTTTAAAATATGCAAATTATCACACTATTTGTTTTTACAAACTGAGTGACAAATCATAATAATTTTCTATGGTAATGGACAGCATGCTGCCCATAGATATTACGTTTTAAATGGCCTGGAATATTCCTGTAATATATTCTGATTACATGTACTTCATTTCATGTGGTGGAAACATTCAAGTGACTCTTCTGCCCTCTAGTGCCAACTTCTGCCTTAACCATTATGGTGTTTCAAGGGCACTACATAAATAAAATTATTTAATTAATACTACTTAACAAGCATAAAGTGCTAAATAACCTATTGCCTCACAGTACTTGACTGAACAACTACAAACAGATATTTAAAAAGGCCAAATGCACACTGAAACAGTTTCTAAAGCTCAGTTTATAAATATGAACATTACTAAACAAAAGAGAAGAAAACCAAAAGGTCTTTAGTTTTATGATGGCATCTAATCTCATAATACAGTACATAATATAATCCTGAAACTACAAATCTCTTTACATTAATCATTTATAATCTAAATACTGTCATTATTTACTTACCCTCATGTCATGAATGATACTATTATAGTATTTAATATTTTTAGTTTTCATTTTAATATTAGTTTACATTTTAGTAATTTTGTTACATGCGTTTATCATCTTTTAAATATTTCTATTTAGCTTTAATTCATTTTTATTTCAGTATTAGTAATTTTAGAACTTTATCTAATTTCAGTTAGTTGCAAAGGCAACATTTCTAATTCTCATTTAAGTTTTATATCTAATATTTATATTTTATTTCAGCTTTAGTTCAATGACCGAAAACAATTTTAATAGTTTAAGTTAACAATAACAACTTGGCTTTCTTCCTTTCATGGAACACAAAAGGTGAATTTTTAAAAATATCCTGGCTACTGAATAAAATACACAGACCACATTTATGCTTTTTTTTTTTGTCATTTTGGAGTCCAATTTTCATTCAAAAAAGCTGGTTGGGATATTCAAAAAGTCACCTTTCGTGTTCCAAAGTGTTTGGAGCAACATGAAGGTGAGTAAATGATGTCAAAATGATCATTTCTGCATAAACTAATCATTTAAGTCTTTTAGAACATGATTTTTAAAGTGATAGTTCACCCCAAAATGAAAATTATCCCATAATTTACTCACCCTCAATCCATCCTAGTTGTATATGACTTTCTTCTTTCAGCCATACACAGCTGGTTATATTTAAAAATATGGCTCTTCCAAGCTTTATAATGGGAGTGAATTGTACCATTTTTTTGTTTTTGAAGCCCAAAAAAGCGCATCAGTCCATCATAAAAGTAATTCATACGGCTCCAGGGGGTTAATAAAGGCCTTCTAAAGCGAAGCGATTCGTTTTTGTAAGAAAAACGTCCGTATTTATAACTTTATACACTATAATAACTGGCTTCTGGGAATGACTGTATGAGATTCTAGTTCCAGTCGAAGAGGGACCTCTTAACCCGATGCAAGATGTGATGATGAACGCGGAAGCGCAGAGGATAGAGCAAAACAAAACACCGGTCACAAATTAGAAGTCTAAAATGAGAATTTTTAAAGAGAAATGTCGGAGGAGCTTGAGTTTGTTGCCCAGCCCTATTTGTTTGAACCGCGAGAGGCGTCTACTCACACCTAAGCTTACGCAACACCATACGCCGGAACTCGACTCTCGCATGAACGTGCGAATGGCTGTTAACGGAAGCTAGTGATTACAGTTTATAAAGTTATAATTATGGATATTTTTCTTACAAAAACACACTGCTTCGCTTCAGAAGGCCCTGGAGCCTTATGGATTACTTTGATGGATGGACATCTTTGGTTACTATTCACTCCCATTATAAAGCTTGAAAGAGACAGAATATTTTTTAATATAACTTAGTTTGTGTTTGGCTGAAAGAAGAAAGTCATATGAGTAAATTATGGGATCATTTTCATTTTTGATTGAACTATCCCTTTAAGATCGGATGTCACTATAGTTGCCAGATTAGTATTTTTACACAGCTGACCTGTATCTGAACTGTTGTGTTTCTAATTAAACCATGTTGACTGGCCCTGGACGTCACTGATTTTTCACCGATCACTCAAGTTAAGCCTGTAGCGCTGCCGGTCGCAGGTGTTTGTGCGTGTGTGTGGAAGCGCATGACACACAGACAGAGAGAAAGGGCAGGCAGTACCTGAGCTGGGGAACTGAAAGGCACTGTGCTGCATTTGAGGGCTCATAACAGCCCCAAACTGTCCGCTCAGACTGCCCAGCATCCCCTGGTTAGCTAGACTCATCTGAGAGCCATGCATGGCGCTGTGGGAGAGGAGCTGGGGGGCGGGGAGGTTGGGAGAACCGGGGGAGAAAGGGCTGGTGGAGGGAGGCGGCGAGGCCAGTCCTGTACCGTAGTTGGGCGGATAGGGGAACTGCTGGGGGTTGGCCTGGGGGATCCGTGGGTTGCTCATGGTTCCGGGCATGCCTGCTGCGGCCATGTTGGGCGGCAGGTTGAGGCCCTGGGCTCTCATGACCAAGCTGCGCTGCTGCTGCTGCTGTTGTTGCTGCTGCTGTTGCTGCTGCCGCTGTTGGTCCAGCTGACGCTGACGCAAGTGATTACTCAGCATCTCTCTCTGCCGCTGGGCCAGCATCTGAGCGTTGATTGTCCCCTGAGAGACAGAGAGAGTTGTGTTATTTAGGCAATACCGACATTGGCGCACGAGATAGAATGCAGTAAATGATTCAGCATACCTGATTTGGAACGTTGGGTCTTAGAGGTAGGTTCATATTTGACACTCCAGTCATCTGATTCATCATAGGCTGACGATTCTGGGAGAGACACAAACGTAAGATGGCACATTTTAGAATTATTTCAAAAGACGCTTCACTCATATGTAATTACTATTCAATACTTGAGCAATATATTTTCTTAGGCCCTGTTTCCACCTGGTTTTAAGATGCGTTTTTATTGATCGGATCACAGGTGGATGAGGGAGACACATTCCCATTTACACCTGGTATTTTAATCTGTCTCTTTTGTCCACTTCCAACCACTTCTGTCCAACCACTTCTAGTCAAGGGTAAATGTATGTTTTTTTTTTCCAGATCTTTCAATGTAATGGACAAAATAAGCTCACACAATTTACATATGAATGCGCCCAGACAACGGAAAAACATACATCAGCTTTTGTTTCTGCTCTGATAGCAGCAAGACCACGCCGAACGCTGTGAGTGTGTGTTAGAAATCAGGAATGGTGGGAGAACATTGTGCTTGGTACATTTTTCATCTCCAAACCAAACTTCGGTCTTCAGCCGACAAAGTTTAAATCCCGTCTGGCTAGCGTGCTTCCAATAATGTTTGTTAAATCAGTAGGCGGAAAGCCTTTAGTGACTGTTTGAACACATTCGACCACATGAGCGTTTCCACTATAAAAGCAATACAGTTGAATGCATTTTCGACTACCTCTGGAAGTGGTCCAAAGTGGACAAGCTCAAAATGTTTTACACTCCATTTACACCTGTATTTAGTGTCGTCCACTTGTGATCCGTTTGAACAAAATGCATCTTAATACCAAGTGGGGAAAAAAGGCCTTATACTACATTTAAGCAACTGCTCTGTTCTATACAACAGCACGCTTGTTTGTATGATACTGATACACATCAGCTTGACAAACAAGAATTTAATATCAATTAAAAGGCATTTCAAACACAATATGACCAGATATTTTGTTTAATTTTTGCTCTGTCAACAAAAGTTTCATTATACATCATAAAATTGTAATTCTCTCTAGCCAAAAGCCAACAAACACAAGGGGAGTGATGCAAACAGCAAAACATTCTAGGGCTGTAATACAAAATATCATCAGACATGGAATGCCATTGTTATGTAACATAGTACGCTATATTACAAATATACTATTACCATACTATAAAAAAGCTAAATGTATAATAAGAAAAAATAAATATTTTTTTAAAATAAAAACAAGTTATATTTCTAAATAATAATTATCACATTATATATAATCACTGCTTGTAGATTCAAATGATCAGGCACCAAACAGTTATGAGTGATGACCCCTAAATAAACCCAAATCAGGTCAAGGAACAATTCCTGAAATATCCAGCAGGGGGCAGCTAACCACAGACGGTACTATTTGACCAGTCTGTCTGATTTACACTGAATAATGGTTTTAGCTTTAATGTGTGTGTGTGTATAAGGATCGACAAAGATTATGCATTAAGTATTTGGATTAACAAAGCTAAATGTCACAAATTAACTAAAAAAAGGGAAAGCTTTTCATTGTGTCCACTCTAAAGGGTTTTGTTAAAGGCATAGTTCACCGAAAAATACTAGCTATTTTAATAAATGTCTCAGTGTTTTTTTTGTCCATACAATGGAGGTTAATAATCACCAAAACTGTTTGAGAGTATAAACTATACCTGCTGTGCTTGTAGCCTGTGTTGAAGCTGCAGTCTGAGTGTATTGGGTTGGTTGGGGACAACCCCGGTGGGCCTGAGTCCTGGTCTGGCTGGCACACGGAGCATGGGGTATCCCGGCCTCTGCCCCATCTGTCCCGTCATGCCGTGGAAGCTGGGATCCTGCATGGGTGCGTACCCACCCTGCTGCATGTGGGCCTGAGATGCAGCGTATTGCTGCTGGCCGTACATGGGCGGCTTCTGATCCATCATCATACCGGGGTCCTGACCAGGGAACTGATCCTGCTCCACCGGCTGGGCCTGAACACAAGCGTGAGGATACACAGTTAAACTTTAACAAGCAATAATACATGTTATTTACTGTGTTTTTACATTCTCATGTACGTGCAATAATAATAGTTGTTACACATAAATCAGACAGTTTTGGTCTATGGTTTTTATAGTAATGCACAGAAATATCAGCAACTCAAAAAAGAATCATGTGTCATGAAATTGCTCATCAGTGTTTCAACTGTGGAAAGACATCAATAAAGCAGATTGTTAACAATGTCACGTAACATTAGATTTACCTCAGGAAAGCCATTCAGTGTCCATAGCTGGTTAGTTAACAGGAAAAAATAACTCTAGAGAGGAGCTTATTGCTAAATAAACGTACTATATTACAAATTCATTATATTTTTACTTCATTATTTAATGTATTTTTGAATAAATCTGTCATGAAAACGTTTTTATTAGAGCTACTGTTTACATTTCAACAAATTGTTGATAAAAGTTGATATAAACACTGTCTTATGTGCAATTTAAATGTTTATATAGTGTTGATTATTTTGGTTAATAAATATTTTATCAGCTTATAATTATATTAAAAAAATTATTTTTGGTTATTGAAAATAAAAGTTGTTTCAGAAGTAAAGATAATAGTTCTTTTTTTATAAAATAATTAAAAACATTTTTCTTTTGTGCATAGTAACAAAGCAGATAATTATTATAAAAATGTAAAAGTAATATGGTCAGTAATTAATTGATTAATTGATTATTAAATAAACTTTGTTTGCTTTTCGGCTTAATGTAAACTTCATTTCTGTGCATCACTAGGTATAGTGAAAGATATATTCAATATAGTGAAAGAAAAAAGGGACTGGGTTGTAAAAGAAAAAAAGCACTATGTACCTGTCCCACTAATGCCGGGATACCAAGTGCACGGTCTATCTCCTCTAGACCATCAAAATCTTTGAGGACAGTGTAGAGCTGGCTGAGGAGAGTGCCCTCATCGGCCGGACCCTCAGAGGGAGGAGGGCACAACACATCCTCCTGAGAACCGGGGTAAATGGAGCTGACAGACACGAGAGACTCTGATTAAGTAACTGAAACATGAATGATGGGTCATCCCATAATGGATCACATCTAAGTGCATTTGTCTAGAAATTTTGTTATGGAAGGACAAAAATCAACATGTGCAGACAGCACACGCCTCCAGTAAAGTGGAGGGTCTAACAATAGTGACAATAATAAATGCTGTTTACCTGTTCTGGTTCCCAAATGCCACCGGCTCTATAGGCATCACACTGTCTGGCCATGGAGCCGTCTGATTGGGCGGTGCCTGTTGCTGGGGAAACTGGTGGCCAGCCATGCCCATGTCCATGTTTGACTGGGCTGAGGAAGAAACAGCAGATGATAAAACATGTTAAAAAATGCAGGAAAAAAAGCATTTTTTTTTCTTTTTGCATATAGGTCTGAATAAGTAAATAATTCACTAAATAAAGCTGGTTAGGGTCAGGAATAAAAGCAAACTGAGAAGAAAAGTCTTTCCTGTTCCAGAAATATCTGCCCTGTGCACATTTACCATTGGTCATCATCTGCGGCTGAAGCATCTGTCTGGGTCCAGGCTGGCTGTTGGGCCTCATGGGCATGCCTGTGCCAGAGTTAGGCACCATGCGAGCGTGGAGCGCCCCCTGCGGGAGAGAGTGCTGGCCGGCGGGTGCAGCTGTGGCGGGTGAGGTAGCGCTACCGACGGGACCAGGACCCTGTGCGCCCCAACCGTCCTGCTGCATTCCTACACGGGCACCGTTATTACCCACGACTCCTTTTATAAAAATAAAAAAAAGACATTTTTGAATGAAACCAAATATTAAGTGAAAATTTACACAACCGGTCAAAAGTTTGGGGTCAGTATGATTTATATATAATTATATATTATATATATATAAAAAAAAAAACGCAAGGATGCATAAAATTGATCAAAAGTTATAGTACACACATGTTACAAAGGATTACTCAAAATATATATTAAAATAGACAACAGTTATTTTAAATTGTAATATTTCATAATATGTATTTTTGATCAAGTTAATGCAGCTTTGGTGAGCATTAGAGACCTTCAGTGTTGCCAAGGCCGCCGTTTTCACGCAGAATTGGGCTACTTTTAAATTGTTGCCGTGGGTTGAATTTTTTGGGGGGGTTAATGAGATATATATAAAATATAAGGGTACATATAAAATATGGGTCACACTTTAGAATAGGGTCCAATTCTCACTATTAAGTAACTATTAACTATAACTTTTGCCTCAATAAACTCCTTCATACAGCTTAATAATAGCAAGGTAGTTGTTAAGTTAGGAATATAGAATATGGCCAGGCAAAATAAGGCATTAATATGTGCTTTAAAAGTACTAATAAACAGCTAATATCCTAGTAATATGCATGCTAACTAGTTGATAGTGAGAATTGGACCCTAAACTAAAGTGTTACCATTATGTTATCATTTAATTCACAAAACTGTAAAAACTATAAAAAGCGACCACTTGAGAGAAAACACGAAGATATGATCAGACAAGAAACCTTGCAATTCTTTCCGAAGGTTATGAGTCACTCATATCTAGCCACTCACAGTCTCACCTTATGTGCACATACAAATGCATGAGAACGCAACCCACCACACACAAACAAAATGGAGGGGCTTTCTTTTGATCTGACTCAACACTTTTGTGCCGTTTTACACTTTTGTATTCCTCTTGGCTAACAACGTCATGCTTGACTGTACATCATTGATCACACTGAAACTTTGGTTTGCACATGGTCGAGGCGGCATTGGAAATTTCCTCTCATTGTAGGTGTTAAGTGTGGGGGAAACCTAGTGTTCTGCAGCATGTGTACAGACAAGCTTAATTTTTCTCCTTTATTTTTTGTTAGTGCACATTTAAAGTCATTTCAAGTATTGCATTTTAAACTCACCTGCATTGACCATGTTGGGCTGATTAGGCATGACACTGTGGTTTCCCATCATGCCTTGTTGCTGCATGAGTGAGTAGGGGCTGTTGTTCCTCATCAGAGGGTACTGACCCTGAGCACCTTTAGCAGGCATGTTCATTTCCAAAGACACGCTTCTGACTGGAGGAGCTCTGCCGGGATGACCTGGCCGCGGCGCACCGAAATCTATGAACACACAGAGCAAACATCCATTAAGAGGTCATGAAAATCACCCTATTTAGTTAAAGTCTGGTCTTAGAGTGTTTCTAGATAAATTACACTACTGTTCAATCCACCGTTTGGGGTTGATACAATTGTTCACCATGGCTGCATTTATTTGATCAAAAATACAGTAAAACAGTAAAATTGTTTAATATTTGAAAATGTAATTTATTTCTGTGGTCAAAGCTGAATTTTCAGCATCATTACTCCAGTCTTCAGTGTCACATGATCCTTCAGAAATCATTCTAATATGTTGATTTGCTGCTCAAGAAACATTTTTTATTATTATCAATGTTGAAAACAGTTTTGCTGCTTAATATTTTTGTGAAAACCATGATACAATTTTTTCAGGATTATTTTACAAATAGAAAGTTCCTAAGAACATTTATTTGAAACAAAAATCTTTTGTAATATTATTAATGGATTTACTGTACTTTTGATCAATTTAATGAAATAAAAAATGAAATGAAATCAATTTAATAAAAAAATCTTATAGACCCCAAACCTTTAAACGGTAGTCTATAAAAATTACTGTCGAAAATGAATGAATGATTCTGTAAAATGTACAAGGTTCATTGTATCATAGTATGGTTTATGTGTAAACAACAAATTTTCACTTATTTTACCAAAAGTAGTTGACCAAGTCAAGTTAAGAAACCTTTATTTATATAGTGCTTCTTACAATACAGATTGTTTCAAAGCAGCTTAACAGTGTTAACAGGAAAATTTTCCTCTGGCCCCAGTCAGTATTAACTTATGTAAATGACTTGACACACACAAACTGTGGTCATTTCTGTTTCTGGCAAGTCTCAGTTGACTAAGCGCGTGAGAGAGAATATCCACACACCTGAAATCATGTGGATGACAAACAAAAGCATCATGAGAAACTCATGTTCTACTCGCTTACAGTTTCAGTCAGCCTCTGGGCACACTTGAATAGTTTCAGGGTGTTTTACAAAAATTATGACGTTTGTAGCTCTGGGTTCATTTCATTATCACAGTCACGTTCAAGTATTTCATACATTTATGACTCTGTGGAAATATATTTTTGAAAATACATTAGGACGCTGTTTGTGGACAGAGGAATTTTCCTCCTGCTGTCACCTTGTAAACAAATGCAAAAAATCCAAGGCTAGTCAACGAAACTCCTTGTAAACACACAAACGCATATTCACACTTACTATCTGGTGAAGTCTGGATAGGATTATGATGTCAGAGCTGGTTAAAGGTGACATACAGTTGTTCTAAAGGTAGCTGATTACATAACATACACAAGTGTGTTACATTGGTCTAATCTTCTTACATGAGAGTTCAAGAGGGTGTTTGCGCATAAATATGAGCAATAAGGCAATTATATGACTATTTGTACACAAACAAGCAAGCTTGGAAAGAAGTTGTTCACATTCAATTTTGTCTTTTAAAGTGCCCCTATTCTGTTTTTTCAGATATTACCTTTCATATAGTGTGTAATATAGCTTTTTGAGAGTGTAAAAGGTCTGCAAAGAAATATTTAGAAATATTTAAGGTTCTAATATTTCTATGTTAGCCATTATGATTATTTAAAATATGTTTGTGTATTTATAATTTTTTTTGGTGGAGGTTGGGGTGTGTGCAGTGATTAACTCAGAAATTTAAAAATGGCACGGGTGTAGGCAATGGAAGTGCTTAGGAAGCCTCCGGAACTGAAATTCAGATATGGTAATGGCCGTTTTGTTTCACAACAGACTGGGCCATCTGACCAATCAGAGCAGAGTAAGCTTGTGTAAAGGAGGGATCCCACTTTTGACAAGCCTAACCTTTGGGGGCAGTCGTTGCTTAGTGGTTTGAGGGTCAGACCAGTAACCCGAAAGCTAGGCACATAACCCCCAACTGCTCCCTGGGCGCCAAAGCAAAAATGGCTGCCCACTGCTCAGGCTGTGTGTGTCCACGGTTTGCAGTGTGTGTGTGTTCACTACTCACTACTCCTAATGTGTGTGCACTAACTTGGATGGGTTAAATGAAGAGGACAAATTCCAAGTATGGGTTACCAAACTTGGCCTTCACATGTCACTTAAAACTTAAGGTTACACTTTATTTTAAGGTGACGTAGTTACATAGTACTTATTTGAGTAAGTACAGAGTGATATTAATTAACTATAGTAATGTTCTTATAGAGTTAAGGTTAATGTTTGGTTTAGGGTTAGTTACTTGTAACTATGCATAATTTACGGTCATTACTATAGTAAGTACATGTAGTAACATGTAACTATGTCACCTTAAAATAAAGTGTTACCAAACTTAACACTTACACATTACAGAAACTGATCTGTTTATCTAACCATTTCAGACACTGTGAGAAAAGAGGTGATGCTGCAAAAGTGTTTTCTGACCTTGGATGCATGCAAGCCTATTGTAGGAGACCGCCAAAACAAAATGAGGAACCTTTAATATAGCATAATTGGGGCACTTTAAGGTTGGAATGCACTACACTCCTTTTGCCCTGATTTACAGTCTGGACAAGTCCATGCTGCTTGCCGAAAGTCAGAGCCGGTATGCAGATTTGAGATGACATTTCACAGAAAATGCACAATGGACACTGAGTCCGATTTTTAGATTCAGACTCTGATTCCATCCAGTCGAAGAATATCAGGTATGTTTGGTTTTTGTGCTGATTTTAGAACACATATTGTTTACATTTGTTATGCGCCTCCTACACTGTAAAAAATAATTGTTCAAAGTTGTAAATAAAGATTAAAGGGTTAGTTCACCCAAAAATGAAAATTCTGTCATTTATTACTCACCCTCATGTTGTTCCACACCCATAAGACCTTCGTTCATCTTCGGAACACAATTTAAGATATTTTTTATAAAATCCGATGGTTAAGTGAGGCCTGCATCGCCAGCAATAACACTCCCTTTTTTCAATGCCCAGAAAGCTACTTTAAACATATTTAAAACCGTTCATGTGACTACAGTGGTTTAACCTCAATATTATAAAGTGACGAGAATACTTTTTGTGCGCCAAAATAACAAAATAGCGACTTTATTCAACAATATCTACTGATGGGCGATTTCAAAACTATGCTTCATGAAGCTTCAAAGCTTTACTAATTTTTTGTTTCGAATCAGATTTCAGCAAACAAGACTTTGTTACGTCATGTGTTTTGAAATTTCAATAGTTCACGTGACTTTGGCAGTTTGATATGCGTTCTGTATATTTTGATATGTATACAGTTTGATGTGTTTTGAAATCGCCCATCACTAGATATTGTTGAATAAAGTTGGTATTTTGTTATTTTTGGCGCACAAAAAGTATTCTCGTCGCTTTATAATATTAAGGCTAAACCACTGTAGTCACATGAACTGTTTTTAGTAGCTTTCTGGGCATTGAAAAAGGAAGTGTTATTGCTGGCTATGCAGGCCTCACGGAGCCATCGGATTTTATCAAAAATATCTTAATTTGTGTTCCGAAGATGAACGGAGGTGTAGAATGACATGAGGGTAAGTAATTAATGACAGAATTTTCATTTTTGGGTGAACTAACCCTTTAATACGGTATGTTTTACAAGAAAATACAATTTCAGACTTTCTATTTCAATTTTTTTTTTAGATTAACTGAAATGTTACAAATGCCATTTGTTTGTAATTAATAGTGAAATTTACAAATTTTAAGTGAAAATCTGTCCTCTATATAGTCCTCCAATGTCGCTGTAGCTTGCATGTGTTCCGATCTGTTCTGATTTTCTTCAACTACCTTGTGAATCGACACCCCTAGGGCAGGGTTGTACAAAGTACGTGCGGTTACAAAAATCCGGCTGTGCACGTACAGTACGCGTGTACTCTTCTGATGACAAAAATAAAGTCACGCGTGACCCTCGCGTATTTGTAAAAAGTGAAGTATACTTTGGCCTTTAGATGAAAACTGTAGGAGAACGTGTGTTTGTTACTCACTCTGTTGGCCCACAGCCTGTAGTGCTCTCTGTTGCTGGGGACCCATGCTGGCTCCACCCTCTCCAGTCATCTGCAGGATGTCATTGATGATTGACTGCTTGTCCACGGCAGCAGGCAAAGACACAGGCCTGGAGTCCGAGAACAGGCCTGGCTGACTGTTCTGTAGATCATCCAGGATATCATCCAGCTCGCTCGACTGCAAACACACAAGGGGATTTCTTTAGCTTCGTTTTCCCATCAGTCTCTGAAATCATATTTTTTACGTCGTCTTAGACTACAAACTGATGATATGTTGGTCAAGGTCAAATTTCTTGTGGTTTTTGGATGCACATGAAAATATCTTCTTGTATATAACATACCAATGCACTTTATCATACATAATGACACTGTTTTACATGCAGACTGTATAGTCACAAAGCTTGGTATCTCAAAGTCTCATGGATTTAGACCTCAGCAGGGAAATGCTGGAGAGTTCGAAGTCTGCCAGCTGAAACACACCCCTCTCCCTCTCACATGTACACACACACAGGGCTGGAATCTAGGACACACTTCACATTGAGTTAAAGGAGGCTAGCTGAACACTACTCCATTTGCCATGGTTCGGTTACCATCTTTAAACCCTAGATTGCTTCATCATAGCAAGATCTTCCTCCTTCAGAAGCTTTTAAAAATATTTATTACCTTAGCAATCTAAATGCACACTTGGCTGTAGTGCACTACACTTCTGAAGTGTCTATGTTGCATTTGAAATATCTGCCCTAATGCATTGCAACTTTTTTTGTTCTGGTTTGAGTTTGACAAACCCCAATCCAGCCTGTTGAGATAAAGAAACTTTCTTACAGCAGTGCATTTCAGATAAACAATGTCAGCTTTAAGATTCAGAACTGTACTTTTGTTTATCTTGAGCTGTCGTCGTCTATCAGGAAAGACTAAAAAAATGCATACAACTTCTATTAAATGACACTAAATAAATGCTAAATCAAGTCTCCTGTACACAAGCACTCTACAGTTGGAGATATAAATATTTATGCTGGTTAATATATAGATTTTAGTGGAAGGCTAGTTCTGGAACTTTTCATAAACATGCATTAAAGTCTTTAAACCACCACAAGGGGGCAGCACATGTGATGTCTCTATTACAATCAGGACAGCATAATACAGATTGATCAATCATTTAGAATATTCCAGAGCAGCTCTACTGCAAGATCTCAGTTAATCTCATATATATATATATATATATATATATATATATATATATATATATATATATATATATATATATATATATATATGTCTATGTGGTGTTTTTAATATGCTTTAAGACAAACCATGTGCAAATTCATATATCAAAAACATTGCTAAGTATTTTTTCCTTAAAACTGCAGTGAAAGGAAGACATTCTCACACCAAAGACGTCACAAACTACCTTGTAATCAATCTTTATCAATCAAAGCTTTAGCATATCATTAACAGCGAACTAGCAGGGGAGTCTCGAGAGAAGCCAGGTTATCCCGGTAAATTTTTCTGTTGATATGAAAAATCACGTTGATTTAGCAATATGGCGGGTGTATGATGTATATTACAATGTTATGATGAACTATATGCCTTTCTCCACTGACGTTCGGAGTTCATAAAGCGTTTGTAAGGATACTGATCATTAGAAGGCAGCTGACTCTGACATGGCGAACGGGAGCATGGTTTGTGTAACATTAGCAACACATTATTAGCTGTTTGATAACAGTCAAGTAAAAGGCTAATCATACTAATTACTGTTATGTGTCTGATGTTGTAATGATTTGATATCATTGTGCAGCGTTTACCTCAGTAAGTTGAGCGAGTTCATCTCTGAGCTGGCGTGAGCGAGTGGAGGGGGGGCTAATTTGCATATTCATTGATCCGCGTATATTAAATGAGGCAAGGGTGTAGAGTTGCATTCAAGCTATTTTAAGGCATGATGAAATTTTTTTCACAGGGAAAAACATTTAAATATGTCATTTTGGTGATCAAAGATAAGTTTTAAGGGATACAATTATTGACTAACTTAAAAAATCTTAGTTTACAGATAAATTACATCAGAGTGGCTCTTTTGTGCAGAATCATTAATATAACTAGGGCAGTGGGCCGTAGCAGATTGTTGTTGTAGAAGGTAGTTGAGAGTTCAAAGATCACATGCTGTATATTATTCTGTTGAAAGTTTGCCTGCCTGCATGCTGCATCTCTGCAGCCTAATGAAGCCGTCGGTCTCTCCTGCCACTGATTTGCGACTCAGTGTGCAGTGTGGAGGAAAAGCGCTGCACAAACAGGATGTGAGCGGAGAGGAGGAACTGCTTAATGAGGTCACTCTCCTTGTGTAGTGCTCGGAAGCTCTTTTCCCAATCTCTCTCCCTCTCTCTCTCTCTCATCTCATGCACACACACACACACACACACCCACACACACACACACACACACACACACACACACACAAACACACACTTGTGTGAGCACCACCTGTCCCTGGCTGCCCTCTTGAATCAAACCTGCTGCTGATTATTCACTGTCCGTGCATCTCACAGGCTGCTTGTTTCAGCCATCTCTACTTCCTCTTTCCAATTATCACTCTCTGGTCTCTCTCCTGTGTATTATCTGTGTGCACTTGCTCAGTCCTGACAGGAAGGTGCCTGTGCATTAGCATGGATTCTTTATATCGCACTGAGCTGCACCTCCACGGATCACTTGCTCGCCAGTGGGAGCGCTGACGTCAGCGTGATGTTGAGCCAATAGTGGAAAAGCTCCCTGTGTGGAGATCTATGAGACCTGTGTTTCTCATCAGCTACCAGAGCACTTACAGTAAAACAATCTGACATATTCCACTATAATTTACACTTTGTGATGGTTATTTTGGATGTGGGTAGTTGATAAATGACATGCCCGTGAACTTTTCCTGTTAACATCACAATTTTAAGTTAAATTGCATGTGAATGTATAAGAGAAAGAAAGTGTATATTTAGAAATTCTGTGACTGGCCATAATTTATTTATTTTTTTAAAGAAGTTTTTAAGCATTTAAAAAAAAAAAAAAAAAAAAAAAAAAAAAATTCCAGTTCACTTTACCAGTCTTAAGACATGACAAATGTACTTCACCATTATTATTAGATCATTGGAATGGCAGGTACGCTACTGTTCAAAAGTTGGAGGTCGATTTTGTACTGTTTTTTAAAAAGAAGTCTCTTATGCTCAACAAAGCTGCATTTATTTGATCAATAATACAGTAAAAACAGTAAAATTGTGAAATATTATTGCGATTTAAAGTAACTGATTTCTATTTAAATATATTTTAAAATGTATTATCAGAAATCATTCTAATATGCTGATTTGGTGCTCATGAACAATTTCTTATTATCAATTCTGAAAACAGTTGTGCTGCTTAATACTTTTTGTAATATTTTGTGTAATATTTTATCAGGATTCTTTGATGAATAGAACTTTCAAAAGAACAGAATTTATTTGAAATAGAAACCTTAAATGTCACTTTTGATCGATTGATTAAGACCTTGCTGAATTAAAGTTAATATATATATATATATATATATATATATATATATATATATATATATATATATATATATATATATATATATATATATATATATAAATATATATAAAACATACACACACACTTACTGGCCCGAAACATCTGATAGGCAATTATGTATATTCAATTATTTTATTTTTGTATAATCGATTAATCGCATCTAACATAAAAGTTGGTATTTACATAACATATATGTGTGTGTGTATATTATATATATATATATATATATATATATATATATATATATATATATATATATATATATATATATATATATATATATATGTGTGTGTGTATATATATATATATATATATATATATATACACATACATACACACACACACAGTACACGCATATTATACATACATATACAGTATATATTTATACATGTGTTTTTGTGCACATAGACGCACACACAATAATTATATATATATATATATATTAGATTAATAAATTTGACGGCACTAATAATAAATAAATAAATAAAAAGTGTTAGAAAAATGTTTAAAAATGATTTATTTTTAAAGTCCAGCATGTCTTACTGTGGTCAATCCTTGACATTTTATGACTAAAATAAATTTAAATAAATAAACCTTACATTGAAAGACATGTTTTAGGACATTTTATGCAAATTCCTGAAAGTTACGGGCAAAAATTCAACTTTCAACATTTTTCAGGCCAAAGGCCCTTAGTGAATAAAAAGACAAATCATTGCAAAACTAGAGACCTCAACGCTGGTTTGACAGGACGAGTGGCTGTGATCAGGACCGCAGGGGTAAGAGGGGTTTACAGGGTTAATTGGCACACAGAGGAACCACCAATGAAGCGTCAGTGTCAGGGTAGGGACAGCTGTCTGCACCGCGTGTGTGTGCAACCGAGGAATGGTGTAAGGGTGCCGATTAGAGCTCTGCGAGGGGTTGGGAAGGACAGAGGAGTGACACCCTATCCTGAGTCACACTTCCTGCTGCAGACACACACATGCACCTCAGCAAGCGCATCAGACTGTAACACACATACAAAGCACATCTACAGAAGCACACTAAGGGAAAGTCAAACCCTTGCAGCCACTCATGAAAAAAACTAAAATCCTTCTCTGTATATGAGTACGCAGAGAGACAGAAGCCCAAAAAATCCTAGCGCTGTTCCTAGAGAGTTGCTTTGCTGTCTGCTTCTGCATGCTAACTAAAAGGGAACCTCATAATTTAATGATTTGGAACGCTGTAACAAAATAGTGCTCACCTTCCTATACTTTCTACTTATTGGATGATACTGTATATATCTGTAATCAACACATCTTTCACCACTATCTGTCATCTTGTATGATATCTGGATTAAACATAAGATAAGGAATCAACAATGTAGTGTACAATAGGCAGCATACTGTGTAGCATGTAGCCAAACATAGCCTTTAATGGAGCTCATAGCAATGCATTATGGGATTGCCTTCACCATTAAGTATACATGAGATGCAAATCTAGCCAAAATGGGCTGTCTTATAAGGCAGCATGATGTTGCTGCCTACCTTTAAGATCAACATTTGCATCCTAACTGTGCTTATGATTCTGTAAAATGCTGTTTGGCTAAGAAGCTGTTTTAAAACAGCTAGAGAGAAGCAAACTAGGACATACAGGATGTAAGAGAGACAGAGATTGGATGATCAATAGGGTGAGTGAGAGAAAAAAAAAAGAGGGATTGATACATCAGTGAACAGCCACTACAGATGCCTGGATGACAGCAATGTGTGCATCTGGGTCATTTCTACCCTCCTGCCATAAAAACTACATTATTGAAAGCCACCCTGTCCAGAGCCATTGAAAGCCTTTAATTGCAAGCCAACTGTGAAAATAACAGTGTGTGTTGAACGTCGCCCGCGAAAGCTCTACACACGCTGTCAATGAAGACTCCTTGAGCCTTGCTCTCTGCCACCATGACCTTTCATACAGATCCCTGGTTCTCTTCAGTTTCAGCTGTACTGCTATCACACCAGCCTGCTGCTCATCTCATCACAGAAGAGAGAGAGAGAGAGAGAGAGAGAGAGAGAGAGAGAGAGAGAGAGAGAGAGAGAGAGAGAGAGAGAGAGAGAGAGAGGAGAGAGAGAGAGAGAGAGAGAGAGAGAGACAGAGAGAGAGAGAGAGAGAGAGAGAGACAGAGAGAGAGAGAGAGAGAGAGAGAGAGAGGTCACTGGTTCTGTCCAAACCCTAGTGATCCACCTCACTAAATGAGTTTACATGCATACCCTTAACCTGATGATGCTTAATGAGCTGACAATGCATGTGGTCATGTAAATGCGTTAACCCTTTTTTCTTTATTGGAGTAAGGTCATAAATCGCTTGAGCATAAAACGATCGACACAGCTAGATTTTTGCCCCTCAGCCAGGTTTTGCCCACACAATAACCCTCGTACTGTCAGCTTATTGAAGTGCACATGTGTGATATGTAACTGGAAAGCGCCCTTAATGTGGATTTAAGTGGACCCTTCGCAAACTTCAACTTTTTCTTGACTCACGAAAAAAACAAACAAACAAACAAACAAAAAAAACAAACATGTTCTCATCTCTGCAGCTGAAGTGGTACAGTCAAAATACTGTTTTTTATTTTTTATTTTTTTATAAACATCACATCTCACATAACATGTGGAATTACTCAGTGTCAGATACACAAATGATCAGGTTTTGAAGTCACTACCGGGAAATATCCAGATTTTTTAAAATAAAGTCATGGAAAGAAAGTTTAATTGCATTGCTGGGATGTTGGTTTTCAAGTAAACCAGGACAACGGATTGATTTGAGCTGAATTTTGGGATTTTGCATCACAGTGCATTATGGGATTGCCTTACTCGTGAAGAATATACTACAGTTCACAAGTTAGGTTTAAAAATACATTTTGTGAAAACTGGTCGGATTGAATTTTGCCGAGGACGAACACGGAGACTTTTTTTTTTGTTATGTTGTCTTATGTCTGAATAACTAAATTTAACTATTTAAGTGACTATATTCTGATTATGAACTGATAAGTGTTGATTGGAGTGATTGGAGGAGGAGTTTTTTTAAGCCAGAAAAAGTGCATCCATCGATCATAAAAACGTACTCAACGTGGCTCCGGGGGGTTAATAAAGGCCTTCTGAAGTGAATCAATGCATTCGTGCAAGACAAATATCCTTATTTAAAGCTTTATAAAGTAAAATAACAAGCTTCTGGTGTGACTTACATCTAAAAAGTGTTAACTTCCGCGACGTAGTACCATGATGTTCTACACTACGCCATGACGTACTATGATATGTCTTATGTTATAATGTGTAGTACGTCATGTCATTGTCTACTACTTTATAAAGTTTTAAATAAGGATATTTGTCTTACACAAAAGCATCGACTCACTTCAGAAGACCTTTATTAGCCCCCCGGAGCCGTTTATGATAGATGGATGCAGTTTTTTGGGCTTTAAAATCCTTCCCATTATAAAGCTTGGAAGAGCCAGGATATCTTTAATATAACTCTGACTGTGTTTGGCTGAAAGAAGAACGTCATATACACCTACACCCTGGTTTGAGGGTTGGGTCATTTTTGGGTGAACTATCCCTTTAAGAGTGTTCCGTGCATTTGGTCAATTGGGGGTTAGGTGTCTTACTCAAGGGCACCTCAGTCATTTCATTTTGTTACTGAGACTCAAACCTTGGGGTTACCAGTCTGACTCTCTAACCATTAGGCCACGACTGCCCCCTAAAAACATTGTGTCTAACAATGTTGCGGTCTACTGTCGAGAACATGCCTATGATGCCTAAAAAATGCTATGTAGGTAGGCAGCTCACTAGGGATTCGCTCTTTCTCCCTCTCCTCTCCACTCCTGCCACATTTCATCCTCTTTTTTTCCCGCATCCCTCACTAATTCAGTTTTTTCCCTTAGTCTTCTGTTTCTTTCTGCTCGTCCGTGCTCAAGCATCTCCTCCATCACTCTTCCTGTCCTGCTGTGGCCTCCCTGCTCCGTAAATCACTGTACTTCATGTTCTCAATGGCGCTGTCGTGGAGACCGTGAGGTCAGAGGTTCCTCTCTGGCGGAACTCTGGGTCTTTTCCTGGTAACTGAGGGGCGGTGAGGTCATTCTGCTAACAGGCTAACAGCAGCAGCTTCCCGAGACCGCTGCTTTGATTTGACAACTATGACTCAATTTGTGGCTCAATCAACAGCTTTTAAAAGAGGCCCGGGAGGCCCAATGAACACAAACACACACATACAGGATAATCTCGCTATTCTGTTGTCTGGCTTCACACACTTCTCTAACTTTACCGCCGCTGTGCCAGGCCTGATTGGTGCCCGGTGCCAGCTCTGTAGGGCATGTGCCAACCGCTGTGCCAGATGAGATGCACTGAGCACCACTGAGACGCCTTTTTTCAAATGTCACTGAGCTGCTTCTGAGAAAGTCCTGCCAGTTTCTCACAGAACCGACTTCCTGTGACAGAGCTCTCACTTTCCCTTTCTCTCTCTCTCTCTCTCTCTCCAGCTGGCTGAGTCATTTATATCCCTGCTGTTACCATACTGCCTCGATCTGGGGCTTCATTGGCCGGTTTATAAATCTGTTGTTTGCTCTACTTTCACACCCAAATAGAGAGGAATACAAAAAGAGATACAGAGGAAAGGAAAGGATGCATACACTCTTACAATATGGAAACAAACTGAAAAGGAGGTGATAAGAGCGTTTGAATATGTTGGTATCAGTTGTCATATTGGTTACATCTGCTTGAGAGTTCTCCATGCTGGCTGACAACATGCAATACCTTTTACATCTAACCAAAACAACCATTACCCACACCGACTAATGATGAATCTTTCCTGCATTTCACCAAGATGACACAAATTATGATGGTGCAATCCATCATAATTTTAAAAATTTCAAATTCAAAACCAGCAGAAGTGGTTCAGATGGTGGTTTTTGCATATATAAACTCTTAGTACTTTCTGTTCTGTTAAACTCTTTTGACATTATGCTATCAGTTACCACAGAAAACAATCTGAACTCGTACATGCAAACAAATAATGCATTTACAGTTATGCAGTTACAATGGCTATAATTGTCTTTCTGAGGCTAGTGGATTTTGAAAGCAAAAAGAATTCCACCAAAAAAAATTCCACTGCTTCCAAAAAAAAAAAAAAAAAAAAAATTCCACTAGACAGTTTCTTTTTTTTTGCTCTTGGTTCTTCTCACAAAGGAGAACCCTCAAAAAAAAAAAAAAAAAAAAAAAAATTATATATATATATATATATATATATAGACACACACACACACACACACAGGTGCATCTGAATAAATTAGAATGTCGTGGAAAAGTAATTATTTCAGTAATTCAACTCAAATTGTGGAACTCGTGTATTAAATAAATTCAATACACACTGACTGAAGTACTTTGAGTCTTTGGTTCTTTTAATTGTAATTATTTTGACTCACATTTAACAAAAACCCACCAATTCACTATCTCAATAAATTAGAATACTTCATAAGATCAATAAAAAAAATACTGATAAAAAAAAAATCTGATATTTTAAACAGAAATGTCAGGCTTCTGAAAAGTATGTTTATTTTTTATGCACTCAATACTTGGTTGGGCCTCCTTTTGCATGAATTACTGCATCAATGCGGCGTGGCATGGAGGCAATCAGCCTGTGGCACTGCTCAGGTGTAATGGAAGCCCAGGTTGCTTTGATAGCGGCCTTCAGGTCATCTGCATTGTTGGGTCTGGTGTCTCATCTTCCTCTTGACAATACCCTATAGATTCTCTATGAGGTTCAGGTCAGGCGAGTTTGATAGTCAGTCAAGCACAGTAACACCATGGTCATTGAACCAGCTTTTGGTACCTTTGACAGTGTGAGCAGGTGCCAAATCCTGCTGGAAAATGTAATCAGCATCTCCATAAAGCTTGTCAGCAGAAGGAAGCATGAAATGCTCTAAAATTTCCTGGTAGATGGCTGCGTTGACTGTGGACTTCAGAAAACACAGTGGACCAACACCAGTAGATGACATGGCAGCCCAAATCATCACAGACTGTGGAAACTTCACACTGGACTTCAAGCAACATGGTTTCTGTGCCTCTCCACTCTTCCTCCAGACTCCTTGATTTCCAAATGAAATGCAAAATTTACTTTCATCTGAAACCACTGAGCAACAGTCCAGTTCTTTTTCTCCTTTGCCCAGGTAAGATGCTTCTGACGTTGTCTTTGGTTCAGAAGTGGCTTGGTACGTGGAATGTGACAGTTGTTCCTTTTGAAGCTCTCCTAAGTTCTTAAATCGGCTTCGCCTGACAATCTTCTCAAGCCTGCGGTCATTCCTTTCACTTGTATACCTTTTCCTACCACACTTTTTCCTTCCAGTCAACTTTCCATGATTATGCTTTGGCACAGCAATCTGCGAACAGCCAGCTCTTTCAGCAATGACCCTCTGTGGCTTACCCTCATTGTAGAGGGTCTTGATTAATAGAACTTGAAATTAAATATTCTAATAATTTGAGATACTGATTTTTTTATATTGATGAGCAGCAAGCTGTAATCATCAAAATGAAAACAAAAAAGTCTGGAAATATTTTACTTTATGTCTAATAAATCTAGAATATATTTAAGTTACAAAAAGTAAATTAAGTTAATTACAGAAAAAAATAACTTTCATGATATTCTAATTTATTGAGATGCACCTGTGTGTGTGTGTGTGTGTGTATATATTATATATATATATATATATATATATATATATATATGTAAAGAGTTCAAATGATTTTCTGTGGTAATATAGAATTTAACTAACTTAAATATTAAAGCTGGTAATATCACTTACCGGATCCACGCGGTCATAGCCACCATCGGGTTTCTCCGTCTTAATTCCCGGCATCTTACCGCCCTCCACCTTTATTTCTCCAGGTTCCATCTTGATGTCTTTACCCTTGAGTACGTTATCATCTTTATCCAGTAGGTAGCGCAGCAGGGCGTTGTCCTTCTTCTTGGGGCTGACTGGCTCTTGTTTAATGGCCAGTTCAGCCACACCGGCCGCCCCACCTGCAGAATCCTGACACAGCTCCTTCCCCGTGGCCTCGGCCGTGAGTTTGGCCAGGTCGACGGGCGACGAGCTGTTCTGGAGAAGTCTGTGAAGGATTTTATGCTTCTCCTTCAAGGAGGTAGCATGTGACCCGACTCCAGTTTGAGAGCCCAGGCCACCATTTCCCTGGCCGCCGTTGGGATCCTTACACCCGGACTCTCCACCACCCATTGGAGGGGGTGAGGTGGACTCGATAGGGTCAGTTTTAGTGGTCAGGAGCTGCAGGAGTTTAGTATGGCCTTTGTTGTCACGTAGCCGGTTCTGCGGGTCACTGCCGTCCGGGTTGTTAAACTGGCTGAGGTTGCCCTTTTCATCTCTTTGCTGTTCGATGCCATCGTCCTGCCCGCTGTTGCCCTGCTCTGATTGGTTCTGCTCTCCGAATGCCTCAGAGGCTCCCATTTTAGTCAGCAGGTGAAGATTGACGCCCACACCAGCTGGCGAACCCAATTTCCTGTCGGGCGAGCCCAACGACTGGCCGTGGCTCACGCCGTGGCACTCGCTAAGCGCCTGTAGGGCATTAAGGGAACTGCTTGTGTATCCATGGTTACCGCCTGCTCCCCCATTGCCACCTGTACTGCTACTGCACATGCTCACAGGTGAATGGAGGCTGCCTGCTGGGGAGAACTGCGGTGGGGGCAGGCGTGGAGATCCTGCCACTCCGGGACTTGCTCGGTGGCGTGGAGACAGCATGCCCGGACTGCCCTGAGACGGGCTGCTCAACTTCAGTGGATAGCCACTGCCCTGAGGGGTGGCCGCCTGCATGGTTGCCGAATGGTTCATGGTCCCTGGGCAGCCAAAACGGTGGCCCTGTACAGGGCCGATGGCCCCAGGCTCCTTCTGGCCACCAGGGGAGGGGAAAGTAGATGTGTTGCTGCTGACTGTGGCATCCTGCCCCTGGGGGGCGCCGGAGGAACCAGCTGGATTGGGAGAGCTCATGGGGTTCATGGGTTTGCCCATAGCCTGAGCATTTCCGAGATCAGGGGTCATGCCACAGACGGGCTGCTCCCTACGACAGAAGAAAATACACAATATTATAGTCACCAATATATTATCTAAAGCATAAAGTTCGGTTTATGCTGCAACATTCATGCCACACACATAGCACAAACATAGTGATGAACCTAATGATTACTAGCTTGATGCATACGAACATAAAATTCATAATTAGTGGTACTTGCTACCATGAGCATAATGTAAGGTCAGTGTGTCTATTGTTAATGAAAACTAAAACTATTAAAATAGTTTTCAGTAATTGAAATAAAGCTTGCAACTAACTGAAATAAAGTAAGTTTAAGCTAAAGTACTAAAATCACTCAAATTTAAATAAAAATAAAAGCTAATTCAAAATATTTAAAAAAAATACTACAATAGTAGGATGAATTCAAGTTGATTGGGACACTTTTCCCAGTCATCTCAATAGCTATGTTTCCATCCAAAGATGTTTATTTAACAACTTTTTGGTGCGCAAAATTGGATTATTGCATAAAAAAAATTGCGAATAAAGCACCGTTTCCATACAGTGAGCCGATGAGAACAAAATTTTCACTTCCTGATAAAAGAAAAATGGAAGTTGCTGCAGTAGGAGAAGCTACTGTATAATAATTTCGGTAACACTTTACAATAAAGTTCATTAGTTAAACATTATTTAATGTATTAACTAACATAAGCTAACCATGCGCAATACATTTGTTACTGTGTTTACTAATCTTCGTTAACGTTAGTTAATGAAAATACAGTTCGTTGTTTGTTCATGTTAGTTCACAGTGCATTAACTAATGTTAACAAGATTTTATTAATGTATTAGTAAATGATTAATAAATGCTGTATAAGTGCAGTTATTATTATTAGTTCATGTTAACTAATAAACCTTATTACCATAATTTCATATATAATTGCAATTTCATATATAATTACTTGCTCGCAGACAAAATGCACTAAAGTTATCTAGCTTTCGGAGGCGGATACTTGGTGTTTTGAGAACACAGGAAGACAGTTCTGGGAGGTAATTTTACTGAACCACTTTGACGACAGACTTTGCTCAGGCATTTCAGAATGACCAAAACAGCATTTCAGATGCTGTGCAACGAGATCGGTCCACTGATTGGTCCAGTTATGCCATCCCATCGCAAAGTCACGTCTTTTTTAAAGCATACTGAGGAATTTATTTGGTAAATGTGTTTCCATCGTAGTTTATGCGCAAGTTTATCCAACTCAACCGAGCACATACATTTTTTACAAAAATTTTTAGAATGTATGCGCATCTTGGCGTTACCATTCAGCGCATTTTAATGCGTGTCCCAATCTACCCAGGTTCACTCCTATATAAATAATATTAAATGAACACTGCTGAAAGTTAGACATTTGAATAAACCAATAAACACAAAAAACAATTCCTTGGCATCATCGTGGTGACTTTATTACACTTTTTTTGTTTTTTTTTTCATTATTATTAAAGGAAAGAGACCGATAAAATAAGAGAAGGAAAAAAACTGAGTGGAAAAAGGGAGTAAAAACAAAACAGAAAACAATAGCTCATTAGTTCAGGCAGGGCATGCCAGTCTCACCAGGTTGGCACGTGCTGTTGACAATGGTGTTTTAATTGCGATCCAAGGAATTAATATTGATTTCCAAGTAAATTCTATTGAAAGTATTTCATTACATTAATCCAGTGCAGTCATTTGTTAAATTAATCTCATAGACAGGAAGCGGTTCTTATAGCGCTCGAACAAGGAATCCGAGAAAAGAGCTTAAGCGGAATTTCAGGAATGGCTTAATTAACTAAAGTATGTTTCAGCAGAGAAGGTTAAAAGAGGGGAACGAATTGTTATCAAAGAAAAACAGCAGTGCTCATCCCTCAAAACAAGCCACGGGACAGAGAAAACGAGTGGCTGTGCTGTCGCATCCCCCTCTAATGTAAAAATCACCTCGGGGTATAAAGCTTTTAGCAAGCTACATACTAAAAACTCACTCGGAGCCGATAAACGCATAGAGATGTTTTTGTTCGGAGCGTGCAGCATGAATCAATGGCCAGGCTATACTGTGTGTTATTGTGCTAAAGATGCTGTGCTTTAAGACAACCCCCCCCACCCCCGACTGTGAGCTCACTCTGGGTTTAATGTTTATCTGTGCTCGACACCCCAGCCTAACACTGCTGCTATTGTCTCAGAAAGCAAACCGGTGTTCCTCCCTCACACGCTGTGAGAGAGATAGAAACTCTGCAACTAACATATGAAACTGTGTTCACAACTGCCTGCTGCGGATCCAAGCTTTACTAATCCATAAACTCCAAAGGATTTGATTCTATGTGAAACTGCAATCTCTGACTTTACCCAATGATGCTCTAGGAAAAATAAATTTACTCGCATATATGTTGTTCCAAACTTGTACGACTTTCTTTTGTGGAACAGAAAAGGAGACATTTTTAAGGAATATCCCGGTCACCTTTTTCCTCCTATGTAATTATAATGAATGGGGACTGAAGCTTACAAGGTTCAAAAAGGATGTAAAGCATAAAAGCATCCCATGCAAATTGTGAGTATTGTTTTGTGTATAAGTTTCTGAAGTCATCTAATAGCTTTGTGTGAGAAAATATAGTAGTTATTCACTGATAATATTCCCCTCCAGTCATCTATTAACTGCTGTGACTGAATCAGCGAGTCTGAGAGATGATATTTGAGAACCAGATCAGTGATCTTTTATGAACTGGACCAATGATTTACTGAAAAGATACAACTCAAAAGAATGAATTGTTTATGAACCGGACATTAGCCAAGTTTCCATTCAGTTTCTGCAATGTTTTGTTATCGACAAAGCAAATATGTGCAAAAAAAAAAAAAAAAAAAATCTGCGAAATTTGCTGTCTCGAGGCTGTTTCCATCTATTCCATTTACCAATAAAATGATGTGCGTGATGATTTCATTCCTAAAAAAAATATATTGAAAAGTTGTTATAATCGCTAAAAAAAATCTGCCCTTGAACCATACATAATGTTACGTAAATTCATATCTTTTGCATTCCAAATATTTGTAAAATGTACAGAGCAATAAGACAACTCAGATTTAACAATAGTGCTTATTTTCACATATAATGTTATTAAATCGGAAATATAAGAAGACGATGGCGAAGTGGAGCAGCTTGTCTGACAGGACTTTACTGCCTTTATTTGGACACAGAGCAGCTCATTTGTCCTGTGTGCAAACATTTTTTAGGGTCCATAAATAGACTGGTACAGTGAAATATTCAACAATCTTTAACGCCTTGAACATGCAGTTAAGCAAGTCGCAGTCTGACGCGGCCGGGAACGCATTCAAAGCAAAGAGTTATTTGTTCTGGTTTCAGAGTTCAATAACATAAAACCGATCAAAAACATTAAATAGCTGTTGTTTTTCTCTTTTTTTTTTTCCAGAGACAGATGCAGCTGTGCCCTAAAACATTTTATTTGTTTATTTAACCTTTTTAAAATGGTCTACATTAGCTAAACTGAGGCTTTTTACATAACATTTCTAAAATTCTACCCCTTCTATTAGAGATTTTGGTGTCAACCACTATATTTTCTTAATTAATTGGAGATAAAATTCTATATTAATAAATTGCACTTTAAAATTATTTCACTTACAAGTGTCATGTTTGTGATTTTCATTTGTCATGTAGACTAGAACAGTTTTCTGATCATGAAATTGAAACAGACTCTTGATTTTATGTCAGTAATTTTATTTCTTCAGACACAAAAGTAACACTTCTGTATTTTATTTTAACTTTCTTTTTGTCAGTGTTGTAAACATTCTTCCTTAATTTGACAGACACTCCACTTATTTTTGTCGAGCTGCAGAGATTTACAAGACATTATTTTCCTCATCCTTGTGATGCACCTTTGAACTACAGAGAAACGGTGCTTTAACAGGAGCAACACCACGAACGTGGACGCTGCATGACATGTATAGGCTGATTCTGTCATGTGACACCACATTTATTTGTGTTAAAGCCCTTTTTCTCAACAAAAAGTGTTTCCAAACCAATTTTTGTGATGTTTTAAGTATCAACCTAGAAGTTATGGGCTAAAGATAAACAGAAAAAGATTGTGTCGACATTTGAGAAATTTTAATCGACAAATGACATTTCCATCAGTTATATCGCTAAACATTTTGAAGCGCTACACCTTTTTTTGCAAAAAAATCCTTGGATGGAAAACCTGGCTATTGCTACATCTCCAATGAGATTTAAAGGTGAATCGATACTTAAATTTTGGCCTGTTCCTCACACAAACCTATTGTACAGCTTCAGCAGAGTTGGAATATACAGTAGTAAGTCATATAGACCACTTTTATGATTCTTATCCATTATTTTTAAAGCTTAAAACCTCCCTGCGAGTTGTAACTGCATGGAAAATCTTTGTGTTCCACATAAGAAATAAAGTCATACAGGTTTGGAACGACGTAATTTTCATTTTTGGATGAACTGTCCCTTTAAGCTTGGACTTGTTTGTATTCAATTACTCCATATTTAACTAAATCAGCAATCAAATTCTAAGGAATTATCAAGGGTGAAAAAACTTGTTTGCCAATGTGTAGCTGTGGGAGTCGAGGGAGTCGTGTTATTCTTGGTTCTGATGGAATGTTTAGAGACCAGCACTGGCCTCTGGGAAAACATGCTTGGATGTTCTCACATGACAGTGAGATTTCAGTGTATGGTCATTAACTGGGCTTGTCAGAACTAGAAAGTGTGCGTTTCGACCGACTGCTCGCACATGGAGCCGAACCAAACAGGAAACAGTGAGGAGAGGGTCAAAAATGACAAACACATAGACATGTTGGTAGTTTATAAAATAAACCATTGCAATTATATTAAGAACACATATTTAGACGTAAACAGAGAAAAAAAACAATTCAGGGTAGTGGGTACCTCTGTAAGATGTGCAGGGACATGTAGAGCTGTGGCTCATTGGTAGCAGGTGAGCGAACCAGTTTGCTCTTGGTGTGAGCTGAGACGATGGTCCCGTCGGACAGGGAAAACCGGTAGATGGGACTGTACGCCTGCCCATGTCTTATCACTGCAAAACAACACACCCACATTGATTAGAACATCAAAACATTCATTTTGAGAAATGTATATTGAGGAACACTGAATTAACATCCAAATTGTACGCAAAAGAATAAAAAAGTTTTAGGGTCACATTCGCATTCAGTCATTTCTTCAAACATGTCTTGACAGGATAATAGTCGCTATCACACATAAACCCATAATAATTCCTGTAAAATTGCAAGATTAACTTCCAGTAAAGGTACCACATGCATTACTCACATGTTTTATACACATAGTTCACACACCACAACCAAAATACTGTTCTCAACTCTGAATTTTTTTTTTTACATGGTTGTATCCTAAGTATCCTTATGACAGTAGTCATGATTCATCTTGATATTTATGCATATTTATGCAAATCATGTTTAACAGTGGAATTTGTGGTGAGAAACTACATTACCCATGATTCAGTACAGAAAAATTCACCAGTCAGTCACATGAGCAAATCATGCCAAAAGAGCTTGTTAGCTCTGCCCACTCTCATGAAGCACTGCAAATTATGTAATCAAGTCGGTCTCCCTAAGCTCTCAAAATACTTAAATATAGCAACACATTTATGATATATTTTTTATATAAATATAATCAAAAATTTAAATTTTAATTTTTAATTTTAATTTTTAAAAATTCAATTTTAATTTCATTGTCATTCACAATACTTCATGGGATTGTAGTTTTTTCCCCCCTCACTAAAGCCATTAAAGTGTTAGTTCACCTAAAAATTATGTCATTACTCACTCAGCTTCATATCGTTCCACATCCGTAAGACCTTTGTTCATCTTCAGAACACAAATTAAGATATTTTTGATAAAATCCGATGGCTCAGTGAGGCCTCCATTGCCAGCAAGATAATTAAAACTTTCAGATATCAGATATATTTAAAACAGTTAATGTGACTACAGTGGTTCAACCTTAGTGTTATGAAGTGACAAGAATACTTTGTGTGCGCCAAAAAAACAAACAAAATAACTTTATGACAATATCTAGTGATGGACGATTTCAAAACACTGCTTCATGAAGCTTCGAAGCTTTGCGAATCCTTTGTTTCAAATCAGTGGTTCAGAGTGTGTATCAAACTGCCAAAGTCACGGCCCCCAGTGGTGAACCATTGAAATTTCGAAACACTTATGACATAACGAAGTCTCGTTTACTGAAATCATGTGACTTTGGCAGTTTGACAGATGGTCCGAACCACTGATTCGAAACAAAAGATTAGTAAAGCTTCGAAGCTTCATGAAGCAGTGTTTTGAAATTGCCCATCACTAGATATTGTTGAAAAAAGTCATTATTTTGTTTGTTTGGCTCTCAAAAAGTATTCTCGTCGCTTCATAACATAAGATTGAACCACTGTAGTCACATGAACAGTTTTAAATACGTCTTTAGTACTTTTCTGGGCATCTGAAAGTGTTAATTATCTTGCTGGCAATGGAGGCCTCACTGAGCCATCGGATCCAAAGATGAACGAAGGTCTTGAGGGTGAGTAATTAATGACAGTATTTTCATTTTTGGGTAAATTAACCCTTTAAGTACAGCCTTCTACCTTTGTCTTTTTGTTTGATTTTCAAATGGTTGGTGTGATTCATGGCTTATAACACTTTAACAAAGACTTTTTTTAAATCCCTATGGGAAAAATGAATATAAGAAATACTTCTGGAACCAATGCAGCTGAAAGTGGACAGGCACTAATGCACTCTAGCTAGCTACTTTCAGACACGAAAGCCAATATGACAACATTTCTTACCATGACATAGCTAAGTGTTAAGTCAGTTAATTAAGTGATCAGTACCTTCTTGCTGATGCCGCTTGGCGAATGACATATCTCCATCGTTCTGGAGGTGAAATCGCTGAATGCATCTTCGCACCAAGTCTTCCCAGCCTGGCTTCATAGACGCTCGTAACAGACTGGTGTCTAGGGAGGTGATCTTACCTACAAACACACAGTACAGCAAAAAGCAATATAGTTTGGTGTTGTCGGTTACAAATGTTCAAGCTTACATTTCTTAAAGAATGTTCAAGCACAGCTAAGACTGATCTGCAAAGCAAACTTTAAATGTATGTACTGATAGTACGTTAAGTGGTTCAAGCTGAATTAACTGCAGATGTTTAATACATAGTGTTATGGATTTAGAATAAACCCCTAAGCAGCATGCTTGGGGAATATCAAATATTAAATGTTATTTTGTAAGAACTGCGACCAAAAAAAAAAAAAAAAAAAAAAAAAAAAAAACACATGACAATGTATGACAGACATATCTCAGCTTTGTAATCACTCTGAATTACAATAAATAGCAAACTGGGAGTTTTCTTTAACTAGCCACATCAGAATGTGACAACAGGTGTGGTTGGTGTGACAGTTAAAACTCTTCCCATTGTATGATCTCACCGTCCAGATGCATATAGTATGTTATACTCAAATTCAGAACTCAATTGCATTGTGGTACGACTTGTGAGATATATATAAAAACATATACATATATACGTTGAGGTGGTCACCGGCTGTTCAGTTGCATGGACAGTTGTATGCATGTATAAATAAATATTAATACTATTAATAATATTTATATAAAATTAATTTGTATAATGCGAATACAAATAAAATATGCACACACACACACACACATACAACTGGGGAGCAAGACTCATTCTCATATAAAAATAACAAAAATAATATAATATAATATATCTTTGGTCACATCTAATTCCACCTTTAAAAAAAAAAAAAGAAAAAAGGCATGAGAAAACTTTCAAAGGTTTACACTGTAAAACTGGGAGCCAAGTCAGATAGATGTTATTAAACAGTCTCTCCAGGTTAAAGTCAGTATCTGTTGTTTTAAGCGAGGGGTTGTGCATTGAGATGAGCGCTAACTGTGATGTGAACACCCTTTGAAAAGTGTAAGCGGGGAGAGAGGGGCGGCGTTGGCATGGTTACCTTGAAGGTCTTGGCGGGTGGTGAAGCTTTCGTGCGTGGGGAGCATGGGTCTCTCTTTCATGGGTACTCTCCGTGCGACGCAGATCAGACACGACTGGAAATCTATGGTCAGAGAGAGAGAAAATGATCAGATCAGTTATAACAGATTATTTACCCATTTTAAGAGTGTTAATGAATGATGATGCATTCGTTCTGTGTGTTTGTGTGTGTCGAGGGGGCGCGTGCAGAGTTGAGCGTGGGGTGATATGATGGAATGTGACCTTTCATTTGTGTGTCATTGTGGAGGCTGACCCTGCTGTGCTGCTCCCATGGAGACTAAGTTAGAAAAGTCATCCCTCATCCACCCACAAAAAGATCATAAGAGAATCATAACGTCTCCAACAGCATTATGTCTGACACATCAGACACATGCATGATCAGGCACAATAAACAAGAACACTGTAAGTAACAGGATCTATTATACACACTACCACTCAAAAGTTTGCAATCATTTATAATGTTACAAAAGATTTCTAATTCTATTTGTTCTTTTGAACTTTCCATTCATTAAAAAAAAAGTATGTCACGGTTTCCACAAAAATATTAAGCAGCACAACCGTTTTCAACATTGATATTAAGAAATGTTTCTTGAGCACCAAATAAGCATTTGAATGATTTCTTAAGGATGTTTGCCATCACAGGAATAAATTACATTTTAAAAACACATGATCTTTAACTACATAACCATATGAGCAACTATCAGTAAAGATATTCATTTAAAGTGGACCTATAATGCCCCTTTTACTAGGTGTAATATAAGTCTCTGGTGTCCACAGAATGTGTCTGTGAAGTTTCAGCTCAAAATACCCCATAGATCATTTATTATAGCTTGTCAAATTTGCCCTGGGTGTGAACAAAAACATGCCATTTTTGCATGTCCCTTTAAATGCAAATGAGCTGCTGCTCCCGACCCTTTTTCCAGAAAAAGGCGGAGCTTAAACAGCTCACGCTTCGGTTGCACAACAAAGCTGGAGAATCTCACGCAGCCAGAATGACGATTGTCAGTAACAGTGTTCAGCCTTACATTGTTCAAACCAGAGTCGGACACTGATGGAGAGACTCAGGAAGAAGTTACAACTTATAGAATGCAACTGGACATTTCTAAACGGTTAGTGGATACATTTATGTAGTTGCTGTGGAGTTGATTCAACTCATCGACTAGAATGTGCTGTCATGTTAATCTTTTGTGCAAATCCAGCTTTGAAATGACAGCATGGCAACAACACTCTACTACAACAACTCTTCCTCATCTTTAAAACAGCACAACATGGCCCCCTTTGTTTTGTGTTCTCGGGGGCAGGGTTTATGTAAATTTTAGGGTTGGTGATGTCACTAACCTGGGAAGAAGCTTGTTGTAGTCCCTACCAGCCGTTTGTTGCAGTCCTTAAACAGCGAATTCTTTACAAGAAAATACCTAATTTTGCATTAAACTTTGAGCGTCGTAACTTTAGTGCTTGCTTCATTTCAAGAAGGACATCACTGAAAGTTACAACTGAAAGTGAGTCAGATGTTGATTCAGTAACCGCTCTGACTGATTTCGTTAGTTCATTCAGTGAAGGACTAGCCAGATTGATTAAAAAAAAAAAAAACACTTGTGTTCACGAGTCTTTTTGAATGATTCATAAAAATGGTTCATTATTGTGTCAACTTGCTTGTGAATCACACTGCAGATCATGCATTCCCTCTGAACTGAACCAATGAACTTTGTGTTGGTAGTGACATGTTCTATTTTTTGAGCTACAGGTCGTGTTGTTTACATCAGAGCTGATTTGAACAGGCCGTTTTACGTGCAAACACACGGCTGTTGTCGAGCCCCTTGGGTGGTCTTTACTCCAAACTGCATGAAGACCCAGCTTCACAGTCTCTGTAATAAACTCTCTCAGATATCCCTCTCCTCATACACATTCCTCCTCCAGCAGTCTTTCTGTGTCTCCTGCGCCAGGTTGAGCTGGCGGCTGAAAGAGCAGCTGGCACACAGCTAACACTGACGGGCCATAAAGAGAGCCGCTTCTTCACTCAACACACCAACAGTACCCAGCAAAAATTAAACATTATGTGTATGTGAGAGAGATCTCTCGTTGCCTCACACTTGCTGTTACACACACACACACTCTTAAACCCCAGCCAGGGCCAAAACCAAAGCCAACACAATCCAGTGGAGAAGTGGGTCTCAAATGCACCCTGAACTCTAGGTGACTCCGAGAGGTGGAAGAGGAGGAAAGAAAAGAGTAAATGAATCACAGACTGAAACATTTCTCTGGGCGGGATGCAGATACACATTCCACGATCACTGCTGTCACCTTTTCGCCTTATTTTTCAGTAATTGGATAACTAATTTCTCTCACATGTCAGGAACGACTGTCAACACTGAGTGTTGCTTCTACATTAGCAGAGCGACTGACTCTGAAAACTCGTATACAGTTCACTCCTTAACCCTCTGGTGTTCTTCAGTCATTTTTGACCAAAAAATGTTATTTTATTTTTTTATTTATTTATTTTTTTTAAGAATCTTTTACTTCATCAGAATGGTATGAAACTTGGTAAAGGTTTTGGCACTTGCTATGTGAACACACAAAAAAATTCATGGACATGTCACATTTATAGTCACACTTGCTCCTCGCGGTCAAAAATGACCACATTGGAAATGAATGGGAGATGAATTTCATCTAGTGAAAACTTTTGGTACTGTGGCCAATCAAAATCTTAAAAACAAAGCTCCTTTTTTAAGATCGAGATTAAATTTGGAACACAACTTTTTAAGATTTATGGCTTTGATGTTCTTGCAGTTTTAGAGAAAAATGTGTTTTTGAAAATATATTTCATATACATTTTTCATAACAAATGTAAAATTCTATAAAAAAGTAACAGAACTTTACATTTATTGTTATGAAAAATGCCAATCCCAATGACATTTCAAAGTTTGGCAATATTTTAAGATACTAAATTGATATCCTAATGCCAACAATCAATTTGTTTAGCTAGATTTTTCAGATGGGGGAAAAAAAAAAAAAAAAAAAAAAACACCATTCTTAGCAAGTTAGATCAACACACATTCAAATTATTTCTATATGGCCACCACAATTGACCTCAGATAAGTTAAGGGTAAGTCCATAAAGGACCTGTGGTAAACTGCAAGGGGTTTTACGATATGATGATTATGAAAATGTGATGCGTTATTTCTGTTCAGCACTCATTGCATAAAGCAACAAAGTGACAAAAAATATATTAAATTATTTTTAAAAAAAGTCACAAAACTCTTATAGAAAAGTACTATAACAATACAATGGTACAGTGATGCTATCAAATGGTAATACCATGGAGCTCTGATATATACCATGGTACACTACAGTTCATTAGCTTGGGGTGAGCAAGATTTCTTATTTTAAAGAAATAAAAAACATTTTTTCTCTGTTTCCAAAAAAATATTAAGCAGCACAACTGTTTTCAACGTTGATAATAATAAGAAACGTAAAGCACCAAATCAGCATATTAGAATGATTTCTTAAGGATCATGTGACACTGAAGACTGGAGTAATGAAAATTCAGCTTTGCTATCACAGGAATAAATTACATTTTAAAATGTATTCAAATATAAAAGTTATTTTAAATTGCAGTAATATTTCACAATATTACCGTTTTGCTGTATTTTTGATCAAATAAATGTAGCCTTTATGAGCATAAAAAAAAGTTTTTACCAACCCTAAACTTTTGAATGGTAGTGTATGTTAAATTACCACTGCCCTTGATGGTAACGACATCACTCGCACCTAATGACAACTGTCGATAAAGACAACAATTCTCATCCACTGGAACCAAAAAATTATTTGAACAAACTGTAGGTTAAAATCAGCTTGTTTGTGGGCCAGTTGACAAATGAATGCTGAGCTCAATGAAAGGGGAGTAGACACTTTGCTTGGCTGAAGCTTCCTGCTACGCTTTGAAGCATTAAATCTAGAGTTTCAGTAGTTCATGTGGCTTAAGTGTGTTTTAAGAAACCGTGGCTCACCCTCTCCCTCCTCCTTGATGGACTTTGGTTCAGACACAGCAAAACACTGCATAGTCTCATATTTCTGCTGTGCCTCGTGATCCTGCGTCTCTTCAGCCTCGCTGTGAGGGTTCACGAGCATGCGGCAGTTGAAGGTGTGGCTGTTCCGCCGAGGATTCTCGCTGGACCACGGCACTCCGTTCACTGTGGGAGGGAAGTAAATAGACATCACTCACTGTCACTCATTTGAACCAGCATTCCCTAACTTTTCCTTACTGAATAAAGGGGTGTTCACACTGACAGTGATTTACAGCAGCAAGGGACTGGAAGTCATTAATTTTCAATAAGAGTTGGCGATGTGAAGCAACATGAGAGACAGAGACTGTTGGCGATGAGACAAAGTTTTAAGTTTACACCTAAAACGTGCACTAATTCAATGACTACCAATGAGAGTGTTCATGTGATCTGCCTGTTACTTCAAGATAAACAGAAAATTCTGAAGCATAGTGACTTGGCACCGACCCCCACCGTCGTTTTGATTTTTTTTAAATCACTAATAAAAATCATTTAGTTCAGAGAACAGACATTTCAATTAAAAACTGAATGTGAGTTGCAGCACAGATCAGCAGCCAGATTTCATTTATCATGAGAGTGAGGAGCTGACTTACAAGACAATGGCAGAAGATTTGGTTTCAAATCGAAATGTAAAAGCCAGTTTGTTGTCATTGTACTGTTTTGTTGTTGTGTTTTTCATTAAGAATAATAATGAACCCACCATTCAAGCAACTGCCTAATTTGAAAGCGAAAGTAAAACGCGAACAGCCGCATAGGCATTCATAACAGTGTGTGTCCACTGGCTCGGAGCGAGCATATTCAGTTAATTCCTATGGAAGCTCAACTTCCATAGGAATGAATTAAAAACGCTCGCTCTGCTCCACACTGTAATGAATGCCCGTGCACATTTTACTTTTGCTTTTGAATTAGCGTTTTAAAAGTGAGGTGCAACAGAGGGAAAAACTCCAACGGGACTAACTACGGAAAAATTTGCCGTAGCCAATAACACAAGACAGATTAGATAAGTCCCTAATGCAAGAGCAGGTAGGCAGACACCGATTGAGTGTGTGACAAATGCAACCACGTCAAATTTTAACACACACATTCTCAAAAAATGGTCGCAAATGCAACCATTTTGGTCGCATTCTGGAGCCCTGCCCCTGCAAGCTCATGTTCATCACTTGTTCATCAAATATGTGTCAAAAATTTGAGGTAAAATCATGTACATTTTGACATATACAGTGAACACCCCTTAAACTTTCAGTTGGTAGAAGTTTGGCTTTTTTTTTATACCATAAAAAAGCCATTTACATTAAATTGATTAAAGCAACAGTTAACTTGAGTTATAATGACAGCCTCAAGAAATTATCCTGTCCTGTCTGAGTGCAAAATAAGTACAACAACAAAACCACAAAATCATTCAGAACATATTTAATGTTTAAAGCTAGGCTATACAGAGTAGGATTAGAATATCAGTGTACAATAAATTTTCAGGCTGAATGTATAATTTGAACCAATAATGACATGGTTTCTAGTCATGAGTCTTTCCTCTCATTCACCTCTGCAGGTGACCTTCTCCTCTACCGCCACTGGGGGAGGAGGAGATTTTGATATTCCTTTCTGTAAATCCCAGTTCTTAATGCTCAGTCTAATTAATATAATCGCAGGATGGAACGCGTAACTGCTCTAGTAATGCTACACTTGAGTGTTGAGGAATAAGTGTTTCCTGAAAAGTAGACTTGCTAGAAGTGCAAAAGAAATGAAAACAGCAAAATGGGAAGGAAATCATGAATGGAAAACAGAAAGAGTCTCACCATGTGACTTGGGCAGGAGGTTTTTGATGAATTCTGTATGGTCTCCTACATGCAGGATGCTGTACACACTGGTGTTCATCAGCTCTTCCTGATTATACCGCAGGTACTGTGTCACGTTCTCTGACACAAACACAATGTTCCCCTCCATGTTCACCACGAAGAAGAAACCGTCTAAGGCCTGGAGGAGAAAAACACAAAGCTATCGGTACTGAGAGCACAAACGTGCAGCTAAAAACACCAGTACCATTATATGACGAGCACAAGCAGACATACAGACTAAAGCACATGCCCATCTGAAAGCTTAACCATTCAATCATGAAGATGCGATAACCAGCAGAAACAAGACAAAAAGCCATCCAGAAAAGGCAGGAGTCCTTGTAGACTCTCCAAACAACAGATCAAGTGAAGTCAAGGGGATTACGGCATGAGTCTGAATTCATGGCCTCAAGATTGATCGAGTGGTTTGAACAACAGGCTGAACATAATGATCCAACAGCGTTTTCGCTTCTCAATTCAGGTAAACCATAATGAAGTAATTAGCTGCAGGAAAACAAGAAGATCTCATCAGTTGCAGTTAGGTGGTGATTTTAACGGGCTTCCTCTCGGAGCGATACTGTCAGGCAGACTGACAGAGGAAGTGGAGCAACTGTTTTTCCTCATTTTAAATGCAGATTACAGGCTACAGCTCTATTAGACTACATACTTGTGTCGCATATCCTGACGGGTGCAGTGAAGGCGTCTTAAGAAGGGATACATTATATATTGATATTAGAGTTTTTTATGCAGTGGTATTGTGAATACTGAATATACACCATCATTTTGGGTTGATAAGATTTTTTTAATGTCTTTGAAGTAAGTCTCATATGGTGCTTTCCACTGTGTGGTACTTCTCAGTTCGGCATGGCTTGGTTTACTTTCGGTTTGCTTTTCCATTGCAGTTAGTACTGCTTCAAAGTGGGTGGGATTATAGACTGATCGTTATAGTTGCACCGCCTCTACTGCCGTGGATCCGCTCCTCGTCTACCAACGAGTCTGCACCTCGACTACTGACCACGAGACATTTCTTTTTTCAAGTTGCGTGCGACAGTCACTTAAAACAAGTCATTCCACGAACAAATGATACTGTGATGGCTGATACTGATAATTTAAATCTAGTGGGTTTGGTGTCTCGTGTTTTAAATCCAATGACACAGTTAGTGATGATTCTCTCGGACCAATCAGTGATCTGCAGTGTTTACACGTCACATTTAGAATCAGTATGGCTCGCTTGGAACCTCAACCGAGATGGTACTAATTAAGCGAGCTGTACCATTCCGTACCGAGCCATCCCATGCAGTGGAAAAGTGCCAAAACGTGAGCCGTATCAAACCGTACAATGCAGCGGAAAAGTGCCATTATACTCACCAAGGCTGCATTTATTTGATAAAAAAAAACAACTGTGAAAATAGTAATTAAATATTATTACAATTAAAAAAAAGAAGAAGAAAAAGTGATTTATTCCTGTGATGGTAAAGCTGAATTTTTAGGATCATTACTCCAGTCTTCAGTGTCACATGATCATTCATAAATCATTCTAATATGCTGATTTGGTGCTAAAAACATTTATTATTATTATCATCAATGTTGAAAACAGTTGTGCTACTTAATATTTCAGTTCAAAAGAACTGAATTTATTTGAAATTGAAATTGTAAAAGTCTTTACTGTCATATTTGATCAATTTAATGCATCCTTACTGAAAAAAAAAAAGTTCACTTTTGTTAAAAAAGTTTTGTCCCCCTGAATTTAAAATTTAAGTTTTTTTAGCTTTTAGTATGAATATATTAGCCTTAAAGTTATGAACAAGCTGGTGTGTTCCAAAACAATGACAAAATTCGCATTTAGGAAATATAAGCATTCAAAACTTACAGTCTCTCACTTCCACTAAAATGGCTCACGGATTTTAATGACATCACATTGCACTTCAGCTTCTCATCAAATCTTCTGTCCAATCAAATGCTCTCTAGAATCTGAAGTCCCGCCCTCTCCTACACTATTAACAGACACTGAAGCTGGGGCTGAAATCGGTCATTTGTTCACACATTTACTAGTTACTACATGGTAAAGTGCACATAGTGCACTATATAGGGGATAGGGAACTATTCAGACAGTGTAAATATGCTTTCCATTGATGCAAATGAAGTCCATTTTCACGTTAGTACATTATGAACCAACACAGCACGAGCACAGTCTGCTCTGGCCCAGGGACACAAGAACACAGAGCGGATCATATCCACGAGTCGGCTCAGACCACGAAAGGTATCGGACCCATTTCAATTCTGCACAGAATGCTATGTTTTGATTTTAGATTTGAGATTAGGAGGATAAACGGTTAGATAATAATAGGAAACTGAGGTTTTACTGAGTTTAACGGCTCTGGCCAAGCTGTGATATAAACAAAATGCTATTGGCCATTTTAAAAAAAGGGGCGGGCTGTCTTTCTGTTTCAGTTGAAATTACGTCAACACACTGAATAATGCTGCACATTCCAAGACACTTCAGCGGGCCTTTAAATGTAATATTTAGCAAATCTAAATATAAATTTTATTTATACATATGCTGTCATTCTTAAATTCACCTGTAGCATTTAAAATAAAGTTTTTGCCACTTTATTTGTTGTTTATTTTGACAAAAGAGTATAGAATAATAATATCCGCTATTTATTGGTTATCAGCCATAAGACAAAATGGTTACACTTTATTTTAAGGTATCTTTGTTACACTGTAATTATACGTACATTTAAGTACTGAGTAATATTCAGTAACTACATGTACTTACTATAGATTTAGGATTAGGGTTTGGTTTGGTTTAGGGTTAGTTGCATGTAATTATGCATAATGTATAGTTATTACAATAGTAACTACATGTAACATATGCAACAATGACACTAAAATAAAAGTGTTACTGACAAAATTAATTATCACCTTATGGATATCGGGACATCCCTAGTAAAAGTCGAGTTTATAAAATGAATCTTCATTTATGTAATAATATTATATTTTAATGAATTAAATTGTTATATTAATATATAAATTAAATTATATAAAACCGAGATTAGAAATACTTCTAATCTCTAATCTCCAGTTGTGTATGTTTAGCTACTCAGAAGTAGCATCCTTGAGATCTTTAATGTGTTTGTCTGTGCAAAGATGAACCTTCTTGCCTGCTTGTGTCGGCAAAAAAGAGCCCTCCCGAATCTCAGCGCTTCACAGTGTGTGACAGAAATTATATTGACGAGTCTTAATTGAAAGAACACAGCCTTAAGTCAAGCATTACCTATCAAGATGGTGTCAATTAGGCCTCTGAATGCAGTCGGGCCCCTGAGGGCCTATAGCGATCGCTATAAAAGCTGCTGTTTGTTTTAGAATGTGGAGCAGCAGCTCAGAAATCATTCTTTAATCTGCGGCGAAGCGTAATAAGCTCTAAATCTTTTTATCAGCAAAACAAACACATCGTCTCTTCCTAATGCAAAGAATTATTTCACAAACACTCGGCCGTGAAAAAAAAGAAAAAAAAACTCTCAAGAGAAGTAAAGAACAAACGTACATACTCCAGAGAGCAGATAAAGCGAGGGACGGAAAAGGAGAGAGGGGGAGTGAGCGAAAAAAAGCCCACAAGTCCCTGTTTGTGCACTGCTCTAGATGTGGCCATCTGGTGGGCACATTCAGCAAACATTGCAGAGTAAACACGGAAGAATGCCAAATCCACCTTTATTTAGCCAAACTTATGCAACTCTGTAAAATGTGCCGACGGACGTGTATTGCAACATGAATGGAGCTGGGTGGGCCTGGCCCAGCCCGTCCCTCACTGTCCCGCTGTGGGAGGTTGCATAACTTCCTATACAAAGGAGAGACAGGGTCCAAGCTCATCGTGAGGTGCGGACACCGAAAACGGACACACAGCCAGTGGCACGCCGAGCTTGGCCACAAATCCCCACACACTGCTTCGAAGAACACAAAGCTGCTTTAGCAGATCCTATGGCTGCTCACACTTCAGCTTCCACCACCAAACAATGGGGTTTTTCACTGGGGCAGGGGGCCGTGCAGCACTGCGAAAGCTTTGCACAAGGCCTGTTTGTGTGCACGAGTGTGTGCGAGGTGTTTCAGTGAGTGTGTGTGCCCGGGCGACACTGGAGGGGCTGTTATGGGTGTCGGGTGGAAAAGGGCAGTCGGCTGAGTTTCCCCCTCTCTGGCCCTTTGTCACAAGTGGTTTTTAATTAGGTGCATTATAGCGTGTGGGTGTGAATTGTCCCTTCCTTCGGCCGTTTCAAACAGATGGAAGATCAAGCGCACAAGCACGCAGGCTATATTTGGCATCCGCTTCGTGTTGATTCGGTGACGGAGGACCTCGGAGGCTATAAATACCCCAAAGAGGAGAGGGTGTGAGAGGAAGATGGAGCGGCTGGATGGGTGGATTCATTCAGAGCTGGGCGTCCTGCCTGCTCGGCCGACCGACGAAAGTTGTTCGTTTGCACTAGAGAGAGTTGAACTGTTATTTAAGGGGGTAGTTCACCCAAAAATAAAAATTTATTTTTATCACTCTTTTCTCACCCTCAACTCATCAGCCAACAGAACTGGAAAAATAAAGACTGCGTTGCAATGTCTTTGGTAAGACAAACAGACAGTTACGCCCCAAACTCACACCATTGATTGAGCCAACACTGCATAACGTGACAAGTTCATGCACTATGAATTTAAAAAAAAAAAAAAAAAAAAAAAAAAAAACTGCTATCATGGCCAAACAGAGCATATCTACTGCTTGGCTCTTCCTCATGCATGTCTGCCTGCATGTTCTGTGTAACCTAGTAAACACGCAGCACAACAGACCCACCTCCAGCATCATTGGTCCAAGGGCATCTTTGTCAATAACACTTTGGCCTGTTGACGACACATCAGCCTTCTGCACTTCATCCTCATTGGCTGCAGCAGCTTTTTCTGCAGGAGAGAAATATGCAGATAAAGAGAGAGAAATGAAATATGAGTGCATTACAGAACATCAACATCACAGTCCACTATAATTTTGCCATTTTGTTAAAAGTAGGGCTGTAGATTTAACGCGTTAAAATTAACAACACATTTAACGCAGCCGCCCCGCCTCTACGTAGGTCATCTGACATTTCATTCAGTTGATGGTGACGAAAATGATGCAGGGCAACAACTCACTGCGTGATGGAGCCTAAGAATGCAGTTATATGCCCCTGTATGAGTTTGTCTCATATTTATATCATATGATATAATCAAGCAATATCACACAAGCAACAAGTGCAATATCACACGAGTGCTGTTTTTGTTTCAAACAACAGTGATACTGATTTTATACAACAGTTCAATAAATAAGAAGTTAATATTGTGTTATATTTTAGACACAATATTGTCTGTTTTTGTCAATGAAAACAGTACATATAAAGCCACAGCCACAGAATTTGCATTTTAAACAAATCGGGTGGCTCATTCAATGGCTCATTCATAAAAAGAGTCATTTACTATAATTCAGACATTTGAATGAGTCGAAAGGATGAATGACTCCATGACTTAGTCATTTAGACATTTTCCGCTACTTACTGGCAATTTTAGTTTCTTATTTAGAGTATTATTTCATAAAAAAAATTATTATTAAAAATAGTATTATTAAAAAAAATCCATTAAAGGTATAGTTCACCCACAAATGAAAATTCTGTCATCATTTACTCAACCTCATGGCCGTTATAGCCTAAAAGTTTGTGTAATAAATTCTATGTTTTTGTAATGTCTATTTGATGCTTTTCTCGTTTAACACAATAATGACTTTAAATTATCTTTTGGGGGTAATTTTTAGCCAAATTGGATTAATTACACATTGTGTAATTAATTAATTAAACATTTTTAATAGCTTGAAAGCCCTAGTTAAAAGAAAAAGGGTGAATAGGACGTACACAATTACCGTCATGTGATCATATACTGGGAAAAGAGAAATAATGTATAGCTGCCTGTGATTGAGATGCACATGAGAAAAGCTACAAAAACATTTTATATGCTGCTTTTTGCATGCCATAATATATGTTCTACTTTGCAAATTTGAAGTCAAAGCAAGTGATATGAAATATGATTCATGTTGATGAATTACCAGTGTATAAAACCAATTAAATTATTTGGCTCAAGATTTGCCATGAATTATTAAATGAAGTATTTTTCCCAAAATGACAGCTGCGGGGTAAAGTGTGCCAGACGCTGCAGGGTAAGCTGTGCCAGTGCTTCAAACCATAGTGATGAGTTTTCCCTTTAAATGCAGGAAATACTATTACATTGGTCTCAATGGGAAACACTAAAGCAAGAAAATGGGGGAAAAAAAAAAAATAATAAAAAAAAAAATAAAATTATATATATATATATATATATATATATATATTCCCAGAATTTCTTTAAAACAAAAAAAACAAAACAAAAAAAAAGTGAATAATGTGCAGTAAAATTAGACTTGGAATGACACAGAACATTGTTAAAGTGTTTTTCCTTTCATGCTCATCTTTTTATTTGAAAATGAACATGAGCATATTGTTTCAATGATTTAACTAACCCCTTGCTAACCCCATATTTCTATCGCCTTTAGTTATAGTTACATTATTCTAATGTGTGTTGATAGCAGACATCCTGAAATACAATTAGGTGCATTAGTTTTACCTCAGTCTCCTTTCTCCTTGAATAGAGGACAAGTTAGCCATAAATTGGCACTGCTTACTCAGTCTCCCCTACTAAGTGAATACAGTAATTTTGTCCGAAACTCAGTCCTCAGTTGGAAACATCAACATTTCCATATAAGAACCTAAAACCCTTCATTAGATCCTGCAGAGTTTAAGTGTTTTATTTTCAAATTACATTAAAAGACACTTCATGTGGTCTTGCTAGCTTGAGCATATTAGCATTTCTTGAAAGGGTAGTTCTCTCTCTCCCTGCTCACTAAAGCGTTTAATTTTATATTTTACACACGCACCTTTTTAAACCCCTTTCTCACTCTTTCATACTGCCGTGCGCTTGTTGAGACATGTTGTTATGGCACGCATCCGGACCTTAGCAACGCATGTCAGGCTAAATGGGTGCATGTGAAGCCTCACATAACAGCCATGCAGCCAAGACATGAATGGAACCGTCAATACACTCATGCGCGGGCACAGGCACAAACAAACCATTATATAAAGAATGGAGAACATCATTCTCTCCAACAAAATGACATGATTTGTAAACAACGCCGGCTGCAAAACAAAGCACTCACGATGGAGCTAAATCTAGAAGGAAAATTAGTGAATCTCAGAAAGAACATGTCTGGGACATATTTCACCACAAATAATAATAAAAATAATAACACATTTTAATTTTTGCCAGGGATGCACGGATATGAAAATTCTGGCCGATAATGATAAATGATAATTCTTTTTATTTGAAAGCCGATAACAGATATATTGGCTAATAAATATAAAACCAATTACTATTCAATTTTTGAGAGCCTAATTACAAAAACAAAAGTTTCACTATTAAAAGCCATGCACTGTAAACCCTAATGCTCAAACTACTTAATTGGTTTGAGTAAGACACACTTAAACTGAACAAATTAGTCAAATTAACTGCTATGAGTATTTAGAATTTTTTCTTTTGAGTTCACAGCACTGACATATTTCCAGTAAACTGAACGGTTTCATTGTTTTGAGTTGTATGAACTCATTTCTTTTAATTTAGACTAACTTAAGTTTAACTGAAACTGGGCTTGGATTTCTATTTCCCAGCATGCCTTGCTCATGATACTCGAAAAGGGAGAGTAAATGCTAAAATTAAGTGTTATATGATGTTTTTTGTGCAAGATTAATGTTTAGCAACTAACTGAAATAAAATAAGTTGAAGTACTAAAATTACTAAAACTGAAATAAAAATAAAGCTAAACAGAAATATTAAAAAACAAAAACTAATAAAAATGAATACAGCTTCAACTAAAATTAAAATAAAAACTGAAAAAAATAATTAAAATATTAATAAATACTATAATAATATATAAACAATCCTAAAATAACACTAGCAATTTCTGCCATCAGTGAAACATCCTCAATCCCACAATTCCCTAGACCAATCTAACTTCCTGTCTGTACCCACCCATTAAAGGGAGTAGTCCTCGGGATCATCAGTGAATGCACTGGACTCGCAGAGGACACGATAGAGAGGCAAACTGTGCTGGCATGATGGGAAGCCATATGGCAAAGAGAGAGGGCCATCCATCAGCCTCCCCCTTAGACTGTTCTGGGATGCTCCACACGCTGCTCTTCCCGTATAAGTGCATGTGTGTCTGGGAGAGATACGCATGCGTACACTCCTGATGATGAGTGGACGTGAGCGTGTTGTGTGTCAGCAGGTCTTTGTGGTGCCCAGCAGGGACTGGTAAACCAGCACAGCTGCACCAGAGGTCCGGTGATAACTCATTCCCTCTCTCATTTCAAACACAGCTGCAAAACGGTTTCCTTTCTGTCAGCCAATCCCCATCAAACAGGAAAAAAAGGCAAAAAAAGGTTTTATCTCCAGAAAAGCTGTGAATCAGGTCAGACCCTCACTTTAACAGCAGATGGAGTTTCTTGAAGCCTTTAGGATCTGACCTATCAGTCACAATTCAAAGCCCCGCCCATGACTCCACTCTCGACCAATCAGTGCACATCCTGATCATGGATACTAGGTCATGATGACTCTCCATGGGAGGATTCCATATCACGTCATCTATTGGGTGTTGTTCAGTCTCTAAATTTATAAGCGCTGATTCACTAATGAACAAATTAAACTGGTATAATTAAGAATAATCCAGTTTTGAAACTCAAGTTTTGGGTTTTAAATCCCTAGCAGATGACTTATAAAATAAAAACACCCTTTTCAGGCAAATGTCCAACATATTGTGTTTTCTATATAAACAGGAAGGAAACTGTTTACTGCCACAATTTATTAGGCGTGCTTGCTAGAATAGCTATCTTAATAGCAGGGCTGCAAGATTGATCGAAATTAAACCAAAATTGCAATTTGGCTGCTATTTTTTATTTTTAATTATATAAATATGTACAAGCGGGTTAGTGACGAGTGGCTTTGTGATCAGTAGTAAATGGTACTGCATTTGAAAATCAACATGCATCAAACATAAAAACTTTCCAAACATAAGAAGCATTTATGAAGCTCTTGTCCAACAAAAGACATTTAATAACACATTTTTACTTCAGTTTCACTTCATAACGTCAGTCGAGTGTTTGAAATAGCATTTTGATTAGCATTGATTAGATTAGTTTGATTAGCACTGCATTATAAATATACTTTATTGTTATAGAAATACCCAAGAAGGCTTGAAGAACACAGATAAACCATGTATTGTCGTATTCGTGTGCTTATTACATTCATGTTTAATCAATCAAAGCGTTTCTATCTTTTTATTCAGTTACAGTGATAGTATGGTGCCCATAGGGGATTTCCTGGAACGACGTTCGTTATACTACTTCTGTGAGGCATATTTGGAGTATCTGCTCAAGGGCGCCCTCTGGCATCCAGTATGAAACAGACGTGTTTAGCGCCAAGTAATTCTCACTCCATCCTATTTTATATAAAAAAATAGGAAAAATAGTACTTCTCTCTAAAGAATTTCGAGGGGAACATAATCAATGTTGTCTCCAGTGTACAGGAGTTGCTTTTTTCCCCCCACAGTGGATGCATAAGGGGCATATTTCATATTAAATACATGGACATTGATTTTGCATACCTCCTGACAAAAATAAAGAAATTGTCACAGATTTTTATCATAACATAATATTTTATAATAAATCCTTAGACCTTTCTAATTATTTATGGTCACGGGCTGCTTGCATGTTAACAGGTAACCCCAGTTTTTCCTGTAAAATAAAAATCTTATCATAATTTTCTAATTATTATAGTTATATTTATCTTTAAATACTCTATTTTTTATTTTTAATAATGAAAGTTATTACAATATTAATATTTCTTATTTTGTTTAATATTTTTATTGAACAGTAATGATAATAATAATTATAATTATTAGTCAGAATAATATATTAGCACAACATTTTGGCCCAAATTGTGCAGCCCCACAAACAATCAAAACAAACTTGGTATTGTTTAAATTTTTTCTCTTTCATGTTTTATAAATCACACTGTAAACCACAAATCAAAATTTTAACCACAAAAATTGATTTTTCTTAAAATCGTGCAGCCCTGCTTAATAGCATATTATAATTGCGCATACTCATCTTGCATCATTTGAACTACGTGAATTATACCTAAAATCACAACTTACTGAGAAAAGGTTTGCTAATATTTTGACCTATAAGCAAATGTAAGCAACCACCCATAACACCATGTCAACTAGAATTGTCAAAAGTACAGACTTTGGTACCTAGTCGGTACTGAAACTTTAAAAATGTGACACTTTGAGCGCTGCTGAGTGGATTCGTAAACACTTCCGATTGGCCATTGTGTTCACGGCTCATCGTCTTTGATTGGCTTCAATGATCAATGCTTTAAAAACGTTGTAAATAGTCAATGACGCTCTTCACCAAGCGCCTACACAGATACACATGGGAGCGTTTGAAAGCAGGTGTCCATCGCGGACCAGTCCACTGATAGACGCCTGCTTTTAAACGCTCCCGCTCCCAAAACGCTTTCAAATTCAAACACTTCCGTGTGCTTTCAAATGCTGCTATTCGTTGATCATTGTAGCCAATCACAGACATATCCGATGAGCACGTGAACACAATGGCCAATCAGAGGTGTTTACGAGTCCACTCAACAGTGCTCAAAGTGTCACATTTTTAAAATTTCAGTACCGATAGGTACCGAAGTCGGTACTTTTGACAACTCTACTATCAACTGCATAGCAATGCACAAAAAAACTACTCAGAACACTGTGGCAACCACATAGCACCAATCACAACACCTTCACATCATGATGGCAATTTCTGCATAGGCAACATTCACAACGTTTTCTTCTGTGGAACCAAAAAGGAGATTTTAGTAAACTGACAGTTTAGTGACTATTTACTTTCACTGTGTGGAGAAAAAAAAAAAGAAATCAATAAAAGCGAATTGTGACTAAAGGTGCATTCACATTTACCATTGTTTAACTAATTTTTGTGATCTGAATTAATAAAAAGAAAGGAATTTACACACTTAGGAATTCTGTGTGAGAGCTAAACAGTTCTTCATGCAGATTTTGCAACGGTTGCAACAATACTGACAAATGACAACAGATAATTTTTGCCCACAAAATTTTGCTAATGTGACCACAGCTTGAAGCGGTCAGTTTCTGTGCAGTTTGTTTAAAAAAAGAAAGTCACGCAGGTTTGGGTGTGAGGAAATGATTTTTATTTTTAGGTGAACTATCCATTTAAATGTTAGTGTTGGATCATTATCAGTTTTACAAACACTAAAACAATAATTCATGAAATTCCCTTTGTAATACTTGTGTAACTTAGTCATATCATATATATATTTCACCCAGCACATACTGAAATCCCTACACTACCTCTAAATGAAAGTAAAAGATCTCTTCAAAGAGACATTTGTTGTTATGAATAAAACGTGAAGATCAGAATCGTGAGCCTTTAAAACTATTTTCAGCAGAAAGCTGCTTCTGCTTTAAAGGGCTTCCTGTGAGTGTCAATGATGTTGTGCTTCCTCTACAAGGAAAGCTGACTGCTGTGCTCTACACTTGAGGCCTTGTTTACAGGCAAAACAGGCCCATTTGGGTCTTTGGAGGCGGTTTGAGACTGTGCAAACAGTGTTAGAGCAGTGTGTGATGCTGTGCCCGTGCGGCATTTGAGCGTAGCGGAGGAGAGGAGAGGTGAAGGAGGGGTAAAAGACGACACAGCAGACCGACCATTGCTCAGCATTACATAACCTAGAGCTCAGTACGTCACAAACAATCTCCATCACAGCCCAGTCAGAAACAATGCAGATACACACATCAAACTAACACCTATGCTGCGACCAAAATCAAATACTTCCCTACTGTATATTAGGCCCATGCAGAAAACAGTATGCCAACAGAGTAGTATGCTAAAATACATAGAATTAAAAAAAAAAAAAAAAAAAAGGTGAAAAGCACCCGGATGATCTAGTACTACTGCGGAATTTCTGAAGTGCGCATTTGATGGACACTTAATCCCACGAGGCCACAGGAGAGGAGTAGGTCACATGACAGTAACAACATGGCGGATGTAGTACATCTGAATTTCATTCATACTACACACATTCATACTATATAGAACATACTTTTTTTTAATGGTCATGAAGTAAGTTTCAAAACAAATGCAGTACCTACTATACAGTATTTAATTTTGGATGCAGGATTAGTCTCGTTGGTTAAAAACAACAGATGTTAATTTGGGTAAAAAAAAAAACACACTGGCAGAGTAAGCCAATCTTACGTTTTATATAAATCTATAGCAGTCTATATTATTTTGTGCTATAACAAGAGAATTTTAAGGAAGTTAAGTTAATTCAAGATATTTCCTATCACAGGAAGAGAGAGGATGAGATGTATAGATATACATTCATCCATATAACTTTGAGTACCTAAAAGCATAACATGCTAACAATCACAACATGCTAACAAGCATCTGAATACAAATCACTGCAGAAGAAGAACAAACGAGTTCACAGACAAAAAAATCCCTGATAACTCATGACAACTGGAAAATGACAAATCTAGAAAAAAGAAACTGTGACTTCTAATTAAATCTTGTGTTTGGTTTCTGTTTGTGGTTAGCATGATGCTAATCTGTCTAGGCACCTGATGAAAGCCAATCTGGAATCTATGGCTGATTTGACAAAGCTCTTTCTTAAGATCTAATGGCAGGCCAAACATATTCACAAACAACCTGAAAATGCCTACACATGTCTGAAGTCTTCTGAAGTCTGTGTTGGCTCCTAATAACTTCTAGCTTAAATGTCTGAATATGCTAAACCTCAGTGAATGTAGCACTATTTAGAGATTATGTTTTCACTGTCATACCTCAGAGTTTATACTTAGGAGGGTTTATTTTGGGGAAAATGGTGTAATGCTGAACTGTTGTGGGCATTTGACATGTATTTTGATTGTAGATTAATTGGAAAGACAAGTAATTATGCGAAAACCAGCTTGGAAGCTGGTTTGAGCTGGTTTATTGCTGGTCCTTAGCTGGTTTATGCTGGTCATGAGCCGGTTTAAGGTGGTCAAGTGCTGGTCCTAAGCAACTATCTCCAGCTCAGGACCAGCTTAGGACCAGCACTTGACCAGCTCAAACCAGCTAAGGACCAGCATAAACCAGCTCACACCAGCTTCCATGCTTCAAAACATACATAAACAGCATATGCTGTTTTTTTCAACAGGAAGTTCAAAGAAGATTCTTACCTTGCTCTTTAATTTGACGAATCTGTTTCACGGTTTCCTTTAGGATTGCACATTTGTCAGGCTTGACATTGAAGTTGTCGATGTCATTGAAGTTTGCGAAAATCAGCTCTGCAAGCTCCTCTATGTACTTATTTTCATGTTCCCGGTTACGTTTTTCAGTGCTTCGCTTGGGACTGTGAAGAGAAAAAAAAATATTTCTGACTAAAAAAGCAAAAATACAACTTGTCAATCAGACCTGTACATGCTTTACGAAATGTAGTTTAAGACTGCAGTGGAAAATATCATGGTTTCCTCAGTTTGTAAGTTTCAAAGACTAACAGATATAAAAAAATATGGCATACATTTAAGTGATCTACCATCTTGCCATAAAAGCAAACACATTTGTAACAAATTTGCCACCTTCAACAATAAATCAAGAAAATCACAATATTTTGTGACAGATATTTAGCCTGATTATTTGTTGAAAATAACATTCACACATTCTTTCATTTAGTCTGTGACATTTTAAAATGTTGTACACATCCTTGGGTGACTTTGGATGATACATTGCATTTAAGGTGCCATGTCATATTTGTCCATGTTTAAAGTGTGAATGGCCTTTAGACAACCCTTCTATGACAAAAAAAAAAATCTAAACAATCATTGCAAAAGACAACAGTTCCTAAAGCTCCGTCTGTGCAACCTTTAACATGTTGCAATTTCAATTTGCTGCCCTGCATCTTTAGCAGTTTGCACAGAAAATTTTGTCAATAAAGAGGGCATGTATAGCTCCTTCCTATGAATGAATTATATAGACTGATGTTTCCTGACTCAGTGGAAAAGGGCTTTATATAGAAACGTGTATTATCTAGGCTGAGCTCCACCTGTGGGAGGCCTGCTCAAGATTATTGCAGTTCAGCGGTTCATAGTGTAGACACTGAGAAATTCACTCTGTTTTATATACAAACTAAAAATGTGTATACTGCAAAGCATGCAGTGTCAGAGTTCACTGTAACCTGCTGTTCAATTTGCATGATGTCAGGTACCTTGGGCCCAGGAGGTCTGATGGGCATTCCTTACGCTTCTGACCCTCTGACCTGGCAGGGTCCGACGAGTTTTCCCCGACAGCACTCATCTTCAATGCATATCACCTATTGGAGAGAATATCAACATAAGAGATTCAGAAAATGCTCAAAGGACACATCATCTGTAGGTAGACTTGACAAATGAACACACTTAGCTTATGTTTAAGCTTCATTGCAACATTTAAAGGGGTGGACCAATGAAATATGTCATAAGTTATCTCCTGAACAGGTTAAATAACACACTGTGCCAACTATTTCTAATGTGTTTCGAGAAAGCCAGTGGATATAGATCTGTTTAACAGTTCAAACAATTGCCGTTAAGCATCATAACGTCATAAAATTGAGCACCTGACAATTTGCAAAAAAGCCAAACAACTCTTCTGAGAGAGATTCATGTGGAATCAATCAGTCATTTAGGTACTTGTGGTTAAAATGACTCTATAAGGGATTTATAAGAATTTTTTGGAGATTTTTTTCTTTGCTTTGGCTGTGAGTGCCAGAAAACACTCTCCTTGGCAGCTTGCGTTTCAAAAATCTCTAAAATAAATTCCTTATCAATTAATGTAGTCTTTAATGGC
>CM074453.1:11778431-11970931 GCA_037101425.1 Elopichthys bambusa | reverse complement strand
AAACTGCCAAAGTCACGCCCCCCCAGTGGTGAACCACTGACATTTCGAAACACTTATGACATAACGAAGCCTCGTTTACTGAAATCATGTGACTTTGACACTCCGGACACTCCGAATCCCTGATTTAAAACAAAAGATTCGTAAAGTTTCATGAAGCAGTGTTTTGAAATCGCCCATCACTAGATATTGTCATAAAGTTTTTATTTTGTTTTTTTGGCGCACAATAAGTATTCTTGTGACTTCATAACATAAGGTTGAACCACTGTAGTCACATGAACAGTTTTAAATACAAAAGTGTTAATTGTCTTGCTGACAATGCAGGCCTCACTGATCTTAATTTGTGTTATGAAGATGAATGAAGGTCTTACGGGTGTGAAACGACATGAGGGTGAGTAATTAATGACAATTTTCATTTTTGGGTGAACTAACCCTTTAATGCAAATCTTATGAAGAGAAATGATCGCATATAAACATTCATCAACTCACACATCAGTTGTGGTACATGGCAGCTCAAGCATGTTTGCTTGACCTGCGAGAACCAATGAGGTTAATTCTTGTGTGTTATGCAGCACGTTTGAGCTTCTGAGGTTTGTTCTCTGATCAGTGTTTATATGTAAATAAAAGCCTACATTCAGTCTGTTCATTGTATAAACCGATAGTCTCTTCAGAAAATTTGGACTAAACCGCTCTATTCATATGGATTAGTTTTACAATATCTTTATGAACTTTTTGAAGCATCAAAGTCGCGTAGCTGTCTATGGAGAGACAGAAAGCTCTCAGATTTCCTCAAAAATATCTTAATTTGTGTTCTGAAGATGAACGAAGGTCTTACAGGTGTGGAACGACATGAGGGTGAATAATTAATGACAGAATTTTCATTTTTGGGTGAGCTAACCCTTTAAAAACTAAAACTAAGTAAAAATTAAATGACACAAAGTAAAATAAAAACTAAACAAAACCAAAAAAGTGACAACACTAGTTTGGTCTTTGACTTCAACAACAAAATATAAATGTTGATATGCCAATTGATTTTGCTGCCCTAGTTGTATGAAATGATATGGTTAGTTGCATTTGCCCTGTTGCCTGGGATCAAAACCGACCAGCAAACCATTTTTGGGCAGTGACCCAAAATAAAATTAAAACTAAACAAAAACTAAAAAAGAAATAAAAAAAAAAAACAAAAAAAAAAAAAAAACACTTGACTGGACTTACAGCTTTTGACATCAACAACAAAATGTCCTAATTGTATACAATTATATGTTTAGTCACATTTTCTTGCCCTGTTGTCTGGGACTAAAACCAACCAGCAAGCCATATTTGGGCAATGACCCACCAGTTGAGAACCACTATCATAAATCACACTCAAACACCTTTTAGTACTGTGCTGATAACTATGGCTCTTGAGATATTAGCAGATACTCTAATAAGTTCATATTATTATGAATAGCTACACTAGAGTTCAAGAGCTATCTGAATGGAGTTTTTACAGAGATGCCAACTGCTGTCAGGCTATGAGGACACAGTAATGAAACCACAGGCTCGAGGCGACTGATAAGATCTCAACTGAGTGGGCGTGCTTGAAAAGGAAAGAGACGCTTTCTTCCTTTTCTTCCCCCCTCTCAAGTTAGAAGCAATTACGTTTTCTTAATGGGTTGTTGATAAAATTCTCTTTGATAATTTAAGTGAAAAAGAATGTAAAACAGAGTTAATGTACAGTACTCTTTACACTGGTGCCAGACTGCTTTTGACAGGTTTACAGTTAGCAGATGTCCCGCAAGCTGCGTGCATCACCCACATACGCTCAAGAATGAGTCAGAGACGTTCGTGTCCCCTAAGGCAGGGGGAGACTGTCAGAGGTGTCTGATATCCAGATACCCCCACACAGATCCGTATGATGACTAGTGGTATGGTGACCGGCTTGTGTTAAAACTCCCGGTGAGAGACATGTGTCTAAAAACCTCACAGCTCTAAATATATGCATGCACAGAAATATGCGGAATCTGCTGAGAAATAAAGTGTCTAATAAAAATATTAGACATAATAAAAGACATAAAATTATGTACTGATACTATAATTTTGGCTTATATTGGTAAGGAGACACATTTTCATGGTATGACTGGAAATCGATAAATGGCACATAATTCTATACTATTTTGCATAAATTAAAAATAAAAGTCTAAAAACAAATACTTTTAAATGCTATAAGTCAAGAGGCAGCACAAGTTACAATATAATAAATGTACGGTATGGAAAAAAATGTATATTCATTTTGAGATTTTCTTTTAAATATTAAGTGAAAGTAATCTAACGTAAAAATGTATCTGTAAAAAATAATGTAATAATGTAAAGAAAAAAAAATTAACACAGAAAATGAAATGTCCAATATTGATCGATACTGATAAATAAATAAATAAATTTATATTATATATATATATATATATATATATATATATAATATATAATATATAATATATATATATATATATATATATATATATATATATATATAAATCTGTAATATCAGCAGATGGCCAATTTGGTACCAGTACTTCATATTATATTACACAATTATAGTATTCATTAATATTTTAAATTTTAAATAAACTTTTTGTAATTTTATGTGCTTTTGTCATTTTTATATTTGTATTTAGCTTTATGTTCTTCAGTTTTTACTAATTTTAGTTTTTGTTAATTTCATATTTTCAGTTTTCATATTAATTTCAGTTAAAAGTTATTCAGTTATTTTAATAATTATGTACTTTTTTATTAGTTCATTTTTATTAGTTTTTTAATATTTCTATTTAGCTTTAACTTATTTTTATTTTAGTTTATTTTTAGAATTGTTAATTTTATATTTTCAGTTTTCATTTAAATGTTTGTCCAAATTTGAATAATTATATGCTTTTGTCATTTTATTTAGTTTTATTTCTACTTAGCTTTAACTTATTTTAGTTTTAGTTAATTGACAAAAATGTAATAAATATAATTATATTAATACATATAATTTAATAAATACGTTTAGTTTAAACTCTCTCTTTTGTATTTCTATTTAGCTTAATTTTTACTTTTAGTTCTAATAATTTTAGTACTTCAGATAATTTATTTCAGTTAGTTGCCAATGCAACATTTTTAATTTGTTTACATCATTACATTTAATGTTTATATTTTATTTCAGCTTTATTTAATAGCTTTAGTTAACAATAACAACAAGGACGAATATATAGCGCAACCCGAAAATTAAAGAATGTCATGGAAAGTTCTTGCAATGCTTTTTCAAAGTCTATTTCTGAAGTTATGAAGAAAACCCAAGTGACTTAATTGGTTAATTAGCAAACACTACTAATTCAACAAGCTTTTAAAAACAAGCACATCTCTATCCTATGTAATCTTAAATAGTGAAAATATAAAATGTCTACCTAACTGCAACCACTACATACTACATACATTGTAGAAGAAACACATGGTAAAATTAATCAACAGTCTAACAAAAAAATCATCTGTTACTGTGCAAACATGAGTCAAATCATGAAATGAGCTCTGCTTGTTTAATATTAATGAATGACTCATAAAGGCGGGCCACATCAGTTACTTTAACCTAGTTAAGTAGAGCCACACAAACACAAACACAAACTACAAAATGTAGCATGACCAGCTTCTGGAAGCCCCTGCGCTTTAAGCAGGTCGCAGCTGGCGCAGCGAACAGGGCATAGCCCACGACAGGGCCAGGGAGGCACTGACATGGAGCATTAATTATTTACAGCAGTAGGGAAGGAGAGGGCCAGTCAGCCAGGCAGACTCTGAACAGCCTGCTGCTGCTCTACGCTCAACATGAGCCATGTCAGACCTCCACTAATCAACAGCACTGCGGAGGCAGAGAGAGATAATGAGGAACACTGACACATTTCTCAATCATTCACTACCATTAGCAGCTCTAGAGTATGTTAAAGATGTAGATGATAAGTGTTAGGGGATGTCCAATCAGACGCACGTACTGGTGGGAGGAACGACAGGGCGGTTCTCAGTGTATGCTCCGCCCCCCACCCCATCTACATGCAATGTAATAGACCTTCATCAGGGTAGATGGCCTATTTAATTTTATGTAAACGGAAATTAGGTTATCAATTATCCACCCAATTAAACATTAGAAATATACCTTTTTATATATCAAAATTTGTGGAAAGGCACATTTTTAATGTTTCTCAGCTGAATACCCAGGTGGGTTATTGACATATAATAGTGTCCAGATGAAATAAAAATAAATCTACTTCAAAAAACGTCAGCTGCTTAGAAATTCACTCTGTATTCATGTCGGTTTTGAAACACTTTTATGCCATTTTGAAGAAAGATTGAACTTGCATGACTAAAAAAAAAAATGTTATGTGGTGTAAAGTAAAAGTTAAAAATATAATTTTACCTGAATTTCAACAATCAACAATTTATTTCACCCCAAAATTGTCATCATTTAAACTTCTTGAACAGGACTTTTCATGATGTTTATAATTATAAAGAGATCATAAAAGAGCTTCATATGAATAGAGCAGTATTCTGAAGTAGTGTTGCCAAAAGTACCGGCCGCGATGCCAAGTTCACGCGTTCATCAGATATGTCTGTGATTTGCTACAATGATCAATGCACAGGAGTGTCTGAAAGCACACTGAAGTGTTTGAATTTGAAAGCAGGCGTCTATCAGTGGACCGTGTGTATCTGTCTAAGTGCTCAGTGAAAAGCGTTGTTTTTGAAGCGTTGAACATTGTAGCCAATCACAGACATATCTGATGAGCTCGTGAACACAATGGCCAATCAGAGGTTTACGAATCCACTCAACTGCACTTAAAATTTCAGTACCAAATTGGTATCACTGTTGGTACTTTTGACAACACTATTCTGAAGAGACACAATTGCTTTATATGATAAACAGATTTAATTTAAGCTTTTATTCACATAAAAACATTGATCAACGCATATCAATTTACATGAAACAAAAGCTCAAACGTGTTTGCTTGACGCACGAGAAGCAATGAGGTTTGTTCTCATGTGTCAATTAAGTACTGTTCCATTCACCATATTTGATTTTATATGAGTCTGGAATGAAGAGAGAGAGTAACTGAGGACAGAATTTTCATGTTTGGGTGAACTAACCTTTTAACCATCTATAAATATCTACTCCAAGGACAAGACTTGGCTTGTCTATACAAGCGTAACAAATCAGCCAACAAGAGAGTTCAAATTCTTACACCTTTCTATGCATTTTCTTATCTAGACATTACCAGAAAGGTATTTTGTCATTGAAAATATAACATCGCTTACACTATCTCAAGTGCACTCAAATTCCTCTTTTTCAAGTACATTCTGAGGAAAGAGAGATAAACCCACCATCTCTTTTCCCTGTCTATTGTTTCTTGCCATAAACAGATGTGCTAGCCTGTAACACTCAACAAAGGAGGAAGAAAAGAGAAACAGGCAGTGCAAAGAACCTCATCTCTCCAGCATACAGAGCGCTGACAGCCTCCTGTTCTCTCCTCCAGCGATACCATTTAAAGTCCGCAGGGATGACTCCCTACTGGAAAGCCTTGCTGCCATCAACACAACCGAGAAGAGACTTTCTATCTGGGACAGTTAGAGGGTTATAGGGAGTTTTGTTTGTTTGTGATTCAATGGAACTAAAAATACCATGTTGTTTGATCACTGACACCAAATGAACATCTAAAGGCTCATGTTCAGGAGAGTTTACTCATCCAAAAGAAAAGAATTGCAGTCGATCGTTTCAGTCCCTGAAGGCAACAACAACGGTAAAAGTTAAAGCTGTTTTTGCAGCACCAGCATGTGTTTCCAGTTCAACCAGGCTTCTTATCTAGCTCAACCAGCAAGACTTCATCAGAAAGGCCATGAGGGACAGCCAGCTTCACCAGCAAAGTTGAGAATGGCTATGTTAGGTTATCAGTTAGATGAGCACCAAAGCAGTACTAACCAATATTAACTAGCTGGTCTTTTCAGCAGGGTGAGCTTTAACCTTTTATCTTATGTTGTGGGACAACGTGACCAAACTTAAAAAGATCAAATCTGTTTAAAAAATATATATTTTAAATAAACTAGGAAAGGTGGCATGATTTATGCTTTGGGAAAGGTAATTTATAAAGGATGCCACATTCAGCAATGTATTGCACATAGCTTAATGTAAATAGTCAAAAGTTAAGTCAGCTAAGCAGCAGAAAAACATTAGCATAGTGCAAAAAGATAAGTTATTAAATTATTGTGCATTCATAATGCTATTAAACAGCTTAACTCCTTGGCCTTCTGAGTTTAAAGCTGGGCATTATGCCAATATTGTTGTCTTTAGCTGAAATACGATATATATATGTGTGGAAATGTCACTTCTAAAGAGAACCCTAAAGGTAGGGTAGGTCATTTTCAGAGTAGTTTCATGTAGCCAGACCTTCAGACTGACGGCAGAAGGTCTGGACTCTATCACAGCTTTCACTGGCCAAGGACCACCCAAAAGGACATTTGACTGACATGTAACGCAACCAATTACAGTTCGTTTTGTTCCGCCTCATGTTTAAGGGGATAAAAAAATGTAATGTCGATGTCCCTACAATAACAGACTGGTGTGTATCTATAAATTATTAAATCAAGAATGTTGTGCAAGTTTACTGCAACAATGGAGCCACGGACTTCACATATTTTTGAAAATCCAGCTCTGGTCCTGGTAAGCGCTTGTAAACACGACCATGTTCTTCTTTCACGAGGGGGGTTAGTGTCACGGCATTTGTTTCCAGGTGGACCATTAAAGAACGCGACACACGCTTCTCCAGGACATCCTGTATAATTCAACCAACCAGATTATGACTTCAAAACTCCTGAAGTGTTTCCAGATAAGTGTGCCATATGCATCAGACGTTCAGCCAATGGTCTGTGGGCATGACGTCTGAGGCAGAGACTATTTTCAGAGAGGCTAGCAATAGAAGCTAGCTTTGAAAGCATAAGATCCAGAGCGTCTCCAAGGCCACGCCTCTTCCAAAACAAACGAACGCGTACAGCAGAGAGCAAACAAAAGCGTCATGAGACAGCGTTAAACTACCTCATGTTTCAAAGCACATAACATTTCAATAATAATGAATATAAACAACTTAAAGAGCACTGACCTGTACCAACTGACTGCTGCAGATTAATTTTGGCGTTGATAGTGTTGCCACTGAAACCCATAAAGTCAAGTCACGAACCGCTCCGAGTTATAATGTCACAGGTTCCTATCTCTTCCAAAATACGATAGTTATGGCACGATTCACACAGCATAAGCTCATTGTTTGGTTCAGGAGGAACTGTAAAACGTGGCTTGGTTGTGTTTTGGTTGTGGTGCTCGTGACTGGCGTCTGTCTTAACTCTGCATAGCATGAAACATGCTGATGATTTATGAATGTCTGCACATACAGGGTGCACGAGGGTATGTAAAAACATAGGTTGACAGGCAGGTAGGACATCCCACTCTTTATTAAAAAAAAAAAAAAAAAAAAAGGTGCTATATAGTACTAAAGGTGGTTCTTTGGCTTGTAATCATAGGGGAACCACTTTAAGTGCTGTATAGCACCAAATCTTAGTGCTTCAGTGGTTCTTCGCCGGTTCTTTGGGATGACTGAGATGCTATATAGCACCGCTACCATATACAGAACCGGTTGAGCCCCTGTATGGTTCTTCAGTGGTTCTTCAGTGGTTCTTTGGGGTGGTTAAGGTGCTATATAGCACCACGGCCATATACAGAACCGGTTGAGCCCCTGTATGGTTCTTCAGCGGTTCTTCTGTGGTTCTTTGGGGTGGTTAAGGTGCTATATAGCACCACTGCCATACAAAGAACCTGTTCAGCCCCTTTAAAGGTTTTTTACGAGCCAAAGAACCACTGTTGGTGCCGTTTAGCACCATTTTTGTTAAAAGAAATAAAATGCGATATGGCACCTCTTATAGGTTCTGCATAGCACCATTTGACAAAGGTGCTGTAGAGCACCTTTAAAGATATGGCGCTACATGGCACCAAAAGTGGTTCCCCTATGATTACGAGCCAAGGACCACTTTTAGTGCTATATAGCACCTTTTTTTTTTTTTTATCGTATCCCTTGGACCGAGGACGAAAATGTTATGGTCCTACGCCTTCCACAGATGATATAAATACATATGAATATAGTAGTCAACATTGGAAGTGGATCAAAACCTTTCATTAAAGTTGTCCTAAAACCTTCTTCTTAGGTCAGCTTAGTTCTTAACTTTTTTGATCCACTTCAAATGTTGACTACTATATGTTTAGACCACTTAACTTAATGATGGCTACTGTACGTTTAGACCACTTAACTTAGTGATGGCTATCGGGATGTGAAGAGACTTTCAACCAGCATAACAAAAAATGTTTCTGACACAAATCACCTACCCTGCCTTTAATTTATTTGTCCCTTCCAATGGCTGTTTACTTAGCTGCTGTGTCTGCTTACATGATGCATGGTCCTTACTCTATACATCCTCCATTCAGCACTGGTAATTCAGCTAAAAGTTAACAAAACTAGAATACAACAAAATACTGAAATTAAGATGAACATAGCTCAGCCTAAAAACACCATGGTGGAACCATGGGGATTTGCTGTATGTGATACGCTAAATAGGCATGTCGGACAACAAGTGTGATGGCAAATAATGCTACAACTATTCTACACTTAGTAGTTCACAAACAGACTAATTAATTATCTTGAAGCCTAGTTTTTGTTTTTGCGGACGAACAGACAAAAACTGACACTTATCCCTCATGATCTTGTGTAAGCACAAGCACACACCTTGTTGGTGTGAACATATCATTAGACACAGAGAGATGACTATTTGATACTTCATTACAATCAAAACATTACAAAATATGACATGCTGAAACCTCCTAGGAACAAATTTAATGGCCACTTGATGGGCCCTGGTGTTTAGGAGATCATCCAATTATGACTGGCTAGGCCTGGTGTAGTCTTGTTTAAAGTCAAATAATGGACAATAATGGAAGCTAAATCATACACAGCTGAACGCCTGGACTGTCCCAACTAAAAAAAACAAACAAATGCCAATGCAGGGCTCCAGACTGTGATAAAAATTAAAGTTAAGTAAATTGTAAGAGAAACTTTGCTTGAAAGTTAAGCAAACATGGATGCCATGTTATAACTATAATCAACAATATTTGACTGCCTACGATGTGAGTATAGACAGTAGCAGCAGACGAATATGACAAAAGATTAATGAGCATCCTGTGTTGCTTTATTAGACCCAGTACCTTACTGGACAGCACATCAATAGTGTGGACAAACAAACTGTTGGCAGAGGCTACGAAAGCCGCACTTTTCCAAATAGCTCACAAGGGGATTGATCACATTTACCGGGACATTCTGTGGCTCTGTCAGGGTAACATTGAGTCTATATAGGTATACCTACACATATATTCTTGTATGTACCATCATTGTGCAGTGGAGTGAACCTGTTTGGATTTACATCACTACAAAACTGAGAAGAATTGCCTTCTAGAAGCTAGGAAAAACATGCATACATACACCCACACAAGTAAAGACTCAAAGAATCAGTTGACTTTGCCCCACTGATGAAGTTGTCAGAGAAGCCCTTGGTGTGCAGTGTGCATCCGCTGACGGGTTGGATATCACTGGAAGAGACAGTGCCTGCCTGACAGGAGACTGACAGTCTGTGTTTTTCAAAATGCAGAGACGACAACACTGGGATCCCCTGGAATTGAAAGGATGAACCAAAAATCTCCAGACCTTACGGGTTTAGCAGGAAGCAAACACCGCACTCCACAGATCATTAGTATGAAATCTGTGTGTTCAGATCTGAAGCTGCGATTCTCCAGCGTATGTGTGAAGATTCTATAACTGAACTGAAGCTTTGAAAAGGCCAACCTTGAGATTGTAAGGGCCAATGACAAATAACAGTGTCCAAGACAAGGTAAAGAAATAATTTGTACTTTAAATTTGGTTTTACAAGGTTTAAAAAAAAAAAACATTTCTTAACAAAAGTTTAAATTTAACTACTTTAAAAATGTAATGTGGTGTAACCAAGTATTAACATATTTTCCTTACAACTTGAATATGTGCACATGCTATTTTACTAAACATTTTTTTTTTAATAAATGTCAAAGTAAAAAAGTAATTTTATATATTTTAAATATCATGAACCAATAATTTATAAACTTCATTTTTTCAAAGCTGCACCATGACATTTTACCTGAATAAATAAAATGAATATGAAAAAAAAAAAAAAAAAAAAAACATCACTTTTTATTCTAAGAAATGATAACAATAGATAATGCCAAACAGCTTATAATTATGATACTTATTATATCAGGACAGCTGTATAAACTTATCCCCCCTTCCCCTTTTATTCAAGTTATTGTATGCATGAATGAATAGCATTTGAATGTACTTGTTAAACTGTCAACCTAAAATGCAGAAGATACACTATAGTCTTGAGCCTCCAGAGCCAACTGTGGGACAGATACTGTGAAAGAGGCTTACAGCAGGTTAACACTGTGCCTACCAAAAGACAGAGAGTTGAACTTGCCAAACAAAGCCCAATAGAAATCTCAAGAGAGCAGCAGAGGAGGGAGGCTCAATCCATCATTCTCCTGGAGTAGACAAAGAGGCAGCTTGCACCAAAGCTTCATGTGCCATCCCTGTAATCTTGTGGCTTGAAAAGCTCTGAGGGATCAGGACTGGGGACACACCCTGTGCTTGTAGGGGCCTCAAAGATGATGAGGGCATCGCTCCTGCATCGGTCCAGGGGTCTTTGAAGGGTTTGTATAATGACTAGCCTTGCCATCAAGAACAATGTCCTTGCTTGACCCTATACAGACCGGAGCATGATTCAAGCCGAAGGGAATTGCATCATAATTATATGTTAAACCTCGCCACGTAAATCCAACCTTCATGCTCATCTGATGGCACAGAGCCCAAATTCAGCTCGAAGGTGAAATTAGTTAAATATCTGGGTGGGGGGTGGGGGGTTCGCGAAGCCAAAATACACAAGAGTGTGTGGAGCTGTTGCGAGCAACCCACAGCTATTACCCAACATTACTGATTACAGTGCAGAGAGATCCCTAAGGCCGATGGGGATCGTGGTTATGCAGAACAGATGGGCCTTTATTAGCAGCGAGTGTCTGAGGGAGATTTGCAGGAGATTCTGTGTTTACAGCCTCTTCAGTTGACGATAATGAGCCCGAAGACAAAATGTCAGCTAGTGAGAACGGGCAGAGACAGGAAGTGAAGGAAATGAAACCAATCAGTGCTGATGGAGAATATGCGAAAGACTTGAAAACAGTCTACCAAGGAAAAGCAAAAAAACAAGCGGCGGATGAGAAGAGGGGGTGGGGATGGCAACGAGCTTATGACTGAGATTGAGAGCGAGAGAGGAGGAGGAGGAGGGGAGATCGACATTCTCTCCTCCCAAGAGCCGCAGGCCTGGTCTCCAGCCACTGTCCCAGATGGCTTGACTGAGAGAGGGAAAGAGAGATGTTCCTGCCACTCATAAGCTCTACAATTACTGAGAACGTAATGGTCTTAAAGTACCAGCATCAAGCAGGCCCAAAAAGCCAACGTCCATTTACCGAAGCCGATCACATTCATGAATCTTTTAAACTGACAGCCACTTCAAGTTGCCACGGGGAGAGCACTGTATAATAAACACATTAAGCGGCAAACGGAGGATCTGGAGCAGCTCATGGGCACAGGACGCTCAAGGCTGGAAACGAAGAGAGACGAATGGATTTCTCTTATCTGTCCATCAGAAGTGTACTGTTTGCTCTAGCATTGAGCCTGTCGGTACATTTCGAAATGCAGGGTTAACTGTATTCCCATAACTGAAAGTGTAACGGAGAGGGGGTTAAATGTCTGATGTGTATTGATGGGTTTTGGGTTACAAGAGGCACAGATGCAGTGAGAAAAATCAATAAACTTCGCCAGTGCATGCTCAGTGGGAGGGTTCTCATTCTGCAGCTGACAAACCGAGCTCGGAAGATTAGAACGTCGACAAGCATAAATACCACCTCTGGTTTTTGTTAAAGTATTCTTAACTTATGTCCCAAAACATAGGCGCCAATTTATGTTTCTGCCGGTGGGTGCCCAGTGATCGCATGGTAGAATTCTTGTTAATAGAGTCAGAGGTTCAGCCGTGCTCTAATAATCAGTGGTTTGAATCTGCCCTCATATAATTTTTTTCCCCCCCTCATTAAGTTCAAAGAAGTTCATTAATGTTTGTATATCAAGAGCAGGGACATGTTTGTGTGCATTTTGTTAGTGATTTCCCTGGAAAGAAGAGCCAAGCGATAGTTTGACGTGCATGTCTGAAGACTAACTTACACATTCCTCAGCATTTCAAACAACACGTTTCAGCGCTAGTTCGCTTTTTATTATACTCAAATTAACGTCAACTGGATGTTTCATTTGCATTATATCCGTGCAGCGAGATGACAATTTCGACCCAAAAGCACATTCTTATCACGAGTGTTGTCGTGAGTCATGCTCTCGCTGATTTCTGATGCAAGGAGAGTTTGAACGCGCGCATTGTATCTAATCGAGAGCAGAGCCATTTGTGCTCGCGCATCACTTGAATGCACTCAAATTTGCCAACAAAATATCGCCAAAAAAAACAGCCTTAAATAAACTATAAAAAAGGGTGAAGATCATGTCTGAAAGCTCCAATCGATTTTTTTATTGGTTAAAATCAATGGAGAATCTCTCGTATTTTTCCGTGGATCAGCGCCTGTGTCCCAAAAAGAAAGTGTTTATGGAACAAGTGTATTTTAAAGAGCTACCTCACACTGATGTTGTAATACAACAACTTAACCTACAACACATTTCCATCATAGTTGGCAAGAAGTATTCTTGAAAGCTAACTGTAGGTTTTAGAGCAAAAGTTCTCAACTCTGGTCCTCGAGATCCACTTGCCTGCAGAGTTTAACCCCAACATTGAGCAACCTGTCTGTAACTTTCTAGTAATCATGAAGACATTGATTAGCTTGTTAAGGTGTGTTTGATTAGGGCTGGAGCTAAACTCTGCAGGACCTTGAGGGCCAGAGTTGAGAACTGTTGTTTTAAGGGTGCTTTAACATCTTTGCGTTTGTTTCGGAACCTGGTGCGTTTTTTCCCTCTGTTCGTTCAGGCATATGTGAACACGGCAATCCCGCTCAGATCTGCACCAAAACAATAGCTCCGATTGCAGACCAACTCTGGGGCTTGAGATGTGAAAGCAATCCGACCCAACAGACCAAACAATATCATAATTCATAACAAGAAATGTGTTATATAAAATGTAGCAGTGTTTAATTCTGTGAGCGAGCACATTAGTTACTGCAGTTGAAAACCAAAGAGCGCCTCTTCATTTTAAAATGTTGTGCAATTGCACTTCTCTGTGCGAGAATGCTGTTCCCGACGAAGCCTTGATTCCCGCTCTAGCTGCATTATAACATTCATATAGTGTTTGCATGCGTCTTGACACAATTAGCCTAGACAGTGAGGCAAGATCCAGAGAGAGCGCGTTTTAATTTACTGCAGCATTAATACGAATGCAGTATATAATTTAACAGCTGGAATAATGGCTACATTCGTATAGTGTTTGCGTGTCTCAACAGTTACAAATAAAGCCACAGTATTGAACTTGTCAATAATCTTGATGAATGACGCAGGGGAAACTCTGACCAATAAGAGGACAATTTACATGCATGTGATTATCATTACATGACAAAATTTGTAATCAGTAATATAATCTCTTATAATCTCACATTTTTGGTAACGTAATCTGACTACTTTTGGATTACATTTAGATTACTTTTGTGCTAACCCTTATTTGATGTCACATATATTGTAGGATAATCTTGTACTATTTTGACAGATACAGAGAAAAAATATATTCCAAAAAATATATTCCATTTACCAACAAGAGCCTCAACAGATTCTTTATAAAGTGCAATGTATGGACAGTTAATACTTCAAAATACTAACACTAATGTACCAGTGTTCGGTGATGGTAACACTGAATAAAACAAAATCACATCTTATGATTTAAAACATATTTACTTTAAATTCATATTTAAGTAAATTTAGAAAACAGCAACATTACAAAAACAAATTCTACAAAAATTCTTCTTGTTGCTGAATTTTGTGCATGATTCCACACCCCTCCCCCTCACTGCCAGAAAAAACTTGAAGAATCACGAACGTATATAAGATGCAGGTTTATTATGAAAAAAATATAAATGTTAAAAAAATTAAAAATTAGGAGAATCAATGAATTATGAACAACTTACTGCCATTGTGTAAATAATATGTAATCATGTAATCCATAAAAAAGTAACTGTAGTCTGATTACGAGTGCTTTAAAAAGTTACAAGTACTTGATTTTTAGAATCTGATTACGTAATCTAAATTGCATGTAATCCGTTACTACCCAGCTCTGGTTATACACAAACTACACGACGGTCACATGACTTCAGTATCACCACCATTAAGCTTCCAACAACTCTTTTAATCTCAACAAGTTGGAAAGTTTGAGTAATTTAGACAAGCTCAACATCTTTCTGCATTTCAAAATATGTCAGCTAGTTACCTGAATAATAACGCATCCATTTTAATGGCATAGACATTTTATGCTAATTCTATTAACTCATTCAGTAAAAGAGATCTATTCTGATCACAGTAACGCAAAAATGCACATCAAGTATGTACTACTTGGGCTACATGCCTACAGTCCACAGTTAACTGCATCAATTTGTCCAAGATAGACAGCTCAAATATGTATTTTTTGGATTTGGGACATTGCCTAACCAACATTCAAGTAGTTTAGGTGATTCTGTTCATGGTCCATTTATAAGTGAGCTTGATGTGAGCTCACAAGATACACTCCTTGAATATAGATAAGTGGATGCCGTAGTTGACGTGCATTAATATATCTCGAGTGTCTTTACAGCATATGGACAGCGCTGAGGAGTTGACACCGCATGCATCAGCAACACTCAGCATAACCTGACACATGGGCTGGAATTCACATACAGATTATTACATAATCATCTGAATACAATGATTGCATATTACACATTGTCAGCCAAAATCAAGGGAATTTTAACCAAATACAGAAATGCCATAAACTGTACATTTTTATTCCACTTTTTGGTGCGCTAACTGAATTGCAAATTGCGCTCAGAGCACATCTTGAGAAGCGTGTGAATTACAGACACTTCAGAAGTGCCCTAAAAAGGAACACGTACAGTCTGCGGTGGTTTGTAATAAACAGTTTTTTTTGTAATTGCAAATATTTACGGCTGTTACATGTTCTCACACGAAGTTAATGACACAGAAACAGTGTATGCGAATAAAGAATATATTTACAGAATATATAATATAAAAAAATATATATATATTATACTCATTTACAAAGGCTTAATTGTATTATATAATTCAAAGTTTATTGTGAAAAAAAGACTTAAGTAGTATGCATATTAATCTCAAAATATAAGTGACAACACAGAGCAAAACAGACAATTAAACTGTTAATCTCAATTAATTGGATGACAATTAACCGTCAGCTGAAATTTCATGCCCTACTCGCCTGCATTAAAACGAGGCACTTTGCCTTAGGTTTTTCGAAGGTGTATGCTACTGTCAGTTCATGGAGGAGGGGAGGAGAGAGAGCCGTGTGCAAACAGCTTATCCTCACTGTCATCTGCTCCTAATGACAGCTGACAAACTACTAATGCAAATCCCATCTGAGCGGCTACAGTTGCCCCACCCCCAGCCTTCCCTTGCCCTCCCCGTACAGGAAAATCCAGCCCCCAACAACCCCTCCCACCACACTCCATACACAGTGAATGATCCACACTCGAAAATTCCTCTTCTCTGACGGTCTGCTCAAAGCGAGCACTCTCTTTTGAACCAAGACAATACCCTGCTCTTCAGTCACATGACGGCAAAGAGCAATGGTTCAAGCAGAGCAGGTGGCGACTGTGGCATCCACATGCAGCCAAACACATGCTCACTTGCTGCTGCTATTCTGAGTGTCACTTACTTGTTGTAGAACGTAGAATCAAACTACTGATTGATTCTATGAATCAATGTTAATAATATAAAAAGTAAATAAGGTTAAATCAGGATAATTGGGACAAATGGTATATATGTATAACATGTAAATTATTTTATAAATGTATCAGATATATTTTTCGTTTGGTTATGTCATTTCTTGGGTTTGTTTCACTGGTTAATGGTTTGAACTTTTTCATGAAAGTGATTACAAAGTGTTACTAACAGAAATTTCAACTTTTTAATTTCAGGGTCCCTGGGTTGGCTGGGAATCGTGGTCTTTAAAAGTTGATTTATAGGAATAAATGGAAGTTATCTCAAGGATGCAAACAAGAGAAAACAAGGTTCCTTTTTTGTTGCTCAAACCAAATACAGACAGGAAATGACATCACACCTCCCACACAAACCACACCAACTCACACTTTCATTTGTCTCACAGTATATCACATATGTGTTTTCTTCATCTCCTCACCATGTAGTTTCATAACACACATTAGACCTTCAATGCCATGACTGTATTAAACAACAATTGGACAGGGGAAAGTGTGAGAGAAAGTCGCTGTGTTCATCACAGGTTGCTAAGCTCACCTTGGCTTCAGTCCAGACTAAGCCTCAGGGCATTTCTGCAGCAGTGGGACCAGTGGAAATCTTTGGGCATTATTCACTTCTCTCAATCTATGGAAGAAAGCAGAACCATCCAGTTAAGATCTCAATCAAGGCTCAACACAGATTTTGGAAAAAAGAAACACAAGCAATGCAATACAGTACACACTGTAAAAAATTACATTCTTGATTTTCAAAAATCTTTCTTTTGTCAAATCAACTTAGATAATTAATGTGGTTCAGATAACACAATATTTTGAGTTTCTGTTGATTAAACCAATCGCCTTCAACTTTTTTTTATTTCAATGAACTCAATTTTAAAGCAACCAGATAACTTACTTTTTAAAAGTTAAACCAACAATTCTTTTTTTACAGTGCACATCAAAAGCTTATTGATAGTGATTGTTTTAGTGCAAACTAGTGCAATTAGTTTTGTTTGCTTCAAAGAAAGGATTGCTGGTTATTTAAAACAACAACAACAACAACAACAACAACAACAACAACATTTCGAGATCATCAGTCGATAACTATGCCCCCTGATCTTTTAACAGAAGTGGTATTTCACTTAACAGCTCCAAAATTTACCAACAACTTCATCAATGGATAACATTTAAACAGAATAATCAGGTAAATATCATAAAACATGTCCAGGTCACATTACACCCAAAAATAAATACAATTAAACAAATAAAATCAAAGTCCTGAGTTACTGTATTTTGACTCTATTAAAGTAAAAAAATAAAAATAAAAATAAAAATTAATAAATAAATAATGAGACGAGAGTTGCTTTTGCCACTGTTAACAATGTCTGAAGGGGAATGGTGTGGGGATTTGTTTTTAATGACTCTACAAGTTTGATTTATCAAAATGGGAGGGAAATTTGTAAAAACAAAACACTAAACTTGGTTAAGCTATTTATCTGACAAAATTATTTGGCAAAAAAGGCAAACTACAGCTATAGGTTTTATTTTACTATGCAAAAAAAAAAAAAATGATATAAAAAACATCTTAATTTGTGTTACAAAGATGAACAAAGGTCTTACGGGTGTGGAACGACATGAGGATGAGTAATTAATACAATTATTTCCAATTTTGGGTGAACTAACCCTTTAAAGCATTACCATATCACATGTCACATTTTTCTTCAATATCGTAGAGCCATACCAAAAATTATGTCCAACAAATTGGCATGTTTCATTGCGTTATCACAAATAAAACAACCGACTCAAAAGCACAACTACATAAAGATTATAAAATCTTTTTTTATAATATTCGTATAAAGGGTGAAGAATGATTTTAGCCACTACTGTATATAAATTATCTTTTGAGCAAATAACCTTCATGTTTTGAGGCCACACCTTCAATTGATCTTGGTAGAAGTAAACATTACGGTTTGTATGATGACATCAGATTCTATGACATCACTACACTGTCGATCTTGTAGGTGAGTATGGTATGGCACTTGAGCTGTCCTCTATCAGAGAGCTATCAGCAAACCGAAGAGACAGCTGAGTATTACCAGACCTGTCAAGAAGAGTGTGGCTATTCTTAATAACAACACCTTGCCGACACCGGCTCTGAGAGGACCAACCATGCTGGGGAGTTATTGAGAAGACACACAGAGGTCAACAATCGGGTGCTGTCCTTGGGACCTATATAGAGATGTCCTTTCTTATAAACTGTCCAAAATGAAATAGACAATGGGGATCCACTGAAATACCAAGTGAATAATTCACCTCCAAAATAGGATACTCTTCACAAGTGGTTGATAGTGGTTTGCCATACGTGCACCTTTCAAATTATGAATGTTAGAATGTTTTTATGACAGACAGGGAATTGCTGAAGAGAGATGGTTCTGCTATAGTTAGCACACAATGAGACCATACGGAGCGGTCATGTTTTTCAGGCAATTAGCTTAAGTGAACTACCATACAAGAGTAATCCATCTCTACAAACTTGGTGAATAAGAAGAGTTGGACAGAAGTTTTATTTGTTCATTGTCCCAACCTTCTCAATAATAACAAGGAGGAACGATCTAACTGATCCCACAATATTCTTGAGCTTGTTTGTCCATTAAAAAAAATTAATGAAAGTTTAGCATCAAGTGGAGACATTAGAGACAGTTGAAACAGCACACACCAAGCAAGCTCGAGAGACAAAATGAGGAAAAATGTACCATTCGATATTATAGAAAAGATAAACTTTTGTAAAAAAAAAAAAAAAAAAAACAGTTTAAAAGTTTGAGGTCAGTATATTTTTAAACAGTTTTTGAAAGAAGTCTCTTATGCTCACCAAGGCTGCATATATTTGATCAAAAATACAGTAAAACAGTAGTAATACTGTGAAATATTACTTTTCTATTTTAATATATTTTTAAAGGTAATTTATTCCTGTCAAGGCTGCTGAAAATTTAGCTTTGCCATAAGTCACATGATCCTTCAGATATTATGCTAATTTGCAGATTTGTAAGAAACATTTCTTATTATCATCAATGTTGAAAAAAAGTTCTGTTGCTCAATATTGATGTGAAAACAGTGATTTTTTTTTTTTTTTTTTTTTTTTTTAAGGATTCCTTGAATAGAAAGGGCAAAAGAACAGCTTTTATTGGAAAAATAAATATTTTGTAACATTTTAAAAGTCTTTTACTGTCACTTTTGATCAATTTAATGCATCATTCCTGAATAAAAGTTTAAAAAAAAATGTATTGACCCCAAACTTTAGTGATAGTGTAAATTTTCTCAATCCCAAAACAAATGTCACCATACTAGGGTTCACATTAGTCAATTAAACTCCTAGAAAATGTGTCTGGGGTTTGGTTCATACAAGATCTGTTTGGTTCACTAATTATTATCAAATATTATGGGTTTTACTGCACTCATTTTCAGGTCAAGCAATCAAACCACCACAATACAATTTAGTACAGAGTCAGACAGAAATGAGCATTCATAAATACAACAAGCATTTCTGTGAAAAACATAAGCATATCTAGTGTCTAGGACGTACTAGCCCTAATCAGCACATGGAAATCTAACACTTTCAGAAACCCAAACGGCAAGGGTTAGCAGTTATGGCACCAGAATCCCCAAAATGGTATAAAGCAATCATCACAAACTTTTTTGAAGACTATTAAGGGACGGAAAATTAGCTCAACATCATTAGAAGAGGGAAAAATTGGATAAAAAAAAAAAATAACAGGAAGAGAAGGGAAAAAATGACAATCATCATCAGGTTGGTAAAGATTTAATAGTGTTACACACGTCTTCAGGGCCTCAGCTTCCACAAGGGAATCGTTTCAAGCTTATTAGATAGTAACATGAAGTACGCCTTTTTAATTATGTTCAGCAAGTAATTAGTGGAAAAAAGGGTTTAAATCATCTCCACGATCCCAGAATTAGCCTCTGAGAAGAAAAAAAAAAAAATGACTTGCTGCAGTAAGTATCATTCAACAAAGTTGAAAGCGCATGTAGAAACAGCCAGAATTCTCCCATTGTGAGCAAATGCCTTTAAAGGGGTTGTTGACTTATGCAGAAGCTCTCCTGGGAGCTTGTGAACAAATACCTGAGGGGAGGGCACATGTCACATGATGTCATGTGCTGACCAGATATTGCTACATGTAGTTCCACAGCAGCTGACCTGCTACAACTCCATGCACACAGTGACATCAACACAAAGGGAGAACAAAAGACCTAGTGCTGTGTTTCTGATGGGTACATTAAATAATAAGAGCGCTTTGGGCAGGTGTTTCTATAAATAATAATTAAAAAAAAAAAAAAAAAAATTTCACTAGATAGTTTCACAAGGCTGTATGTGGCTTTAACAATTCTAAATGGGAAACAGAGGGATCATGTGGTCGGTGTAAAAAAGTACATTAAAATTAATCTAGCATACACAAATCACTATTAATCATAAGTGCATAAAGAGAGACTGATCGGATGCGTTCTGAAAGGCTTCATTTATCTTTTCATTGGTCAGGGGGAAGTTAAAGAAGAGTCTTTTCTAAGGCTGGAGGAATTTCCCCTCAGTTTCTTGTGTCACATGTTTGTTCTAGCCCACAGGAGATCTTAACCCGATTGGTCACTGTAGTTACGATGTCCCTCAACCATGGTAAATCAGTCACCAGGCTGATTCAACTGTCAGATACACACCAAAAGAGCCTTTTTGTTTTTGTGGAAATGTCTTTTTTAAATACCAGAAAGTCACGAGTATTTTGTGATCGTTTGATTTCAGTTGAGATATATCCGATACTATGGTCAACATTTACAGATAAACTACTAAACCAGGTTCAAGAATAGCTGTTCCGTACTATTCAATAACCACTCCACACCAAAGTGCCAGGAAGATCTGACAGGCGTGGACACTCAGCAGACCACACACCATGGAACTATTCCTAACGAACATGCTGTGCTAGAGTGGGACAGCCTGCATTCTCTTCCCCTAGACCCACTATCTCTCTCCATCTGCAGTCTGGGTCAGAAGTTCATGTCAGTGTTATGGTTGTATGTGTAACACCACAGACCATATTCCCCATTCTCTCACCCACTGACCACTATGAGGCTTAATACTACAGCACCATAGAAATGATTAACTGAACACTTATTCTCCGCCATAATTTCACTTTAGATACACATTTCCCATTGGACCTGAGTAAAGAGTCATCTCAACCAGGGCTGTGCGATGAATTGGAATAAAATTGCGCTATGAGCATGCACGATTTCTAAACCGCAGAAAGCACGATTTTTCTGCTTTCCCCCTCAGTGTGCAATCTGAATGAAGTCAACCTAAATCTAGCATGAGAACAGAACTGAGCGCGTTTACCATTGGAAGTGAGCATAGAAACTATGAAGTTGAATTCAGGGCAAGATAAGAACAAAAACAAAAAACATCTGTGGTTTGGGAATATTTTGGATACAGGAGAGATAAATAAATCGATGGGACAAATCGATGCATTGAGGATCTGGATCGATTGTGAGATTTGTCGAATGCATCGCGATCCTCTCTCGAACTGATTCTGAGCTTAGTTTTTAACAGCAGATGGCACTGTGTGCTTTAGAAACAGCCATACTCTGCTTCCTTCCAATTCCGTACAAACGCCACTTAAACCTTCTATAAAATAATCATTCATAAAGGTTGAAATGAATTAAAAGGGTGTTTACAGTGGGCTGTTTACATTAATCTTGCGTCATAAAAGCATTCTGAGGTGCAAGTACATTCTCAGACTCAGTCAAATGCATGTATGCTCTTCAGCGCTTTTCTTCGTGAGCATTTGAGCGTGTGGTTAAAAACTAGCCTAGAATCAATTCGAGAGAGAAAATCTCAGAATCGATCCACGAATTGCGACGCATCTATTTATTACCCCAGCCCTAGGAGATGATGTATCATAGAGCCAGGTAATTAACAAAAACTGTCTATTGTTGCTGCAAAACAGAGTACGGGCCATTCACAAAACACAACACAGGTCTAGAGACGCATTTTTATCTTTTACCTTGAATGCCACATAGAATGCCGTGTCATGAGAAGCTACAAGGGATGTGAGTGCAACGGTTAAAGTTGTCCATCTAGCGTTTGGTTACAAAGAAAAACAATGCCATGTTCCAAACCAGGTGAACAAAAATTGTTAATACAGGTGTACTACTAACACACTTTATTTTGGTTTGTCCACCCTTGTACACTTTGCTGTAATGCTGATCCTTCCTGACATGTAAGAATGAGATGCGGTCCTGTTGATGATGCTCATTGATATTTATTGTTGAAAATAATACAAAACACTAATGTTAAGTCCTACAAGAGCATCATTCCAACACTCCAACACACGCTGCCAAACGCTCATCCGCACTCATCTTGCGGTCAATGACTGTTACGCTGGTATCAGTACCCCCTTCTGGACTGGAATTTACAAACAAATGGTCTCCCATTAAAAACAGAAAACTTTAATAAGAAATATAAGTTAAAGAAACAAAAATTAATACTGCTCCTATAAAAGGCATTTGTGCACAATATACTGCACGATATAGGAAAAGAGTTCAAAAAAAGCATAAAAAAATAATAGGCGCGTCACATATCATGCCTGCAAATAATGCCGGCTTCCAAAAAATAATACAGAGACAAGTATGTATGTAAGGAAATACTGTTTCAAAAATTGCAATATTGATTATATTTCCTTCTATATTTTTGTCAATATCGCGCAACACTAATTTCACCTCAACCTGAGAAACTGAGAGCACGTATCATGAGGAATCAAAAATGTATTAATCTAAATGGGGGAAAGAGCATGATGTTCTTAGATGCGTGTAGCACCTACCGCTCTGCATATCCTTTTAAAACACCATAAAGTTCAGTGTTACTGAACTAAAACTATTAGGAGTGTAATGGACCAGGCCCCTCGGTTCATCAAACATGCGATTCACTGTTTAGTTGCAAAGTTTAACAATTATAGAGTGAAGGTTTATAATTTGCACACGTTTCCAAGTCTTGCCAATTTAAACATCTAAGAAATTTTAAACCATTAAAGTGCAAGATGCGAAAGAGAACTCAACTCAGTACTCACATGCTGTTTCCTGTGCACACTCTCAAATGCCGCACACAGAGAGCCATGTTTCAGACAGCGTGCAAACAGAATTGAGCCCTCTTTCGCATCTCCTTGTACTTAAACAGACACATACATCTCAAAAATGATCTCAAAATACTTGCCAAGATCATCAAGTATTCTCATAAAAATCTCAACAGTATGTTTGACAAAATTGCTTTGTCTTAAGTGAACGTAAAAAGTTGATTGGATCCGTGCATTAGGTCTTAGACAGCAGCAGGTATTTAGGCTGTTGTCACTTTGTCATTAATGTTAATCAAACAAAAGACAGCTTATTAAAAATGTATCTATATTTAATTTATACAGTGAACACTATGCAGTTACTTTACCTTTAATTATTACTTTTCTGTACCTAAATAATACTGTCCCTATTTGTAACTTTGTTCTGTTGTATTTATTTATAATTTTTTCATTTTATTACTGACTGTTCAGTTTGTCTTTAATAAGTTTTTATTTATTTAATTTTTTTTGCTGATCTGAAAAATTATCTGATCCATGACTCATAAAACATAATATGATCCGAACCCCTTAGGACTTTTCTGATCCATTGCACCACTAAAAACAATTTAAATTATTTTTGGTAATTAAAATAAAGCTGAAAAATTAAATAAAATATGAATATTGGATAAAAAAAAAACTAATAAAAATGAGAAATGTTGACTTGGCAACTAAATAAAATAAGTTTATGCTGAAGTACTAAAATTACTCAAACTAAAAATTAAAACTATATAGAATGCATAAAAATAACAGCACAGCAAAATCACAAACATTTTAAATAAAATTAAAATTGAAAAGTGAAATATAAAAGCTGATTCAAAATATAAATCAAAACTATAATAGTAGATTGGTGTTTCAGATCTTAACATCTGAATTGTTTCATCTTTTTTTGAAATCATATTTAAATGTAATGTTTATTCAATTTAATGCAGGCTTTGTAAAGGGACTGTCATTGAAGGATGGAACAGTTCATACTATACTGAACTCAAGCGCAAACCCACAGCCCACAAGCTGTTACTCATTTCACAAGACAACCCAATTTACATAGAAGTCTTAAAGCCACAGTAACAAAAAAAAAAAAAAAGCCAATTTGATTCTAAGGGTTAAAAAAAGGGGAAACATTCAAAAACAAATCATTTTTGGCACCAAAAAAATGAATTGAAAGTGACAAATGGACCTTAAATAAAAAAGTATGATATTCACAAAATAATACAACTCAAAAAGGAGTCCAGAAGTTTAGATCTTATTTTATAACCCTGCAGCTCCTCATACTTTTGAGAAGTCTCACGTATTCAGTCAAGTTCACTCAGCGGCTCTTTGACTAGATGTGAGCGGGATTGTCTAAACCCTATGTCTGAGGGTAAGTGATCCTGCTCTCTCCCCCATGATCCTCTCTGTTTCCTCCTGGCCTGAAGCAGGTGCAAGTCATCTCAGTGGGGATGTCACTAAAGGCTTATGTCAGGGGAAGGCAGCAAGCTAATCGTACCACTCAAGGGCTAAAGATTAGATTGGCCGTGCAGATTCTTTTACTCACTCAAAACTGACCACAATGGGCCAGATGTGGAGGCCAAATACAAATTTAACCTTCCATGTCAACATTTTCACTGGCAATCCATCAACTTCGTGATTGTATTAGTGAGACAAAGATTTAATGCCACAACTAAGTAAATTACATCACCACACTGTACAGGCCACTGGAGCCAATGCAGTTATCTATACTTGACTAGATTACATTTCTTAAGAAAATGTATGTTGCATGCATGTGCAAAACTCACTGCCACATGCTAGAGTGACCCCAAGATGAGCAATAGTTAAGCGTCACTAATTATTAGCCACTAAACAATGCTAATAAGCTTAAATTTTTTTAGCTCTGTAGACATACGTTCCTTATCTTAAATTTTATACACAAAAGGAGTGTTATCTTCTGAGCTAAAGACATTAATCTACCAGTAAACACTACAGCTCAGTACCACCAATCTGGGTGTAAATGTTCCATGTTATACTGATAAGCAGTAAATTCCACAGCATGGTGATTTTCATCAATGTTATCAACTCCCTCAAACATGACTGAAACTCTAAAAACACCTCATTTCAATAATATATTTGTAATCATGGGCATCCCCTTTTCTGGATGTTGAATGAGGTAGCAGCATGTGACTATATTTACACATGTGAACCCATGATAAACCTCTTAAGCAGTAAAGAGAAAGCAAACGGAAATAATAACTCCTTACAAATGGGAAAATCAAATAACAAAAGTCACTTTCACTGAAGTAGCTGCATTAAAGTGCCGCTATTATGCTATTTTAAGGCTCGTTTCACAGAGAGGTACAGTACTGTACAGTACGATTTGGGATGGTAAACTCTGATCCAGCTTGCATTCCCACCGCCAACAGAACCCTTACCTGATAGGTGGGGTGTATGCCGGAAAGTAGCGATCGACATCATTCTCGCGTGAAGAAGAAAGTGACAGTAAACAACAATGGAGGACATACAGCAGCTTTGTTTGAGCAAAGGCTGAAGGTTGCATGGAAAAACAGCCGAAAAATACACATCGTGTTGCAACGGTATTGTGTTGTCATTCCCCTTGTAGCATGTGCCAAGTGATGATTCGCTGTCAAACAATCAACATTCTGCAGTGAGTGTAGCTCCACCCTTCTGGTATAGGTACTATTGGTACTATTGTGCTAGGCACCCCAACAGTTAGAGAAGGGTCCCAAAAAAGTGGTACGGTACAATTCACAACTTCTGACAATGGAAACGGAAATAATTGTGTACTGTACTGTACTGTGCTGTGCTGTGCTGAACCATACTGCTCGGTGGAAACGAGCCATTAAAAGCTTCCTAATTTTGTTTTGGAGGTCCCCTACAACAAGTTTACATGCATCAAAAGGTAAAATAAAAAATAAATAAATAAATAAACACTTTCTCATAATATACATTGCACATCACCTAATTTCTCAGAGTCTGAAAACTACTCATTCGAAGATTCAGTCTCTCTAAGCCCAGCCTTTCCGAGAGCTACTCTGCTTTGATTGGTCAGATGGCCCAGTCTGTTGTGATTGATCAACCGTTTACAGCGCGTGTCAGAAATGAAACGCCCATCACCATAACTGAATTTCATCTCTGGAGGCATCCTAAATCTTCAGTGATTATACTTACTGTAAAGACAGTAACAGTCGCGTCAATTTTAACATATCAATTCGAGCGCGAGTATGATGATGAAACAATGGTAGAACTTAGTTATTCAACCCGTACCTCCATCACAAGGACGACTTGAGCAGGACATTTCTCAGTGGTAAGTTTTTACTCAGTTTGTTTTATATTATGAGATGTTGCAACTTGCAGCTGTAATTCCTCTACATCAGCATTAACACATGTATGTCCATCAACAAGCTGAAGTGTATATTTCAAATTTACTGAGATGCACATGTGGGAACTGTATTATTACTATCATTATGTATTACTACAGCTGCACTGGGTGTACAAAATATAAAACACAAAACTATGTATTCTGAACACTAGGCAGAAAATATATAGATCAATAATTAATCACACTTACAGGTTGTGATTCAGAGGAGCAAGTTGGTCCAAATAAACTGGGTACTGTCCTATCTTTAATGGATAAGAGTTTTGCAAATCCTGCACTGACCTCTGAGATTTGAGAAACAATCATCAGTAAAATGACAGCAACACAACAAAAGGTTATACTGCTGTTGTATCACTGTGGTCATTTTAACCATTGACTCTTCACATCCTCATTCTTTGGAAGTGTATACAAAGAGAATTTACCTTTGCAATACAGAAAACACCGTTTTCGTGATATGTACACAACACGAATCAACTACAGGGCTGGGTCAAAATAGATGTTTTTCGAGGGCAGCAAATAAAGACCATAGGCTGGCATTATGCAAATTTGTTACATGGTTACATATGAATATTATGGAGGTAAGACTTACTGACGACTCGTTGCGGAAGTTCAGAATCGGTTCTTTCTTCTGGGAGAAAATAACTATTTCTTGTGCACTTTGATCTTTAAAACTTTACAGACCTTTTACATTCACAAACAGCTATATTACACACTGCATGAAAGGTAATATCTGAAAAAGCATAATAGTGGCACTTTAAAACATTATGAAAATCAAGCTCAAATTATTATTTTCAACTGTGACCAGTGTGAAAACCCCAACATTAGCAGATATCCCATGAGGTAGCTTTCTCTATACTCAGTTGCTTAGGTACAGTCACAAACCAAAGCACCGTTGGCCACGTCTCAGACAATATTGGAGGATTTTAATGTGAGCATTGTTGCAAGCCTCATTTTCCATGTAAAAAAACAGAAATTTCTGTGCACCCTACTATGATAATTCTTATAAAGCATATTGAAAATCAGGGCAGGTTTCATAAAAGTACATTTAAGTCCTTTTTAAGACCCACGGAAACCCTGAAATATATATATTTTTGTGTAATTATATATTTTGTCTATTATATTGTGTTTAACTACTATGTACTATGGGACAAGTTTGGTGGTATGGGTAGGTTTAAGGGTGGGTTAAGGGGTAAGGGAAGGGTAATTGTAGATGTATCTACAGAAATTAATTACAGCTGCAATTACATGCAGGTATTTTTACCTAGTACAATGTTAAGTACAATGTAAAAACATGTATGTACAGAATAAGTGCACTGTATCAAATGTTTAAATGAAATGTTAGTACACAGTACTTAAAGACATTGAATATAAAGTGGGTCCAAAATCAATTGTTTTAAATGCAGTAAATTAAATCAGGCTTCAAGATTGTAGAACGTGCAGTATTAAAAATTGATTTTTTTTTTTATTTTTTATTTTTTTTTAGATTTAGTAAAGATTACATTAAGGATGCAAAAGCAAATCACTGCAACACAAACCGTAAGCAAATGATTTTATAAGGCTTTTTTAAAATTACAGTTTTATATGGATAATGTTTTCGAAACACTTTGGCTACTCATGCACAATAGCAGGTGGGCATTGATACTTGTTCCTTTGCAATGACATTAGCCAATCATAACAGTGGCAGTTTACTGATACACCTTAAAGGAGCCGCCCTTTAAAAATGGATAGTTTTCAGGAAGAGGGTCAGAATGAAGGTGGAAAATAAATGGTTTTCCGCATATATATGTCTTTTTTGTGCAAAACTTTAATGTGAAATTGGAGAAGTTTGCATATTAAATATATCATTCATCCCTAATGTTTTTTCATGGTACCTCATTCTCCTAATGATTCCATTGACATGATACTGTCGGGACATCACTTTCATTTTCTAGAGGTATCTAGTCTGGCACTCTTCCTGCCCTGCCTCTAGAAAAACCTCAGATATCAATGATCAGTTTCCGTTTAGTGAATGTGTTGTCAGCTCCAATTCCACATGCGATTATCATTCTCTCTTCTCTACAGTTAGAAGCCCACGCTTACCCTTTTTTTGGATATGAGCCATCTCCACAATGGCCAGACTCACTAAGGCGGCTTTGTGTTTTTCTAAATTGTGAGTACTGTAAATCTAACTGCTTTATTTAACATTTCAGTGACTCAGAAGTGGGTGGCGAGACTAGGGAGATCTAGAATACCTAAAAGCTATCTGTTAGCATTCCCATTCATTTTAATGACGTCTTGAATTATGTCATTAACATCTTTTAAATTGTTACTTGTAATAGAAAAAAAAAAATTACAAAATCTAAAGATTGTGAAACTTAATTTTTTTTTTTTTTTTTTTAAATTAGCATACGTTTTAAAAGCTAACCACTCAGCATGCCATTCTAGACAAACATTTTTTCGGTTAAACGGTGTCAGAAAAATAATCTTAATTATGTCAGATAACACTTAAGCAAAACATGGTCAGGTCAAAGTGTCTGAATAATTTTTGGTTCCAAATTTTTATAAATTTTACTGGTGGTCCACTGTATGAAGAATTTTTAGGTATAATATGTCACAGTTTACTTTATTTTGCTATCCTCACTTATATAAATGAACTATAGTGTCCTGCACCCACTAGTAAAAATATATTAAAAAAAATCAGAAATGTCTGAATAATTTTTGGTTTGACTATATATACACATATACTGAACAAAAATTGGTGTAGAAACAACTTTCACTCAGAAATTGCTACCAAGTTTCACAAATAATTACAAAAAAAAAAAAAAAGGCAATTAACACATTGAATGAAATGTGAAATTTCTGAAATAGTATTTTGTGAAACATTGCCAAACTTACTCTAAAAAAAATATTGCTATAGTATATATAATTTGCAAAAAAAAAAAAAAAAAAAACTTTTACTTTTGAATGGATGTCAGTAGAGATTAAAGTTACAGAGTATATCAGGAGGGCCAAACAGGATCATGCTAACCAGCTAAAATTTGGGAAATACCAAGGACCTGATGCACTGATGTCTTAGAATGAAGGCTTTTCTGCCCAATTAAATAAACGTTCTTAGTTGCAATAAGGCAAATCCTGCATTACACAACTAGAATACTGCTGATTCTCCAGGAGGACACATAATTGGACGGGACAGGGAAAAAGTAAAAGGCTGCAGTGGAAAACTGTCTCTGTGGACACAGCACACGCAGCAGACTTCGCTCTGTCAGTCGACATCAAGGCTGAAAAATTGCATTACAGCTTCCGGTTGTCAAATACCATGATTATCCAAAATTAGTGCTTTGGCCACTCAAACTTAAGGCTTTCAAAATAAACCATAATGCCATGACTGTAACTCCAGACCGTTTACTGTAAAATGACTTTAGAAACAAAAATAAACAGAGCAACTTACTGGGCTGTAAAGACTAAGCATGCATTGTTGCAGATGACAGTTTGAAATGAAAGAACTTGAGAGTCAAAGTAAACATCAGCACCAGGTCCTGAAAAAGATCTTCTACTCTACAAGTTACTCTGTGAAGTCAATAGAATTAATGTGTTAAAACAATCTTATCAATAGCGGATTCAATCTAACCAAATTATAAAACTCCTCTTCTTTTGCCAAACTGTTTTGTCTCCTAAACATCACAAGACAACTACAAGACTTAAGGATTGAAAGGAACTTGCATATATCTTAAACGTGAACATGAAATCAAAATAGCGCCGACTTTTCACAATCCATGGGGAAAAAAAGACTTTTCACAATCCATGGGGCCTGCATTTCTAATTCACTATGTGATTTATGACATTGTGGGAGTAAAATAGGGATAGGCAATATAGTGCTACTATACTGGATATCGGCAGATATTAGAGATTTTATTAAACTGAAATCAGTCAGTATCAGATATTTAAAGTTAATCTGTAAAACACTTAACAATTTAATAACTGTTAAATGTAATCTTTAGCAATAATATAAAGTATGAAAAATGGAAATTCATTTTGAGATTTACCAAATATTACATGTAATAGTGTTAAATTAAATAGTGTTTTATAGATTAATAAGAGAGTGTTAGATGAAGGCAATTGAAATGAATATCCATTTTTCAGACTTAGGGGCCGTTTACAATACACCGTTTTCAACTAAAAACGTTCAATTACACCTGAAAACGCAAGCTTTTGAAAACGTGTTTCAAAGTCCAAGTTTTTGAAAACAGTACCGTAATAGTCTCCATGTTAACGACAAAAACGTGAATTTGTGAAAACAGTGACATCATGCGCATGCATATTACATGTTCAGTCTATAGGCGTGTAGTGTTCTCTTACAGCGTGACATCGCCAACTACTGGCCTGGCATGCATATTACAACGTTTTAGTCATATTTACGGCTCCCTGTGAACGGGGATCAACATTGTCGTCTGTACGCAAAAAAAGCGAAGGAAAATTTTTTTCAGTTTTTAGTACATCATTGTCATAACATACCCTCAATGCTATAATGTTGTGATGCCGAAATTCACTTTTTTTTGTTTATTTTAATTGATTTACACAAAAGATTTTAATATCTACATGAATAGCTACATTGTAAGAAAAACATAAGGTACTGCGGTAACTTTCTGCCAGGAAACTTTCTGTTAAGTTTACGAACATTACTTTTAAACCTAAAACACAACATAATGCAATATGTAATAATTCAAAATATGGAGGAAAACACCAGTAAAAAAAAATGTATACGGAAAATTCCTTCATTAACACAGTACATTGAACCCAATTTCCACATACTTTTTTACAGTGTACATACTAGAGAACAAGTATTGTGAATCTCTAAAGTAAAATGTGTTGCAAATGGCAATTCCCACCCTAAATAAAATATGCTCTGCATAAATTAAATCTCCGCAATACCAATCACTAACTGTTTAAGATGCAAAGATAATCATTCCCTCCACTGCCTGCACGGTACGTGGGTGTGTATGTGTAATTGTCTCCTCAGGTGTAACATGAGAGGATTTGTTTTGACAACCCACAATTCCAGGTGCCAAAGCCACAGATATCTGTAACAGACAGACGCAGACTGATTATAGAGGCTTTAAGGGCTGCTTACAGTCTCTTTCTTTAACCTATGACCAGCAGTTATCTCTAGTGCAGGACGAAACTTCTCCAGCATACAGACGGCCCAAAGCTAAAACCAGCCAACGTAACGTAATCTCACCTACATCAGGACCATTAGCTTTGTGAATTGCCTAGAAAAATTTGCCTTCAAGAGAGCCAACGCTCAATCAGATTAAGGACTTCTCTGTATTCTTTGCCCGTACGTGTACGGAAATAGCATCAAGGCACGAAGGTGTGCGCGTGTTTAGTTGCAGGCAAATGACAACCAATGCAATGTATTTTGACGACAGACGAGCTGGCTGGCGAGTGAATCAAGCTGCTTAGCAACCTCCAGTGATAGCAGCTGCCAAGTCTTCTGTCTAACGCCAAAGCAATCTTGCTTGACAAGAGAATTATGGATAACTTTAGTGCTTCTGATACGCTAATTAGAAGGAGCAATTGATTCAGTTAAGGGTGTTTCCTAATAAGAGCACCAGGTATTGGTTTAAACATAAAACTGTTCTTCAGTTTACTGCCGGCTATGAATTACACTGGTGATCAAGGAAAGGAAAATGGACGAGTACATCTCAATTGTCCAAAGTAGGATATCAACTGCTAACACTGCAGTGCACTGCAAGCATAGTCCAGATTTTTTCGTTTTGCTGTCGATGACTTGTCTTTTGCAAGCCGTGCACGGTCACTGGCTTGCACTTTCTGGACAGCCGTGTCAGGTCTTTAGCAAGCGATACATTTTGTCTCTTTTTTGTAAAGATGAGTTCTTCTGCTAGTGCTGCATTTTTGTTTTGCAAGCGGAAGCTGTATCTTTGCCACCATGTTCATTCCTGCATGCTGTAGGCTAGCATCCGCAGAAGTCTTTTCCCCACTGAATTCGCACTGCATGAAAGAGCAATTAGATCTGTGGCCCAGTTTGCGGAGCTGGCCAATAGATAGTAGACCCAGTCGATTTTACAGCAGGAAAGGCTCTGTGGGAGAAAGAGGCCTGTGCCATCTGGAGAATCTGCTCGAACCTTCTTTCAACAAAGAAAAACGCAACCTGAGGGTGTTTGTATACAAGAGAACAACAGTTCTTTCATCACCAGTGGTTCAGTGCTGGAACCAAAAGAATGGCAAGCATTTATTGAGGTATCTGTCAGCGGTTGATGACTGCATTAGAGTCCTCATCATTTAATGACAAGTCTTTGAAGAAACCAAAAGAATTCAAATGGTTCTGCAGATGCAGAATAGATAAAATAAGTCTTTATCTCTTTTTGATTTGGAGATCAATGCACATCAATGCTTAATGACAGATTTGCAGAACAAGCTTTGAAGGATTAGTTCACTTTTAAATGAAAATTACCCCAAGCTTTACTCACCCTCAAGCCATCCTAGGTGTATGACTTTATTCTTTCTGATAAACACAATCAGAGAAATATTAATAAATATCCTGATGCATCCAAGCTTTATAATGGCAGCGAGCGTTACAAATGAGTGAGCTGAAGAAAGTGTCTCCATCCACATCCATCCATCATTAACGTGTACTCCACACAGCTTGGGGGGGGTTAATAAAGGCCTTCTGAAGTGAAGCGATGCGTTTGTGTAAAAAAATAAAAAGTCCATATTTAACAAGTTATGAAGTAAAATATCTAGCTTCCGCCAGACCTCCTTCTGTATTCAACTTATGAAGAAAGTATAAAACTCTCACAGTTCAAAAAGCTTACGCTACATCCTATGCCTTCCCTGTTCAACTTACGGCAAAAGCTTAACTGACGTGACGCCAGTTTACACTTTCGCGGAGCCATGTGAAGTACATTTATGATAGATGAATGTGGATGGAAACACTTTCTTCAGCTCATACTCACTGGTATCGCTTACTGCCATTATAAAGCTCTGATTCGTCAGGATATTTATTAAAATATCTCTGATTGTGTTCATCAGAAAGAAGAAAGTCATATACACCTAGAATAGCTTGAGGGTGAGTAAAGCTTGGGCTAATTTTCATTTGAAAGTGAACTAATCCTTTAAAGATAATAAATTAAATCCGGATTCAATTCAGATTTTATCTAATGACCGTGGTTCTTTTAGCAATGGACAACATTTGGAAAACAATTCGAATTGCTTTTACCTTCAGAAGCCTGCCAATTTATGAGATTTAGCTATTTGTACATAAATTGTATACTATTTATTACAAATAGGTTTACCCATTTATCCAAACAATTAATCCTATACTTGAAAACTTATTGTTAATAGAAAATAAGATGAGATAGAAAATATGATTTTCATGACTAGGGGTGGGCGACGTAACAGTTTAATCAAAATGTGAATGCAAGTTTGTAGTCTAAATTGAATTTGATGAGATAAAACAGGTAGATCTTTCTATTGAGTTACACATCAGAACTAGATACGAATGAGATCTCAATGTGGTCTGTAACACAGATTGACAAGTTCAGTCCAGGGTCTCCGAGAGTGAACAGGAAGCAATCTCGAAGTGCTCAAAATCTGTGCAGGGACCTCTGTGGTCCTTTTGCACAGTACAGTAATGTGCAGTTGGCCACTGCTTGACCCGACATTACAATGTGGACAGGAAAGCCTCGCATACATCTCTTTAATGAAGCGAAAGTGAAGCCGCACCGCGTCTCTTGGCAGCGTTAACCTCAAGCTCAACTTGTGGCCACCCTGGGTTAACCTGCCCTGTGATCATTGTTTCCTTCCTTCAACTTGGCATTTCTTAAAGTAGGGCCCCCCCACCACTCTAACTGTGGCTTTCTGAACTGCTGCCAGGCCACACTCGATGCCAAGGATTACACTCTGGGTCTGCTGCCAGGCACACGCTGGGCTCCAGCGTGCAGAGACCTCCAGACAGCGGTGAAAAGAACACCATCCTCTCCACATACCTACAGTCATCCACTCCCAGCATGTCGATATCCACTGACGACGCTAAGACCTTGAGCTCTGCTTAACTGAGGGTGTGGATAAGGAGGCGCTGATCTTTCTGCTAACTTTCATTTATCAGGTTCATTAATTGGGTTAAGAGCACCCAGCAGCGAGTAACCAGTCAGACCCGGTGATAACGTGGAAAACCCTGCTGCATTCCATCACAGAGTTTTCTGTGATACCATGCTGAGCCTCTATGAGGCGATTCAAAGTGGGTGAACTACTTGTGAGTAGCCTCCACATGATCAATTTATGTTCTTGTGGCAAAAAGCCCTTCCGTCCAAAATAAACAGAATCTGAATGGGTCAAAATCCAACAAGTGGAGCTGGAAAAAGGCACATGGCTAACTTTATGAAGTCTACAATTGCTGTGCATTATCTTAGTTAGTTGTAATCACTTAGTTCCCTCCTTTTCTTGTAAAGAAATCTTAGATTTTACAATGAGGCAACTTTAATGAAAGTGAATGGGCACAATTTGTTGAAGTTAAATACTCACCGTTTCAATAGTATAGCCACAAAACAAACACTATATGTGCATTAACATGATTTTAGTGTGAAAAACTGACTAACTTTTACTGTAAAGCTATATCCAATTTCACGACAACTGTAAACATTATTTACATGGCTTTACAGATCAAACGATACACATTTTAACAAAATAATTAATGCAACTGCTTTTATGAAATTACAAGCTACAATCCTACAAAATTTGGCCCCATTCACTTCTTTTGTATGTGCTTCACCATAACCTCAATTTGTTTTTAGAAAACATATTTTTGCTCTAATTCAACATTATGCCACCAATGCTGTTGATTCAGTTGACCTAGTATTCAACATGGAATATTCCTTCAGCTTTGGTACATTTGCTCTTGTTGGAGCCTACATGACCTCCATTATCTAAGTAGCGGGCCAGTTTGAGTAAGGCCACCTTCACAGTAAATATCTGTGGCAATAACATAATGTCACCAGCCAAAGTCAAATCAATACATACTCGAGTGGAGAAAAAGCGTCTGACTTGTAAGTGCTGAGCGACGAAATCGGCACTGGGATCAGTAACACACCTATTGCCTGCCCTTAAACCTTTCTTTGATTAAAAAGGAAATGTAATCGCAGCTGAGGTCTAGCGAAGTGCATCTCAATCCACTCCTACAGCTCAAACACTACACATTTTAGCTTATTTAGAACAAAAATCTCTTCTGCTTGGAAGTTGAGTGATCTTTGAACTAAACTGGTTGCGTCAGATTGGCAAGACACCTCAAAGGCCCCGAATATACTTCAAGTGAAATCAAAGAACAAACTGTTGTGACGTCATTTTAAACCAAATCAAGCCAAAACAGTTAGTTTCAGGAGTAATGAACAGCTTGCCAAACTGAATTTTATGGAAAAGTTTGCACCAGCTGGTAGTTAGAGCGAGTGGCCATGTAAATTGGATATTGTTACGTTAGCCACTTTACAAGTACCACGCTTTTCTGCATGACATTCTGCGTCTTTCTCTATAGGTGCATTGTGGAGATGACAAGTCAGCTTCGTCAACAAAATCTTTGTAGCTGACAATGACACAGAAAACACTATCATAAACGTGCAACGAGTGGACCAGTGGCTTAAATGAATGACTACCAATCAACTAGAAATATCTGCAGTCGGGCAGCCCTGGTAAATCTGAAGTTAGTTTTTTTTTTTTCATGTTGAATACAGTAAACCTGCTTGCTTTTAAGAAATATATTGTATAACGTTTTATATAAATAAACGTGACTTAAAGTACAAACATATCCATGATGCTATGGGGCTTTCACCCTAGGTAGTTATAGGAACTGAGGGTATGTTTGCTTTTTTTTTTTTTTTTTGCATACAAACAACAACATTGTCAAAATGATCCCTGTTCACAAGGATCTGTGAAAACTACACTCTTAGAAGGAATGTGTAGAAAAATTACACAAATTATGTGTAATTTACACGTTTTGTGTCAATATTAACTAAAAACGTGTAGAAAAAAATTACCTATTTTACACTATACAGTACTTTAAAAATTAACACAACTTGGGAATTTACTCACAGCATTTAACACAATATGTGTAGATTTATATGCTTAAAACACTTTGTGTGTTTTTTTTATAATGTGTCCGTTATTTAAATTAACTAATTAACTGAACAATAGCAACAAGGGACTTTGACTGAATAGAACAATAGAATCCAGTCAGCCCATATAGTCTTTTAATGACAGCAACCGTTTAGTTTTTACATCTATATTGTTAAAAATAAAATATTTATACCATATCACTTCATTATGTTAATCGACTACCCCTCGTGTCAAAACTGCTCGTGAAAATACCTTTTATACCAAGGAGGATATGACTTGCGCCGAATCACGCCGATGACTGCTAGCAAGATTCTTGAGGTAAGCTGCACTTAATCATATTTTTACTTATATTTATTTACAAAAAACAGTATTTTCTGCTGCTGTTATGCCTACTGGTTTAAAAGCGCAGTCACGATAAAGTTTTGCGGGCAAAAAAAACGTCCATTGTCAATAGTGTAGCTGAACCACGGCTAAACCAAGCAGCTTTATGTTGGTCAACGTGGCAAATTTGCGTGGAAAACCTGATTCAAAATCGACTTTTTTCCACTTTCACACGAAATTCCCTATAATGAAGATACTTTAGCAATTAATGGATTTCGCACGCAAAATTTCGCCAAGCAATAGTAACGTTAAATGTGACAGCTCCTTTAGACTGTGTATTGTACTCGGTTTACACAAAATGTCACCTGTAATGGCATATTAAAAATGGTCTACTCCGTAGTGATCATCTTAAGTAGTTGTAATGGATTTGAAAGTTTGCTGAAATGATATACAATATGTGAGAAGTGCTTTGGAGCCACTGGTGCGGTGCAGAATAGGTAATGTTAGCATTCAATGTATAAATATGCTAACTTTATAAGTGACTTTTGCATTATGTACAGCAAATGAACTAATCAGAAGATGGACCATTTTCTATGTTCAGTGAGTCTCACCAGATTTAATTTTTTCAGGTAAGCATTGCAGTAAAACTCACTAATCATTCATTCATGAAATGATATTGACTCTGAAAAAGAACTGAGCACATTCTGAGCAAATTCTGTCAAGTTCTTAACAGGAACCAATCTTTGGAGAAGTTCATTTATTCCCAAAGGTGGACAAAAACATTGTGTTGGCTTTTAAAAGACTATTTTTATTATCACTTTTACTCATATGCTGTGGAAAATATGGAGGAGTACAGACATTGATAATAATCAGAAATGTTTCTTGAGCAGCAAATCCTAGAATGATTTCTGAAGGATCACTGAAGATTGGAGTAATGATGCTCACAGGAATAAATTAAGGCTCTGTCCACATGGAAACGAGTTTAGGTGTATACGCAAAAATTTTGTCGTATGGCGTTTTGTGAAAATAACATGCTAGAAAAAGAATCCATAATCCATAGACGCTTAAGTATTTGCCTATTAAAAGTGTAGTTTTTGCTGTGTGGTTGAGCAGAAATACTATCATGTTTCACTTGGTCCCTTCAAAGTCATATTGGATTTCCTCAGCGTAAAGATTGAGAAGTGTCTAGACTTCCGCATCAGTCCATCTATTGCTGTTTTCATTGTTCATGGAGTTAGTTTGTGGAATAAATATATAGACTATAAACCGTGTGTTTACACAGCTTTTTAAAAATGGCGGGAGCCAGTGTTTCGCATGCGTTTGGCCAATCAACGCACTCACGTCACTGGTAGTTCCTACTGTGCTTGGTTAGACCCTACTCTGAATTAGGAGCTTATTTAGTCCCCCCAAAAGGCATTACTCAAATCGTTCCCAGTTCCTGCGGTGCAAACACGCCAAAAAATGGTTACTACCACCTATAGTTATAGGAACTATGAAAACATTCCTAGAACGTCCTTATGATCAGATGCTTTCTTAACTACTATTTTCTCACCGCTGTCATTTTTGTTGTTTATTTTCCTATTGAGAGGAAAGTGCACAGCACATATTTACATATTCATCTAAACACCCCTCTCAGCAGTGTTGAGATGTTTGCTAGCGTTGAGATAGAACAGCATACCTCTGCAAAGGTAATTCAAACTTCTTTTTCACCCCAAAGGATAAAACAGAACTTTGCTGTGAGTATATCAGGGCCTCACATTCAACAAATTGACAAAAATAATTGTTACAAAGAAGCACAATCTAAGACATTTTCAATATTCACATGGACTACATTTTTTAATACTATCCAGACTAAACCAATGTGCAACAGAAAGACAGCCCATTTTGAACAGTCTAAGAGCCATCATGGGCACACACAGCAGGCTCATTAGGCAGAAGTGGGGAGTTGAGAGAGATGTGTGTAGCAATCCTGGGTCAGACTCTGTGCAAGGACAGTATGTCTGTGAGAGGAAGCGGTGAGTGGAATGAACCCAGCCATTATAACTCAGCTCATCCGTCACTGTGAGGCCTCAGGCCCATCTACCCACTGTTACCCTGGCAACACACTCTAAACTTACATTCAGTATCATTTCATGAGTAAAAGAAACAAATACTAAAATTATTTTTTGCATGTGAAGAAGATACAAAATGTTTTAGGCAAGCAATATCTATCTATATATATCTATATATATCTATATATATCTATATATATATATATATATATATATATATATATATATATATATATATATATATTACAAAAACCAAAAAAGGGTATTAAGACTGTCAATTTAATTTAAAACAATAAATTCTAATTTGAATTTGCAAATCATGGAATTAATTTAATTTAAAAAAAGAATCAATTGACAGCCCTACTAATATCATACAGAGCTAATTTCCAGCTTAAGTCCCTTCTCATTAGTTCTAACTACACCTTTTTTGACAAACTCCAGCTGATGCTTTCTAAACACTGCTCTTGAGAAAAGCACTTTACTGTTGAATGTGAGCAGCAATGTCATTTAGGCAGACCTGGTTTCCTCCCTGCCCTTTGCTCCCAGTGTAATTTGAGACACGACTGAAAAAAGGCCCAGCGCGCAGAACTGAATGAAAGGTAGAGAGAGCAGGCATGTTCGCATTCAGCTGCGGTATAACCTAATCAGGCTGGACAAGGTCATCATTTTCCAGCTTTCCTCTAATTAGGCTTAATTCAGCTTAATTTGGTTACAGTAATCCTTACAGATGGAGCTACTGTGCCCTGGTAAAAAAAAACCCTTACCATGTTTAAAAATTAGGGTCTTACGTTTGCATCTTTGTGATATTTTCCAGCCAATAATTTTAGTGCTTGTGTTTCCCCCGCATGTCAATCTGATGCCATTTGACACTGATTTGATTTGATAGTGGCTCATATGATCATCTCTCTAACTGACAGACTGCATCTTGTCACTGTGGCGTGAAAATCAAACAGCCTTGTGACAAATTTCTCTTCCTTTCAACCTTCTGCTGAGCATGCGTGGCGGCCGGGCTGCCCAGCTGAAGCCCTGCGACTGCGGCGAATGCACTTTGCAGGAAGATCAAAGTTCAACAATCAGACAGTGATTCACTTTGATGGAATACCTCAATCAATAGAGCGAGTCAAAGGTCAGCTGATCCAGGATGAAATCATGGTTCTGGACTGCTGGCTGGGTTGCATGTGAACTAACACTCCTCTTTCCACCCAACCGCAGACAGCCAGGAGGTCATGTGACCATGGCATCCACTAGTGAATATGCCAGATTTAGATAGCCACGCGTGAATGCCGCTGAGCTACAGAGACTTAGACAGCATCAGAGTGCACGCATGCTCATCGGTGAGTCCTGTCAGTATATAGTCACACCCACACACCGCAGTTTGTGTGGGAATACATCTTACCACATCATAGTGTTTTGACAGTCTTGGCTGAGTGAAAACATTCCCTAAGTAATCAAGCGACTACTACAGAATGTCAGGAAAGCTTTTAACTACAAAGGAAGTACATGCTTTCTGACAAATCTGTTAACCGATACTAAAAAAATTCTGTATAACAGAATTTTTAAAGGCCAAACCATAGACTTTTGACCTTTTTATTAGTAGTTTACCGTGTTATTTTAGTATTAATTATATACTAGTATAGCATTTATTATAGAGTATCTTTCATTGTGATATTTTCAGTTGTCAATTAAATCTTAGTTTAAGTTTGACTAATTTGATGTGCTTTTAGTTTGTTTTTTGAAATATTCCTGTTTAGCTTTATTTCAGTAATTTTGGCATTCAACCATTTCAGTTAACATTTAAAAGGCACAATATGTAATTTTTCACCACTAGAAGTTGCTTATCTAAAACAAAGGCGTAGCTTGATGACACTGTGAATGAGCGTGGAATCATGGGAGTTGTCATCTTCACCTCCGCAGCCAATGGAAAGGAATCTGACGGACTCGGGCAGAAATAGTTCATGGAAGAGCTAATGTATTAAAGTTTTATTAATGTTACTGTGGTATGAAGCAGGGCGAGCTGAGAGCCGTGGGAGCGGAACGAGGCCACTGGAAGGTACACTGGCCTCGAGTCCAGCGGAGCTTTTATTATTCTTTTGCTGCAGTCAGCTGCTTCCGCCCTTTTCGTTGCGTATGTGGGATAACGCAGCACCATTTTACATGGTTAAAACAATCATACTAAATACATTCGAGTGTGTTGAAAGTTATGTTATAATGTTACTTTGTGCATTCACTCGGTGGCTGCTATTGTTGCACTTTGCAGTAATCTAGATCCATATTAGAATATATTAATTAAAGCTAAATGACTTGCATTGCTAAATGATATGCATTTAATTTTTTTTAAGTATTGTATGATGGAAAAAGCTCTCTCTGGTTATGCTTTGTTAGCCACTTGACAAAATAGCATTGTCTCTGAGGCATGGTAAAAACATGGTACTTGTGGTAAATCAAGATAACAAGCAATTCAAACATTAAGACTAACTGTGTTGAGCTATGTAACGATTCGTTTTCTGTCAATAAAAGTGTCCAAACAGTTGCTTACCCGTCTAATAAAACACATAATATATTAAAGCGTCTTTTCAAGGGTAACGTGCATATGACATCATTGTCAGGCGACGAAATAACAGTCCGTATCCTGGTTAAAATACCTGATTCCTCTGGATTTAAACATTATTGGAAACGTTTGAAATAATGTAAGTACACAAATAATATAGAACATTGTTCTAGTGGTTTTTGGATATTTTCATCTAAAAATCTTACATATTGTACCTTTAATCCATTTCATTTACATTTATGTCTATGTTTAAGTATTTCATCTTAATTTTAATTCAAAACTATTTTTAATCGTTTCAGTTTTATTTAACAATAACAACACTGGTAGTCTGCTTGCATTAATCACCATAAAAACTCTAAAACAATACCCTGCATTGTTCTCAAATTGAACTAATTAAAGTAATTGCCATATTACTCTTATTTTAAGGCTGTGGGAGCATTTGCTCACCACACGAGCCCTACTGTGGAATGTGTCAGCATGATGTAAGAGGTTGGTAACAAAGCTAGTATGAATTGAACTACTGGTCCAACAGGCTGAGTCGCACTACTGCAGCTCTTAGCAGCGCTGATGCAAATCTGAGGAGGTGAACACCAGCTGTCAGTGTACAGGCTCCAAGCTTGGGCATTCAAGCAGATCATGTCTTATAAACCACCAATGGAGTTAAGTTAACCCAATAAGGTTGAGAACTCAGAACCTGTTCTTATACAGAAACGGGTTCAAAGAAAACTGTCATGACATTTGATACAGCTTACAGAACACTGTACTAAAACGCAGTCTTTTATTTACTTTCAGTGGCACTGCAACACTTCTACTGAATCACAAAACGCACAGCAACCGATTCCCAAATTAATCACTTTTAAGGACCAGTTCTTTAGTGTGAATAAAAAACACTAGAGTATGTTTCAGCATTTTGTTATGTTCAAATAATGATTTGCCGTTTCTAAAAAGTCTGGAACATCATTAAAAAGTGTTTGTGTAAACACATTTTGATAGAATATTAAGTTTTAGATTACATTTGATTTATTTCTGGTTTGTTATAGCTGTTCTGAGAAAATCTGAGGGTAGTAAAAGCAGCAAAAACAGGATTTCTTGTTTCCAAACATTTATTTCTCCAAAATTGTTAATGAAGCCATTAATGAACTGGAATGCTTAAAAGGGAATGAATCAAAACCAGAAGAAAAAAAAAAAATCAATTTCCACTCGCAAGACTCAAATTTAATTAGGATTAAGACCATGCGTTTATAAGAGAGAAAAATTCACAAACAATAACAGAATGTAGGCAAACATGACCAAACAAATATGCAGGAACCCAGCTATTTCTGTGTTAAAATGAGTTACGACTGAAATGCTAAGGTGCATCTAAACATGACCTAGATGCACCTTAGCATTTAAGTCTCAACTCGAGAGACAGAACGAGAGATTCCTGGGTTCTCATTTGGTCTTGAATTTGATAATTTGTTTGACCCAATAAACTGCCCGGCGGCGTGACGTCACACAGCGTAAAACATCGTCACGGTGTGACTGTGTCGACCAAACTAAAAATCTGCTCGAGCTCTGAACAACAAATTCATCCTTTCTTCCATATATAAGCGCTCGTGAAAATAGCGGAGTTCAGTCAAATCACGAGGTAAATGCTAATTAGCAACATTCCCAGCCACTGGCGCCCCAACTTTTCCTTTCTCTAAACAGACGAGACCCGAAAACCGAACCGTAGAGTGCAGTAGTTCAGCAAAGAGCTGACTCACTAATCTCAGCCCTCGCAGAAACAAAACGCGGTGACTGTCAAATAACAACGCGCGTTTACTTTCAACAGAAACGCGCCCGCGAACGATACATTGTTGGTTTCAGCAGCGGTTCTTTAGAACTGTTATGTCCAACTCGCTACAATGTGACACAAACATTCCAACGGAACCCCATTAACACGTTACAATGTAACAGTTCTGCCCGCTAAAGTTAAAATGCCCCTGAATAGCGTTCCACGGATGGACTTGCCTTCCTCGCATAGTCAAATGGAGGCTCGCAGGCTAAAGCTAGCCAGGCAAATAAGAGGGGGGGAGCTGGCTAAACTTAATCGCTCAAATGCAAGCAGCGCGGGCGAATCAAGTAAATCAGCGACATAACTGAAATGTTAAAACAACAACAACCATGCATCCGCTTCAAGGTCGCTCAAAGCGATTTGTTTACACAACGACAAGAAGCAAAACACAACTCTCGAACTCTGCAAAGTGGCCAGGCTGAAATAGCGAGTGTAGCTGGTTTAGCAAGCTAATGCAGGATACCGCCGCCGCGGAACTGTGATTGGATCCTGCAGCGACTGTGTAAAAATCGCGTTACAAAGCCACCCCAAACCGCCATTCACCGGCAAACATACAACATTTGCAAACATGTCGGACTTACAGTGTTTTGTTTCCTCTTAAATCCTGTACTTAATGTCCAGCTCTGACCTTCGGGTTGGTGAAACAGCATTATAGTTAACTGCCGCCGCCATGTTCCTGCTGCCTTATGCCTAACGATGGCTGGCTGCTTGTTTATCTCGCCAGCAAAACCTCCCCCACATACTACGGGCACCAGTATCTACTCGTTTACTCTAGCCTGCATAGCAACCTTGCAGTGAGCAACGGGGCAAAATGATGATACAGCAAACATAATGACACGGCTCACCAGTTGGATCGCATTTTCCGTGCCTTTGTATTTTCTAAACTGCAAGTAGATGTTTCATAACATTAGAGGAGGAAATCAAAGCAGTGTTTAAAACGCTGCTTTCACCTTTAGTTGGTACTGTGGGAGAAAAAAAAAAGTGTGCCAGAGTGGTCAGGTTACGAGCCGGTGTTGTTGTAAATCCAAATCCAAAGCAATCTGCGCTCTATAATCAATGTCATAACAGCTTAATTAAAAATCACATTAGCAGACCGAAATGAAACAGACCTTTATACATCACATCCTACTTGTTATGGTTTACTTCAAGACTCTTAGTATACACTTTCTTATCAAATAAACAATCTTAACAAAACAAAACAAAACACTGCAATAAGTAGCCTAACATCAGTTATGGCCTTGACAATACAGCTACAAGAGTGTTTTTTTTCTGAGAATGGCGAATAGCCCAATTTCAATCCAGTTCTATCCATCATGAGTATTTTTAATCTTGTAGATATAATCGTTTTGCAAGTCTCAAGACTTAAATGTCTTAAATTAAGTATTTTCTGCACTGAAAAGTATAAAACTGATGATTTTATTAGTCACATTATTACTGTAGAGAAAATTGGTATTTTATATATACACATATAGTCTAGTGATAAGATATTAAGAGCAATGTATATACTTTTTTTGTAATATGAATTTCTGAAGCAGCCCATTTATGATACTTATGTCAAGACATGTCCTCGATTATGACCATGTATCCACATCTATAGCCATCTTTTAAAGAACATTTTGGCCATTATATCTGCGAAATAAAAATGGGATCAAGCCCGAATACTTTATTCTCCCAACATGTAGGTCTAGTAGTCCACCATGCCTCATAATTGTATCGAGTTGTCAAATTCACACACATTTCTGACTTTTCTCCCATATCCAGCACAGAATACAAGCCTCAAAAGGCAACCAGCTCATGGACTGGTTGATCTGGCAGAAAGCCAAAGCTTACCGTGATTAGTCAGCAGCAATAACCCCGAAATGTGTCAGGTATCCGATCAAAACCCACACGGCGACAGGTTGATTTCCTATAGCCTATAAAAAATACTTCCATGTGAATGTACGTCAGTGACCGAGATGAAGCATCGACGAATCGAAAAGAATCCTACAGTTCCGAGCCGTGTCGATCAAAGGTCTACATCGAAAGTAACTTCTCTCAAAGGGAAAGCTGCACACAGTGACTTATGCAATATTCTGCTGTTCACTGTTTCAGATTGGCACGCGCTTGCCAACAATTGTGAAACAGCACGGGTTTGTCGCAACGAAATGTCCCATAAGAGACTGCAGTTCAGTTTTTGGAAAACACTGATAAATATTTTGTTATTATGGTTTAATATTGTACACTTTTGCTGTAGGAAAATATCTCCAACATACGCGCAGAGTGATCTGAAAAACATTAAATATCACTGTTGTCTGTTGAGAAAAATCGTGGCGAACAGCGCCACTACATGGTCAACACCAACAATTGAAGGAGATTGACCTCTTAAAGCAAAATGACCATCTTCATTATGCCTTTTTACATATATTTCTTTTGAGAATTACGTATTAAGTGTGCGAGTTATTAAATTACTTTTATATATATATAAAACAATAATAAGGTTTTTTCTATGCCACAGTGAGGCTCGAACGAACCGTTGCCATGGTTACCTCCTCAGGAGAACGCGACTGCTGTTCTATTTAGCGATTTCTGACCAACTTGAAATCGAAGTTGAGATTTACTTTGTTCTGAGGAATTTCCAGCCCGTCAAACCGCTGTAATTCACACCATGGTTCTCAATTTACTAATTTATACAAAAGAAAATCAAATTTTTCAAATGTGTTTAGTTATTTTCTACAATGCAGTACAACAAATGCAGAAACAACAGGTCATATTTTGATTCATAACCAATGCAGTGAAATAGTAACAAATAACCGTGAAAACAACATTTTTATTAGTGTATTCACTGGTTGTCTTTCTAATTGGTTGTACTTGGGTATAAGAAATGTGAGATAATGTTTGTTCCTAACTTCATTCTCAGCGTATTGTTCTTAAACTGAAACTATCTGCTATGAAAATTATGTCTGAGAACTCTTCCTTAAATTCTGACCACAGTCTCACAATCTCACTGGAATGACACTTGTGATTTGACATTTTCATGTGTCATCTACAACAAACAGCAAAAGTCAGCTGTACAAAGTTCAAGATTAAAAGGTAGAATCAAAAGCACATTGCTGGAACATGTTCCTCTGCTAAATAAACAAAATTTGTGGAGCTTTAAACTATTCGCTTAGCTTGACCAATTACACAGTGCAGTGCAACAAATAGAAATCATATTTCTTTTAAAAAAGGCATCAAATGAATGTGTTTGCTTGTGATCTATTTCTAATGAAAAAAAAAATGGCAATGCTTTTATACAACAATACAAATGAAAAGATATGTTTCCAAATAGAGAATCAGAAAGAAAGAAAGAAAAAAAAACCGTGAGCCTTCAGAGAACTTTAAATACAACCCTGATTTCAAACTCAAGTTAAAATACTGGATTATCCGGGTCAAAATGATGTATGGTTAGGCACTTGTAAAAAATAAGTTACTTTTCCCCCACATCTTTCATGTTTTCATTGTAGGTAGGGCTGGATCATAGTTTTGGATTAAGCAAATAAAGCAAAGAGCGTATGGACCTTGAGATTGGAAACCAATGTAGGAGGAATAAACCCCCCCCCAATGCCACATTTTTTCCCCCTAAGCCCTTCTTGCAAAGAGACAATAGTTTGATGGCTTTGTGAAATACAGCATTAAACATCCTACAGGATCAAGGAGCAGGAAGAGGAAGTTGCCATATTTCAGTTTTTTTTTCCCCAGATAAACAAGAAGGGAAAAGGGGCAACAGACAAACTGTGGGATGGAGAGGAGGGAGAGGAATGATCAGGCTGATTTCAGCCAGTAAAGAAGTTGGGAACATGGGTGGTTTATGATGACTTCTCCTTCCTCGCTCTGGGGGAATCTGCTCCGCTGGCACCAACAGATCCGTTCACACCATTGGCTGTGACAAACACAAATGAGAAGAGGCTTGACGTAAGTGATTAGCAGTTCATTTTGTAGTTTAAATCCCTTAAGTGTTGTTATACTTAATATCAGTGACTACATCTCCAAGCGGACAAAATGCCACTTAATGAATTCGCGTAAAGGGATAGTTCACCCAAAAATTAAAAATCTCATTTACTCACCCTCATGTCATTCCAAACCAATAACACATTTGTTAATCTATTAAACACAAATGAAGATATTTTTAATGAAACCTGAGAGGTTTCTCTCCCTCCACTGAAAGTCCAGGTAATTATCAAGGCATCGGAGAAAAAAAAAAAAAAAAAAAAAAAAAAAACACAATATAAATCGAGCGGTTTAATTTAGAACATAATTTAAAACAGATGATCTAAACAATGACTAATAAACATAAAATTAGCAATGGTAAATACAGAAATGTATGTGTGTCATGAGCTAGAACAAACCTAATTGGTTCTCATGCAATACACACGTTTGAGCTGTGTTTACCATGTGTGATGTGCTCTATGTTAATCATTCTTTAGATGTAAAGACTAAATTAAATCTGCTCATCATATCAATAGATCATATCTCTTTACAAGACCACTCGATTCATATGGATTTGTTTTAACGAGCACTTATACGTTTTTTTGGATCTTTTAGGTTGTAGTTATCTGGACTTTCAATGGAGGAACAGAAACCTCTCAGGTTTCAATAAATCTTATGGGCTTGGAACGACATCAGGGTGAGTAAATGATGATAGAATTTTCATTTTTGGGTGAACTACCCCTTTAATAAAAGCAATATGCTTTAAATACAACCCTATTTTCACAATACAGTACAATCTCAAGTAATTTACTGATTAAATGTAGATTCTAGATTGGAACAAGGGCTGGGTGGTATGACAATATTTGGCGACACATTATCTATTGATTTTGCCATTTTGTGTATATTGCAGTATGTAAATATATCTGTGCAACACAGGACTTCCTAAAGTTTCTGACATGTTAGAGTATTGGATCAGAACCGTTTTAACTTCAAGGCCCTCACTGTCCACAACAATATTTGAAGGCCCCCCTTCACTCACTCAAATATCTACCTGATAAAATATTTTAGCTTGGCATAACTATAAAGATGTATAGTCATTATAAAAATAACCAAATATTAAGAAATATCTTGATTTTTACTTGTTTTAGCTTATTTTAATGCTTGTTTTGTCTTATTTCAAATTATTTTAAGTAATCTTGAGGCCTCCTTGAAAGCTTGTTGGTTGAGAACAATAAAGAAACATGCATGAATTATATAAAAAAGAAAAAAAAAAAGCACAAGATGGGCATTATGTTAATAACTCAACACTGTACTCGCGCTGACTGACACACACCGAAGCGCACACAGAAAGCCGCCTTTTTATTAATAAACCATATAAATCATAACAACGCTTGCCACAGCGCACCAGCAGAAGTAATGATTATGAGTGCATCTGGGACAAACAGCAAGGAGACTTTAACATTTTAAAAATGAATTGATACACTAGTGTTTTCTGTCTTTTCGGCTGCAATTATGTAGCTGACGATGCTGACTCGTCATCTCAGCAGTAGTGGACGCACCTATATGCATGTTTCATACGGAATACATAACCTGAAAATATTCGTTTTCCATTTAAACTCCACATGGAGTTTTGGTTCTTTTCTTTTTCTTTATTTTTTGGTCCGCTCAAGTTCACAGAGAGAGACGGCAGAAAGCACTCCCTGTTTTTGTTTATTATCTTACAAAAGCACAATGTTTTGTTGTTGTTGTGAGTGCACACAAATAAAAGTAGACTCTTTACAGATTCAAAAGATGTATTACTCTTTTCTGTATGACCAAAAATTGAGTATTTTAAGTGCAAGTGATCGCACCGGCGCCTCCATGTTAAGCCTTATTTAGACTTTCACCTGGCTCTGCAGCGCAAGCCTCCGCTGACTGCCCAAACAGACGAGGCATTTATACTTGACGCACTCGCCGTTGTACTATTCTTTGAAATGAAGGGGGATGACGGAGTAATTGTTCTCTAAACCATCAGGCAGCAGCTGTGAGTAGTAGTAAGGTACAGCAGTTAATGACCTGTCACAGACTGCATGACTTTGCCACTTCCTGTTGACTTTTTTTCTCCTGTGACTAAGCGACTAATAAAATTTTGGTCGACTAAGCCTCTTCTTGTTGACTAACAGCTAGTCAGCTATTAGGGGGCAGCCCTACATGTCAGTATACTGGTAAAATAAAGTGACTGCAGCCACTAAAACGACTCATATCGCCCACCCCCAATTGGAACAGTAGAAAAGGATCTTAAGTGGGAAATACTAACCTTTCTTTGATTTGCTCTTAGAAGACGATGGTTTCTTTTTTAAGGTCTGAGTCTGTGCATGTTCTCTCCATCGTCGCAGCTGGAAGTTGATAAATTTCCACATCATAAAAGCCTGAGTGGTGCATATCGCAGCCAGGACAGTCAACCTGAGAGAAACAGAGAGCCATTACAAACAAATCCAACAATAATAAAAGCAAAAGGTAGTCATTACTTTTCCATCATCTGGTGTTTAACTAAATCACGTCCATCCAAAAGGCACTCGATTCCAGTGGATGAGCTTTTACAATGTGATTACATATTCATATTATGAGTCAAGGATTTTTTGATGGCTAAAAGCCAAATTTTGGGACACTACAGCAAATTTTTATATATGATGCCAAGTTGTGTTGCCATCTCTCACTCTGCAAATCAGATTTGAAAAAAGCATTGCACATACAACATAACCTGTGTAGTGCAAACCATTTGAATTCAGAGAATTTTCTACTTCAAAGCTCTACAGAAATTCAATCATGTCACATGTAAGGCACTTGGTTTATAATAAGGTGCTAAAAATTGCTTCTTGAAAAACTAAATCAAAACAACAGTTGCTGAAGAGTAATTCAAAATGCTTCAAAACATTTGCATGATTAATCTTAAGTATTCCTTTCATTGCAATAAGGAAGTGTAAGGAATGACACAAGATGAAGATCACCCTGTTTACCGAACAAGCAGGACATTAAAGCTTCCTTCAGCGAGGTTCAGACCCTGTTTCTCTGCTCCGGCCAGCCCAAAGCCCACAGTAAGAACAGACAGGGAAAGAGTCAACAACCGGCCCAGCACAAACAGAACTGCCCACACTGTAAACCTGTTAAAATACACAAAAGACTTCATAATGGTCAAACATCCTTTCAAACGCAAAACTGTGCCAATATTCATTGGTAATTTCATATCTGCCTGTGCACAGTAAAAATCATTCAGTCCCACTTTATATTAGGTGTCTTTAACTACTATGTAATATAATTTTAATTAATCATTTGATACAATGCACTTATTGTGTACATTCATGTTTTTACATTGTACTTATATTTTTATAAGTACCTAACCATACCACCAAACCGGTCCCTAACCTTACCCACATCCCACCTCAATAGCAGCAAAAGTGTTTTGCAATACAATATAAACAAAATAAGTACACTGTACTTATTTTGTTGATGTAAGAACATAGTAGTTAAGGACACCTAATATAAAGTGTGACCAATCATTCAAAGTGTTTATTAACTGGACTTGCTCTGTCAAATGAATGGCACTCACCCGGTCTGCCTGTCCTCATTGCTGAAGTAAATGAGTCTGGATACATGGAAGATGAGCTCAACAAAGTAATGCAGAACCAGCAACACCAGGCCCAACCGATTTAGACTGGAAACACATCACTAATGGGTTAAACGTGACTAAAACTACTCAGAACTCAGTTTAACAGAAGTCTCTTATGCTCAATAAGGCTGTATTTATTTAAGCAAGAACACAGTAAAAACAGCAATGTTCTAAAATATAATTACAATTTAAAGTAACTGTTTTCAATTTTAATATATTTTAAACTGTAATTTATTCTTGTGACGTAAAGCTAAATTTTCAGCAGCTATTACTCCAGTCTTTATGTGTTTATAATATTTACGTGGGGTTTGCTATTTTTATATTTCCTGTTTTAGCTGAGTGGGCGTGGCCTTAAAGTGCAAACTGTAGGGGAGCGTTCATTTGAGTTATTTATGGAAATGTTTTGGCAAATGTATGTTGGTTTTATCAGTCGGATTTATTTACTTGATTAAGAACAAGAGTTAAAACATCTTATGTATTTATTTATTAATCATGTTGAGGCAAAAGATAGCTTTTTTTTTTTTTTTTTTTAAAAAGGATGGATTATGTTTAAGTGAATTTGAATAAGGTTATTGTAGCGCTGCTTAAAGGGTTAGTTAACCCAAAAATGACAATTATCCCATGATTTACTCACCCTCAAGCCATCCTAGGTTTAGGATTATAAAGCATGCATTCATCCTTTATAAAAATAATCCATACGGCTCCAGGGGGTTAATAAAGGCCTTCTGAAGCAAAGCGATGGGTTTTTGTAAGAAAGATATCCATATTTAAAACTTTATTAACTATAATAACTAGCTTCTGGCAGGCAGCCATATGCATACTGTGCAAGTCGACTTGCGCCACAAAAGTAACCCGTGATGTATGACGCAAGATGTAGGAGTATTGTAAGCTTAGACGCCTCTTGCTGTTTAAACAAATAGGGCTGTGCAACACACTCAAGCTCCTTTTCTCTTGCATCAAAATCCTCCAACATTTCTCTTAAAACTTCTTGTTTTAGACTTCTAATTCATGATCAGTGTGTTGTTTTGCTCTATCTTCTGCGCTTCTGCGTTCGTCACTGCATCATGCGTTGGGTCAGAAGTTACTCTTCCGCCGCAAATCGATGCATACGGCCATCTGCCGGAAGCTAGTTATTATAGGTAATAAAGTTTCAAATATGGATTTTTTTCTTACAAAAACCCATTGCATTGCTTCAGAAGGCCCTTATTAACCCCCTGGAACCATATGGATTATTTTTATGATGGATGGATGCATGCATTTTTTTTGGGCTTCAAAATCTCGCCCCCCATTCACCCCCATTAAAGCTTAGAAGAGCCAGGATATTTTTTAATAGATCTCCGATTATCTTTGTCTGAAAAAAGGTAGTCATTTACACCTAGGATGGCTTGAGGGTGAGTCAATTACAGGATAATTTTCATTTTTGGGTGAACTATCCCTTTAAGCACACTGAAACACTGTCCTCAATAGTTAAAGAGGAGAGTTGTTACCGTTTTAGTACCTAACAGTTGTGACCGCTCAGGTCCCGATCACACTTCAGTGAATGTTGTAGTACAAAATGTGTGCCCTGACAACTGTTTATGATTAATAAACATGACAAATTAATTGCTTACTTCAGAATGTAGGCTCCTGCAATTTGGACCAAGTACAGACTTATATAAACAAGCTGACGAGGAATGTCTTCCTGAAAAATAAAACAAGACAACAGTGTCATGTCTTCTGTCAATTTCCGTAAAGTAGAAGTTTGGTAAACAAAGAAACCTCTGGAGAAGGAAATCGGTCCCGTCACAATAACAGGATGCATGAATATGGTTTCAGTGCATGTTGTGCATCCTCAACACTGGAAACACTGTTGACTTTGCTTGCTTGCTTGCTTACTTTCTTGGCCTTCTGGAAGTAGAGCTCGGGGATTGCATGAAGCCAGTAGCCGAGCTGACAGATGTAGTAGAACTTCATCTGGAACCTAAAAAACAAGACAAGGAACTTCCTTAGCATCTCCACGACTTGTGGAATTCAAATGTCAATGGTAATTGCATTTGCAATCTGTGTGTTACATACAGTAGGTTTACAAAAATCAGAAGAGAGAATTAGAGGTAGACTAATGCAAGATAATTTGATCAGGACCCTTGAGATAGCTTTTGAACAGTCTTCTCAATGCAGACCAGCTCAGCAGATCAGTTTACCAAAGAAGATGTAACTTATGAGCGCTCATGCAGCGGATCGGCAGATGTGACGTGAGATGGAATATGAACCTCCGTCATTTCAAAAACAACCATCACTTTCCCACCATTAATCTGCATATACCATTATTTCAAATTTAAACGCTACGCTTTTAAAAGGGACAGTTCACCCAAAAATGAAAATTCAGTCAATTACATCCTCTCATGTCATTCCAAATCCATAAGATTTTAGTTTATTTTCAAAACACAAATGAAGAAATTTGTAATGAAATCTGAAAAATTTCTGTCCCTCCATTGAAAGTCTATTAACCCAAAACTCTGGCCATTCAAAACGTTCAATAAGAGATCGCAAAATAAATCCATATGAATCAAACGTTTTAATTCAAGTCTTCTGAAGAGATCGCTTTATATGATGAATGGATTAATTATTTTTTTTAACAATAAACATTGATCAGCAACATACTTAGAGCACTCAAATATGTTAAATGGAAGCTCAACCATACTTGCGTGACGCATAAGAACAAACCTCATTGTAACACTGTGCAATTAATTGTAATTGATTTGAAATCGATTTTTGGCTTCCAACAATTACGAAAACAAGATAAGCCAAACTTAACATCCAAATCAGATGAATAAGTGAGTGTTGTAAAATGCATTCTACTGTTGCTAACTGCAGGAAAAGCTTGATATTAAACAGTGTTATTAAAAGTGCATTAAGCGGCGAAAGATATGCTGATCCCTAGGCGGCTTTCTGTGCGTGTGCCCTGAGACAGGGAGGAACGCGCATAAGCAAAGTACACTGTGGGCTTCAGATACGTGCCTAAATGGTTCAAACCACTGTGTCCTCGTAAACAGTTGAGAAAGGAAACGCATGCGTAACAGTATATTGGATCCATGCAGCTAATAATAAATCTGATGCAGTCATGTTAATAAAACAACAAAAGATAAAATCAAATGAATAATTTTTGTAGTTTTAAATATAGACTAATCCTTATTATTGTATACAGCAGAGATATTTTACATTTGATTACTTTATTCAATTTCTGTTGGGTATTACTTATCTGAATACCACTGTTAGTACATCTTCCTGAAAAACCTAATGCATTGTTTATTTAATTTGTATTTTTGTTCTGTTGTATTTATTTGTCAGTTTTGTTTGTAATGAATTTCTTTGTTCTTATTGTATTTCTGAATGTTTACTTATCTTCTGTAACCGTTTTGAGGACCTTTTACTTACATTAGTTAACCTAGTATTAGTTTTTGCTTAAGTATCGATAATTGTGAAATTTCATGGATATTTAAAATCGTAATTTCAATACTGACCAAAATAATGGCGATTATGATTTTTGCTATAATCGAGCAGCCCTACCTTATTGGTTCTTGCGGAAGCTCAAATGTGCTGCGTAACACACAAGAATGAACCTCATTGGTTCCCACATGACAAGAAAGCATGCTTGAGCTTCGGTTTATAAAAATGTTGCTGATCAATGTTCCAATGTGAATAAAAGCATAAATTAAATCTGTTCATCATATAAAGTGATCATATATCTTCAGAAGACTTGGATTAAACTGTTTGATTCATATGGATTTATTTTACAATCTCTTTATGAACGTTTTAAAGCATCAAGAGTTTTGGGTGAGTAGACTTTCAATAGAGGAACAAAAATTTCTCAGACTTCATTCAAAATATCTTAATTTGTGTTCTGAAGATGAGCTAAAGTCTTACAGGTTTGGAACAACACAAGGGTGAGTAAATGACAAATTTTCATTTTTGGGTGACTAAATTTTTAAATATGTCTGCATTTCTCAGAAGCACAGACAGCAGTACTTACGGCATAAGAGTGTGTGGGTAGCCGTCCCACAGGCTGACAGGGTTGGACAGGAGGTTCTCCTTCAGATTAAGCAGAATAAGTCAAATGAATCTTTCAGACACGGTTATAAACACCAGCCTGCACATATGCTCTTATTTATATGAAACAGAGTAGTAAAGCTCTTACAGAGACAAGAATGCTGGCTCCCCACAGGCAGGAGAAGAGGTAGAACGCACTAAGCTGCCCTGACTCATTGAACTTGCTGTGCTTGGTTTTGGAGAAGTGCATCTTCCTGTTGATTTTCTAAACAGTCATGGAAGTAAATGGCATAACGAATCAAAACATTTATTAGTATTAACAGTGTTGCACCAAAACACTATTAAGGCACACATTAACATTTATGCACAAATGTCATTAACATTTCAGCTAGTGTTTATTAATTCTCAACAGGATACTTACATCCAGCACATATTCCTGAATAATGGCGTGCATGATAATGGCCACTAACATGTAGAAGAAGACGGTGGCCACATCTTTCAGACCGTAATGGAAGTAATTCACTGCCGTTTCCTCTGGACCACCTAAAATCCACAATACAAACTAAATGTAAGCACGTAAGCATGCATGCATACTCAGTGTGGCTAGCTTCTTGATCTAATCAAGTACAGACAACTGATATCTGAATTTTTTGGCCAGTCTCAGATAACAAACACCAGAGCCAATGCAGTCGATCTTACAAATTACTGTTTGACCCTTTGGAACTGAGCAATATTCTTGCAAAATATAAGGAGAGAATCATGATAAAACAAACAGATGTTGTTAAAAAATACTAATTATTAAGCTAACTTTTATGAACAGCCACAGAAAGCATCAGTGGCATCAATCATCAGCTCATTGGTAGAGCTGTTAGACAAAAACTTGTTGGAACAAAACATCCTGATTAACCTTGAGGTGTTTTAATTATTATAACAGAAATAGCAAACAAATGTGACAGACAAAAAAAAAAAAAAAAGACAAAAATGAGTCATACTCAAGCTATACAAACAGACCAAAAATAAATGGAGGTTAGTTACCACATACTTACCATTTGCTGGAATTGTGACATTGTATTGCACAGTTATGAACAAAACTGCTACCTTTGATGTAATCTACATGGACAGAAACATAAAAAGGCAGTTAATACACATTAATAAATAAAGGAATATTTCATCCCATTACAGAATGGCAGTCGGTCAGTTTCTTTCACCATCCACTTCTTATTGTATGGAAAATAAGGTTTACAACGCAAGTGAATAGTATTGAAGAAAATAGGCCATACATTTTTAAAGAAACATGAAGGTAAGTCAGTCACAGAGTTATAATTTTGGGCAACCTGTTGTTCTTTAAGTGAATGATATGGCTGTAAGACACATTATAATTAGTTTTTCATAAAATACACACGTTCTTCAAGGTATCGGTATTTACACATACGTTTAGAAATGCCCGTTAAGAGCACCAAATCTGTTTCAGTACTGTAAACTTCATTTCCCATAATGCACCAGTACTGTCGCTGATATTCAGCAAACTACCGTCCAAATCTAACGGTTTTGCAAACTCGCATTCTTAACGAGGGCTGAGAATGTAAAATCACTAATTTGCTATCAGTAAACGTATTTTGGTAGCAAAAATCGTGACCCTGCTGCTACTGTGCACCGATGACAGCGCTCAGTCATTCTCCGATTGCCACGTAACACTTAATTTGCGCGTAAAAGTATCAGTGCAGCTACAATGTTACGTAATCATTTTTACAAATTAATTCTGTTAATTCCGTTCAACACTTCTTTAAATGTAACAAATTCGCGCGCTTGCTTTTCATCTCGCGGGGTTTAAAGTTCCTTAAATCGCTTCATAGGGAATTCCTCTCTATGTCTCATGCATCATGTTTCTTTGGATCAAAATTCCTAACTATTTCAATGGAATAAGGCATTAGCATGTGCGCGTGAGAGTAAATTCTGCGGTATACGATTGATTTATATGAATCAGAAATGCAAAATGATTTAAAAATACTGCACATTTAAGGTAAAACCAAAAAGTAAGTTTTATCTGCAGTTAAAGGAAGTGAAAGGACGAGATCAGTTTAGACTGTGACAGAACAAGAAAGATCCGCTATAGGTTAAAAACTAAAGATAAACACTGATCAGGCTGATTTGTCATCTTTGACCCTAAACTGGTCTTAAATCTGTAACAGTGAATGAATGAAATAAAAGTGGATTCTTACCTCAAACATAAGACCCAGCAGAAACACCATAGCAACACAAGACACAATATCCGCATGGTTCTGGATCACAAACTCGTGGCTGAGCACCGGTGGGTTCTTGTTGTTCTTTTTTCGGATTCCCATCTTGGTGGATGTTGAGAGAACTTTTGGTGAGTGTGAGTGAGGAACACGTCTTCACTATTGTTATCTGGCAGGCACGTCAGTCTTAACGCCTACTTCTGTCTTTCTTCTTCCATCCTCTTTTTTAATTTAAGTCACTTTGTACAGTGACAAAAGACGCAGTAGCGTCATCTGTTGGACTGGAGTAAAGAAGAGGTTTATTCATTTTCAGGCCAAGAGACTTAGTGGATAGAGTAGGGACCCCTTTGTAAAGTTAATAAAATAAATAGAGATATGTATATGTAACCTAGGTTACTATAGCCCATGTCAAACCTATAAAAAGGAGAAAGAAATTTAAAATGCACACGTAAACAATTGTATTGATTTATTTTAATGTTTAAAGAATTAAATATTGTTGAAGGAATATAGAAAATGTCACAAATTGAAAAAAATGTTAAATTAAACAATTAAGAATAGCTCCGCCCTTAGTGTGTTGCGTCATCTCTTGCGCTGAGTAGAGGTGAAAAGTCTCTCGTCATGGAGCGAAGTGAAGTGGCCGCTTGAGCAGTGATGCATGTTAATCGCGGTTCTAAGGTCCATAAAGATTAAGTGAGAAGTTGAGCTGTTTCGTCCGACGAAAACTGCATAGAGCAGATTTCCTTGATACATCGATATTATTTCTGATCTTTGTCAATTAATCCTTGGTTGGGTTTTTTGTTTGTTTGTTTGTTTGTTTGTTTTTTTTACTTCTTCCCTTTTCTCTATCTTGACGTTCCGGTCCTTCTACATCTCTCTTTGAAATTGAACGAGGAGTTTCTTGGAGTTCTGAGTTAGAACTGTTTCTGCCATCAACGAGGAGTGCTCAACATTGGTGGAAACTGGCGGGCCAACCTGGTTTTCCCGAGGTTGGACAACATTTCATTGTTTCTTCGAAGTGGTAGGATCACATGTATTCTGTGAACAAGAACCATTTTTCCTTTTTTCCTCTTTTTCCCATTTTTTTCATCTTGGAGTTGCGTATCTGTGTTCTTCAACTGAACACTGAAACAGGACACTGAACTGAGCTAAACTCCTGTTTAATTTGCTTGAGTCATTTCCTTCAAAGACAATTCACTGAAAAGGACTCTGATTCTGTGTCATCGGACATTTTTTTTTTTTTTTAACATTGTCCCATTTGCTGTTATTTTTGTTTTTTCATTTTTTATTTTTTTGAAATTGTTCTGAAAAGACAACACAAGAGTTATTGAACTGGTTACCATTTTATATGGAAAAAAAAAGAAAAGGTTGTTTAAAGGTATACAGCTAACCAAACCGATTAGAAATTAAACTGAGTAAATTAGGAATACTAAAGCTAATTAAAGAATAACAAACTAATTAAATAACTAAACTACTATAATATAATAAAATATAAAATAAAATAATATAATATAATATATATAAATATTATATAAATAACTACAGAATTAAATAACACACAAAGAGTCATTATAGGAGTAAAAAGCTTTATTTGGAGAGTTTTGTTGTTTTTTCTGTTATATCTTTGCTGTCATTTTGGGGTTTTTCCAGTTGTTGGGGGGTTTTTTTCCCCCCAACAAAATGATTTAATACAAGAAATACAAAAGAAAAAAATACTTACCTTTTCAATTATAATTCTGTCATCTGTTATTATTTCCCTTGTCTTGCTGCAACGCTGGCTCAAGAACGAACATGGACTTCTGATCTGGTCCAAAGCATTAGAAAGTGGTTTAATTATATTGTAGGTCACGTGCTACATATATTTTAAACATATTTTTTTATTAATAAACAAGAGTATATGGACATTTCAGAAAACTAGTTAATGCTGATGTGTGAGTGTTTCTAATGCAACAGAGGGGCTGAAGATGGCAAATTTGACATCCTTCCCTCTTCTGACAACCATATTCAAGCTCTTTTTTTTTTTTTTTTTTTTTTTTTTTTTTTAATGTTTCTATGAATTTCCAAAAGAGGAAAAAAATAAGAACTTGAGTATGGTTGTCAGGATGAAGAGGTCAGTGGTCATAATGTTATGCCTGATTTATATATATATATATATATATATATATATATATATAACAACCTTGGTGGTATGCAGGGAGTATATCGTGTTTTTGAACGGTGACACAATAGGCTAAGAGGTGCCGCACGTGATTAAGTTAGCTGTTACGCTTTCTCCAATGGTAAGAGATACAGACCATCTTATCTCCCTATAATAATACGATCTCTTACCGTAGGGTGTCCCATTCATCATTTTAGGTTTCAGAAGGGTGCTCGCGAGCGGCCCCTTTGCGGCCGCAATGCGCCCTCGATGCACACTTCTGCTGAGCCCACAAGTCTGTGAGCTACGCAGAGGACTTTAACTGGCAGTAAAAGCGGCAATACATCACGAAAGTGCGGACTCAGAGGAAGACCGTGAGGGTTTAGGGTGCCATTTGGGATGTAGGCACACAGCCATTTTGTCCTGTTGATGTGTTAGAAGCAAGAAAAATGGGCAACCATAAGGATTTGAGTGAGTTTGACAAGGGCCAAATTGTGATGGCTAGACGACTGGGCCAGAGCATCTCCAAAACTGCAGCTCTTGTGGTCCGTGTGGTCCGATCCAACAGATGAGCTCCTGTAGCTCAAATTGCTCAAGAAGTTAATGCTGGTTCTGATAGAAAGGTGTCAGAATACACAGTGCATCGCAGTTTATTGCGTATGGGGCTGCATAGCCGCAGACCAGTCAGGGTGCTCATGCTGACCCCGTCCATTGCTGAAAGCGGCAACAATGGGCACGTGAGCCTCAGAACTGGACCACGGAGCAATGGAAGAAGGTGGCCTGGTCTGATGAATCGCGTTTTCTTTTACATCAGGTGGATGGCTGGGTGTGTGTGCGTCGCTTACCTGGAGAACACACGGCACCAGGATGCACTATGCGAAGAAGGCAAGCCGGCAGAGGCAGTGTGATGCTTTGGGCAATGTTCTGCTGGGAAACCTTGGGTCCTGCCATCCATGTGGATGTTACTTTGACACGTACCACTTTATCTAAGCACGGTATTCCCTGGTGGCTGTGGCCTCTTTCAGCAGGATAATGTGCCCTGCCACAAAGCAAAAATGGTTCAGGAATGGTTTGAGGAGCACAACAATGAGTTTGAGGTGTTGATGTGAACTCCAAATTCCCCAGATTTCAATCCAATGGAGCATCTGTGGGATGCGCTGAACAAACAAGTCCGATCCATGGAGGCCTATATATATATATATATATATATATATATATATATATTATAGCTGTACACACTTGCATTTTTTGCAAGACTATAAGTGTGTCCCATCGGGTAATCAAAAGTTCTACACACACTTACAGTCTTCACACCCACTTGAACATTTGAGCCAAATACAGGAAATATGTGATGTAAGTAGATGGTCAAGTGCAAAGACAGCAAGTGTGGGTATTTGGACAGGGCAACCACTTCTGCTTTAAGAACTCTGGAAGTGTGAAAAGGATCCAATATAATATTTATATTATATGACATATTCATGTATTTACATATCTTTGCTTACATTGCAAAGATATTAAAATGCTGATTTAAAAAGTCATGTTGTTTTGTAAGAGGGAACACGAAAACATTTAGCTAAGTGTCAGTTTCTTTACTTTAGCTTTTGTTAAAGTAAGCTTAATATTTTCTTTGTTTTCATATTTTTTATTTATTATATAAAAATATATTTTTATTTTGATATTTATTGTTTATTCTTTTGATAAGCATTAGTTAGCAAAAACTGAGATCAAACAATAATTGCTAATGGTATTGTGGTCCATATTCCTAATAAAGTGCAAAACAATCAGTAGCTTCAATAAGTACAAATGGTGAAAACTAGCTTTTAATAAGGGGACGAAAGAACTCTGCTTACTGTAAAACGTGTAAAGCAGCATACCAAAACAGGCATTTCCCGTGTTTCATTTTTGTTCACACTAACAATGGCCAAACCCATATGAACTTTGTAAACATGTGGTTTGATATAGTTAAATGGTAGTTTCAGATCAGGATCTAAGCAATGACCAGAATGTCAGTTATTTCCTGGTTGAGAAGAATAGAAAGGCTGAGAATGAGTATACTTATGTGAATGGCAGGCATTTCTTCTCTTGATTCTGTATTTAAAGTGTCAAGGAATGAATAATTGCTGTACTGACCCATTGGTCCACCGACAATATATATCTAAAGACATATTTGGGTGTGTATTACATCACACAGTAACTGAAGGATAAGTTCAGATGGGTGTGGTTTACTACGTCATCTGAATTATGAGAAATCATACACTCTAGAATTGAGAAACCAGAGACTCGTCGTCACTGCAACTAAGCAAATAGCAGAATGGAAACTCCGGTAAGTTTTGAATGGGACTTACAATTTAAACCGACAGCTACTGAGAGTAAATGTGCTGATTTAACATTACATTTGGGAACAGTGTGAAGTGACAGTTTATGGCTTGACATCGTTAACCGCTGTAAAACAAGGCTAGCAAATACATTTGTCCTGATGTTTACGTCAAACGTCCTTATACGTTTCACAACATGTTAACAGTAAGTACTTGATTTATGTACTTTCAGGACAGGATGTTTTCTTTAAAATAGTAAATGTCAACATTTAATATGTATTTATTAGGTAAATAGCACATAGACCTGGTGACAGGCAAGACAAGCCTATTTTTATAGCACATTTCATAGACAATGAAAACTGAAAGTGCTTTGCATGATAAAGCAAAATAAAAATGGTAACACTTTACAATAAGGTTTAATTTTTAACATTAGTTAACTACATTGGTTAACATGGACTAACAATGAAAAATACTTCTAAAGCATTTATTAATCTTAATCTCAACATTTACTAATACATTTTTTAAATCAAAATGGTATCTGTTAACAGTTAATGAAACGTGAACTAACATGAACAAACAATGAACAGTTGTATTTGTTTAACTAACATTAACTAAGGTTAATAATAAATGCTGTACAAATATATTGCTCATATAAAGTTCATGTATTGAACTAATGTTGATGAATGAAACATTATGTAAAGTGTTACCAGTCCATTTTGAAATAGTTTGAGAACATAAAAAAAATGACATTTCAGGCCCTCTATGAAAATGTACTTTTGATCACATGATGTAAGTCAGAATATTATTAAATGGTGCTAGTTATGATAGTGTGCTTCACATTTTGTACACATTACATAATACAACATTATTCAATAGTGACATGTACTGGACAAAGTCCAAATCATAAATAGATAGTAGAAACACATTCAGATAAAGTAACACTTCAAGAACTGAATCGAAATTAAAAGTTTTCCAATCACAGCAGTATTTCAGTTAATCTGTAAATCATTTTCCAATGTATTGATGTCTGTCTCTCTCTGTCATTCCACACAGGTAATCAGATTTGGTTAAAGGCATGAATGGAATGAGTCAACCAGCTGTTCTCGTTGACAGGAACCAAATCTCTATCTACATATTCAGCATTAACAAGCACAGTCTGCCATCAGCGTTCATCAAATGCCATAAATCACAATCATGACATCTACTGGAAGTAAATTTACCATTTTTCGATGGCTATGCACCCTTTTGGGATTCATTTTTTATGTAGGAGACATTGGATCAGACCTGTTGTTATCTGTGCAGTATTTTAGAAGAGATCGTGTGACCTGGGCTGCACTGACTATAGTGTTTGTTCTGATTGGATCTGTATGCATACAGATATTCAGTTATGCATGGTTCAAAGATGATGAGGAAAATGAAGAAAATGACAAGGACCTGTCCACCTGCCATCTGATTGGGATACATGTGCTGCAGATAGGCATTTTAACAAGGTAACGTCATGTTAATTTATCATGTGACTCAAATCAAACAGCATGGATCTAATATCCAAATATTAAAGTGATAAACACAAGAAAAACAAAGTCATAAAGGTTTGGAAAGTATGTAAACGTGAGACATGAGTGTGAGGAAAAAAATGAATGAAATGAATGTGTAATGTCTTCACACTTGGGCTTCTTTACTTGTTAAAACTGTAGTATTTTTTATTACGCTGATGCAAACATTTACAAATTAAGTTAATGTTTTGGCCTGTCTGTTACACTAAGGTATCACCAACTCCTGAAAAAGAGTTTTAAAGCCCTGTGTTCAAGCAAGACTAAAGAGGAGGAGTCATTACGCATTTTCGCCCTTGCTACAGATCTCAGCATGCTCCGCATGTTTGAGACGTTTTTGGAGAGTGTTCCTCAACTCATTCTGCAGGTCTATATCATACTGGAGCACAACCATCCATCTAATCTGCAGTGTAAGTCCTGCACAGATACGATCATTACGTGCACAAGTAATGCCCGCAGCATACACTACTGTTAAAAAATTTGGCGTCAGTAAGATTTTTTTTTTTTTTTTAAGAAATTAATACTTTTTTTTTTTTTAGCAAGGAAGCATTGAACAAAATTGACAGTAAAGACATTTAAAATGTTACAAATGTTTTATATATATTAAATTAATGCTAGGTGTTATATACATCAAATGAATCCTGAAAAAACAGCACAACTGCTTTTAAAGGGTTAGTTCACCCAAAAATGAAAATAATGTCATTAATTACTCACCCTCATGTCGTTTCACACCCATTAGACCTTCTTTCATCTTCAGAACACAAATTAAGATATTTTTGATGAAATCCAATGGCTCAGTGAGGGCTCTATTGCCAGCAATGTCTCTGAACCTCTCAAGATCCAGAAAGGTACTAAAGACGTATTTAAAACAGTTCATGTAACTACAGTGGTTCAACCTTATTATTATAAAGCGATGAGAATACTTTAGGTGCGCCAAAAAAAAAAAAAAAAAAAGACTTTTCAACAATATCTAGTGATGGCCAATTTCAAAACACTGCTTCAGTAAGCTTTATGAATCTTTTGTTTCGAATTAGTGTTTCGGAGTGCCAAAGTCACGTGATTTCAGTAAAAGAGGCTTTGTTGCGTCATAAGTGTTTCGAAATTTCAATATTACACGACTTTGACGATACGCAATCTGAACCACTGATTCGAAACAAAAGCTTTGAAGCTTCATGAAGCAGCGTTTTGAAATCAGCCATCACTAGATATTGTTGAAAAATCTTTTTTTTTTTTTTTTTGGCGCACAAAAAGTATTCTCGTCCCTTTATAATAATAAGGTTGAACCACTGTAGTCACATGAACTGTTTTAAATATGTCTTTAGTACCTTTCTGGATCTTGAGAGGTTCAGTGACATTGCAGGCCTCACTGAGCCATCGGATTTCATCAAAAATATCTTAATTTGTGTTCCGAAGATGAATGAAGGTCTTACGGGTGTGGAACGACATGAGAGTGAGTAATTAATGACATAATTTTCATTTTTGGATGAACTAACCTTTTAACATTGATAATAATAAGAAAAGGTTCTTGAGCAGCAAAACAGCATATTAGATAATGATTTCTTAAGGATCATGTGATACTGAAGACTGGAGTAATGATGCTGAAAATTCAGCTTTGCCATCACTAAATTACATTTTAAAATATATTATGATAGAAACCAGCTATTTTAATTTGTAATAATATTTCACAATATTGAGACTTCTTTGAAAAACAGAATCTTACAAAATACCCAAATGTTGGAATGGTAGCATAAATGGTACTTTTAAGAATTGTTCTTTGGGGAAACCCAAAATAGTTCTTTTATGGCATCACTGTGAAAACCCCCTTTTGGATCCTTTATTTTTAAGAGTGTATGTACCTATTTATCAGTGTAAAAGACTAGACTAGTTTGTGGTTGACCATGTTATCAAACTGATTTGTAATCAAATAAAATGTCTTTTTTAGACATTAGCATGGCCGTGTCTTTCGTCAACATCGCCTGGGCCACGGTGGATTATCAACGCTGTTTACGGCGCTCTCTACCTCACATTAATGAGATGCCATCTGGAATCCCAACAGCTGTCTACTTGTCCTACAAAATATTTACCATAACCCCTCGAATCCTCAGCCTCACCCTCTTCATCATGCTTTCCACTTTTAGTACTCTAGCAATGGCCTTGATATGGCTGCTGGCAACCATCTGGGCATTTGTGGAGAAGACCGAATTCTGCACTTCACGGGTCCTTGAACATCTTTATCGAGCTATTGTTGGATTTATCCTCGTTTTTACATTCTTTAACATTAAAGGAGAAAACACCAAAGTTCCCATGACTCTGTATTATATTTTCACTGTGTGTCACAATCTTGCTGCACCTATTTTATTGTTTCTGCTCAAACCAGAGTCTGAAGAGACTGACTACTTCCTGCCCATCATATTTTTTATATTATTGTCAAATTCACTTGGACTGGGTTTTCTGGGACTCTATTACAGCCTCCTGCACCCTCATAGACCTGTGGAAGATGAGGTAGATGGAATGGAGAGACTGAAACCAGAGATAAAAACACGTTTAGATCGTTTTTTACAAATATAATACTCTTGATCATAATCTAATGAACTTGACTAACAAAAAAGATGCATATTTATAGATATTTATGTTGGGATTGATAAAGTATGAAGGATCAATGTTAAAAAAAGCTGCTAAGGAATAATATCTGATTTTACAGGTATGAAATGTTGAACCTTACAGGTGTCACTGAATTTGTAAAAATGATGAATAAACATTTTTACCGCCAATGTTTGCATTCAGTTTATTCCATCCTCTCCCAATAAAGCTGTTCAGTTTGCAATCCGAAAGTGATAATTGTCTAGCACAAAGTTATACTATGCACTTTGACTTTGACCAAGTTTGTGGTTACTAAAAAGTTTTAGAAAGAAAGAAAGCCTAGTAATACTAGTTATGTACTAAAACATGCTAGCAACATTTAGCAATATACTAAAACATGCAACAAACATGCTAGCAAAATGCAAAATAATGCTAAGACAGGCTAAGACATGCTAACAACATAAAACTTGTTGGCAACATGATAAAACATGCTAGGAAGCATATAAAACGTTCAGACAACATTAGGCCAACATAAAAGTTTGTCCCAGTTAACTTTTCTTTTAGTATTATCAATGTTGAAAACAGTTGTGTTGCTTAATGTTTTTGTGGAAACGTCGTAGCTGTACATACATAATTCTTTGATAAACAAAAAGATAAAAAGAACAGCATTTATTTGAAATAGAAATCTGTAACACTATAAATGCTTTTACTGTCACTTTTGATCACTTTTACACATCCTTGCTGAATAAAAGTATTAATTTATTTAAAAATCTTACTGACCCCAAACTTTGTACAGTGGTATATATCTACACAAACCAGAATTTGTGCTTGCCTCGGATCAGTTTTCTGTTATTAGTTCAATCACTACCACTAAAATAATACTGACACAAGATGGCACTGTTGTTCCAAAAAATCCTCTTGGCTAAATACTGCCTCATCCAAACGGAGATTTTGTTGCCATCATGGAGAATTGCTAAACCATGAGCTGAGACATAAACATGATCTTTGTCATAATATAATTGTTTTATTGTAAATATTTTTTTGTAATAAAGGAATTATATCTTTATTTTACTGAAGTCTATGATGTCAGGTAAAACAAAACATGCAAATAAAAAAATAAATGCATTAGTCCTTTATGTGTACATGTATGTCTTTCTAAAGCAGAAGGATATGTGAACTTTGACCCTCTCAATCTCGGAGTCTACAGAGACCGAGAAAAGCTGAGAGATCACGCAGATTGCCTGTTTCACAGCTAATTGAAAGATAATAAACTAATCCAGTTCTGTTTTGACTACCAGTAAAATATTGTGCAAGCCAGTGGAGTGAGGCAGATTTGAGAGAAGAAAAAAAAAAACAAAGATAAAGAGGATTAAAATAGAGAAGCAGTCACAGCATTTCCTCAGTGTGCTGTTCCGTGAACATCTGCTCTGAGAACGTGAGCTCACAGTGACAGACAGACTGCAGATTTATTCAACGGTAGTAGCCTTTCAAATAAACATGGGTACTGCTCAGCAGGCTGCAGGCCCTTTTTGATTTTCTCATGTATACATACACGCATACAGTGGCCCCAAAAAGTATTTGGACACTTTTTGGACATTTAAGTCTCTCTCTCTCTCACACACGCACACACACACAAACCCAACTTGCATCTGTATACAAATGGTGCTGGAGGGTTTCTCCTCACAAATGAACTTTTTACTGTTTAAAAAATGAGTATTCCTTTTCTGTCCTAAATTATCTAAAAAGTCGCAGAGATCTCAAAATTAGTGGGATGGTTCCAAAACTACCCAGGCACACTAACACACAAACACACATATGCATTGGCAGTAGGTGGCGCTATAATAAATACATTAGCGTTTTAGTTCATAACTTGAAACTATAATCAAAAGATTATAGAATCAAAATTCTTAGTTTTTTTTTTTTTTACAAAAACTAGGACACATTTCTCAATAATTTGATCAAAACTCTTTACACAGTTCTCCTAACCAATTTTTAACTTGCAAAAGCAGTTAATTTCACATTCAAAATGCACCAAAACTAACAAAAACACTTCATATATGTCTCAAATCAACGTATTCATCCATAACACTAGCAAAGGTTGTCAACCAACAAACACACTTTGTCACTCATAAAACAATGACCTAAAAACACAGGTAGCATGTTTTCTTTTGTAAAGTTTCTTTACAAAACAAGAATGACACTCTCTGCTGTTTAGAATTGACAGTATATGTTACATCATGGTCCATGTTTACATTACAGTACAAATTTTTATTCCTAAGTTGTCTCCTTTTGTATAAATGATAATGAAAGGGGAGCACTAAAGCCAGCAAGAGGGCAGTCTAAGTGAGAAGAACCAGAGGTTTGTTGACTCGAGCAGCTCAAAGGGAGGGCCCTGAAGTGCCGGACCGAGCATGGGCATGGAGGGTTAAGCTTCCTAGCCCCCGTGAGGAACTTAACGACTAAGTCGTGCTTCCCAATCGACTGGCCAGCTATCGGGGCATGATTTGGCACAATGGTCACCACATAAACTTTGAGTGTGGAGGGGCCATGCCCACAGCATCTCCTGCAGGAATGTGAGAACTGCATTCAGCGGGGTCTATTTTCCGAGCTAGACACCAGCTTGAGAAAATAGACAATTTCTGGGAGTAAAGGCGCCTTGTGGAAGGGGTCCTTGCCTCTGAGATTGTTCTCATGACTTCCGGGGAAAGGCCTGGTGGCCTCCGTCGAGGGGCCAAACATGCAGGTCCCACAACTCCGGTCGTGGGTCTCTATTCACCCGGGGGAGGTCCGCCACGTGACAACATGTCTTCTCCCTTGTTAGAGGAACCCGGCACATGAACCATCATCACTGAGCTGAGGTTTCTCTGGAAAATTCTCTTTACCTAACCCAAGTCTCTGAGATCTTGACACCTTGCACTTCTGGAGACACCAGGTAGGTTGCAGTTCAGGAAAATGGTGGCATTGGAGACTGAAGGGTTCCTGATGGTTTCCCACTAAATTCTTCACCCTAATTCTTAATTCTTTTGCAGTTAACATGTGTCTTTTTTTCTCCACCTGTTTTTGTCTGACCCTGCTGATCCAATGAGCGTTTTGCTGTCCAATGGTCATGCCTTAACTGTGCAATTTCTAGTATTGCATTAGTAATGCATCCTTCTCATAGGCATTTAATCATTTTTTACTTTTCAGTCTGAGTTAAATCTCTTTTTTGGCTCATTTTATCTGTAAAAGAAAAACATACCTAATAATTATGCACACCTGAATATCGTTTTTCATTTCCAGCCTTCATGAACAATTATATATCACTGATTGAATGATTAAATGATTAAATACAAAATTAATACTAGTTATTAAGATTAATGTGGTTTGGAATTGGTAAGATGTGCCTGGAAAAAAATATGATCAGAAAATCAACGTGCCTAATAATTCTGCACACACTGTATATATCTGTGGACTCTAGACAGAGAACCATATCCATCAGTGACAGAGGCATAACACTTAAAAAGTGATACTATATTATCATATAATGAATGCAGAGGTATTTTAAAGACATCCTTCATTCAGCCCTGTGATTGTTTCCATGTTAAGCAGAGGGAAAACCTATATTATATTATACATTTAAATGTATTTATTTATGAATTTGAATTTACCTAGATTCATACATTTATAGTTTAGTACACAGCAAAATCCCCAGAGTTAAATCAACTCTGCTCAGAGAACATATTAACTCTCTACATAGAGTTAAAATAAAACTGAAGCAAAGTTAATGATATAATATGCTGTTTGTGGATGTCTTTTATCTTCAGTAGATTTCATCTAAGGCTGTGGCTGGAAGTCATTTGTAGTTATTGTGTTTCTCTTCAGTGATTCAGCTTGTTAACAGCAGGTGTGCATCACTAATGCTCAATCTTAACTTAATTAATCACCTTGATTATCTCATTAATTTTAACTCTTCTTCAATGTTACTTTAACGCTATATAGAGAGGGACCATATGTAATCTGAGCAGAAGTTGATTTAACTCTGGGGATTTTGCTGTGTAGTGTTTCCAATAAGCAGAATTTGTCATATATTGTTTGAAATGCTCCATAAAAACTAGGCAATGAATAATTACTGTGTTTAGTGAACAGTTTAAATTAAGCTTATTTATTTACCATAAATATCTTGATAATTTTGTGTAACTAATTAGTTATAATGAACATAGTGAACAATTTAAATTGAGCTGATGGTAAAGGAATTAATTTAAATGTAATATCTTGACAATCTATAGATAGCTGTGCCATATTGCACTCACACAGATCAGGCTTTGTTTTGTCTGGTGAGTCAGTCAAGACAGCATAACCGCCGACTGTCTCCCTGATTCACTCCAGTTTATTTGTGCTTTTCTTATTGCCATTTCCTGTAAAAGCCAGTCAGAAATGGGCCATACAGCATACACTCACCACAATTTGTCCAAAGCACAATAAAAGTGGAGAGGCAGTCGTACGGGGGGCTGTTTCCCATTATAGCTTCAAAGTCCATATAAAACATGATTAATGTGTGCTTGAGATGCAGCGTGTCTTTAATTATTATGACTTGACTTGTGGCTGCAAGCACAGATACATTAGCGGCAACAGTAATCTGTAAATGTCGACATAGGCTGGATTCTGACACTGGAGGTTTTGCCTCATAGCTGGAGAATTCCCCGGAATGGTACGGCTGGAGCGATCAGTGTGGTACATAGGGGTACAGCTCCTTTAATCACAGTGCATTTGCTGAGAAATTAAGACAGACAGTGACAGATTGGCAAAAGAGGAAAGTCCAATCGCTTTCTTTCTGATCACATAGTGGCACTTCTATTTCTACAACATAAGAAAAAAAAAGCATGATTTTGTTTCTTATGTGGCAGAAATAGGATTCTATACACTACAGTTCTCTGGGAGGTTCTTTAAATAAAGTCCACATGCAACGGTGCTATTTTTCAAAATTCAACATTAAACAATGGTTTCTAGTGCCAGAGGCAGCTAGGATTTTACATGGGACATTTTTGTAAAGCAGGGCTGCAGTTGGCATACATTCAGTGAAGGGACCATCGAGAGAGGAAAAGCAATCTGCATTGTAGCTACAGTGAAGTCAGTCATTACCAGAGACCTGACACTGCCTATTTACATATGCTGGAGAAACAAGGCAAAAGAGCCTAGCTCTCAAGATGGAGCACAAAATCACTGCGCTGAGGTGGGCTGTGTCACAAACCACACATACACACACCTGGAACTCATTCACGGATGTTAAAGTTCACATACATATAGGAGTGGGAACACACACAGGCATGGTTGCATGTACATCCACATGTAAACTAACGTATATGCTTCTACTTTATGCAATTAGTTTTAGAGAGAATTATGAGGGAATATGTTTGTGCTAGACACTACATCAGCTCTGTCAATCACATTTGGGTTTGATCTTGGATAATCAGGATCATTAATTCATTGAAAATCATTTTGAAAAGAAAAACATGCTTTATGCTGTAAACACCTCAGGAGCCTTTTATGTATAATGGTAAAATTATCCTAATGGTGGAATAAATGAAAACAAATGTCTTCCCTTGGCTGCGTAAATGTTAAATGAAAAATAAAAATGTACATTCTTACATTAAATAGGTTTATTTATTCTTGGTAATGAACAATGTTGCAAATAAAGTGTGTTTACATTAGAACCGGCATTAATTGATGATTACTTGGTGTATTTGCTTCATGAGCCAAATGAAACTACGAATGTGTTATTTCAGTTTAATTCGGTTGGCACAGATCGGCTTTTAAAATGAAAACAATGACGTTCCAAGGAATTGTTCTGCTTATAAATCAATCTGCTTTTCATCATACTTTTTAAAATAAATGAAACAGAGGGGGTAAAATATTATATGCTGCATAGCTTGCAGTCTATGCACTCAGGGTAATATTTACCCTACAGTAACAATCATTTTCATGGAATACTTCAAACAGTTATGAAGTTAATACAACTTAAAACAGTAAGGCCTGTTCACACCAAGAATGATAATTACTGGTATATAGAGCAGTGGTTTTCAACCTGTGGGCCGCGGCCCACTAGGGGGCCTCAGTGATCCTCCAGGTGGGCCGCGAGATACCTTAAAATTAATTTAAATATATTAATATAATTCATTCATTTAATTATTAATACGTTACATTAAAAAAGCTAAATTAAATTAATAAAAAAAAAATACATTTAAAACAAGGCACCACCTCTCTCGTACGTATTCTGTGATTGTTTCGGTTCAGCCCAGGCCGTTCCTCATCGTGCTGCTGTGAAATACAGACTGAACGGTGGCTCAAAACCCTCAAAACGCAAACTCTCTCAGTTGGAAAAAGAAAACCAGTGTCGCTAAAAAGGTTTTGATGGATGACGATTGTAATGAAGGTAAAGATGATTACAGTGACATACAGGAGTCGTTCATAAGGCATGCACGAGTCAGTTATTATGCGCAAACAAACCGCACGTGCGCTCTCGACTTACTGATCGCTATAATATATTAACACAGTTCAATATATTCGCGTAGTTGTCAAAATTAATGTACTGTGAGTGTTTTATAACGGATGCTCGCCGAACAAGCATGTTTTGGAGAAGTTTGAGAGGATCAGTGGTGTTCTATGTGTTTAATAATTTTGAATGGATCTGCATAGTATTTAAATTCAGTCCTTTGGTTTCTCCCTGTGGTCTTGTTTGGTATGGCAGGTTGACTTGTGCTTATTTGTTACTGTATAACTGAGCAGAGTAAATACTTTTAAGTTGTAAAGAATGTCTGCAAAGTATGTTTGCAAAAATAACTTCTTGAGTTTCTTCTTTAAAGAAATAATAACATGGGGCTGAAAAGTAATAACACTACAATACAAATGTTTTTGTGAAGTAAAAACAAAACACAGGGGGTGGGCCGTGCAGTATTGATTCGGAGAGGAGGGGGGCCTTGGCGTAAAAAAGGTTGGGAACCACTGATATAGATGGTACGCATAGTCACTTTCCCGCCAGAACGTGACTGGATTTAATAGTGGAAACTGCGAAAACGCGAGTACAACAACGATTACACTAAAGGTTGGGCTCAAAAGTGTTTCTTATGACATGTCAAAGAAACCTAATCCATGGAAATTGGCATACAGCCGAATTGTGTTTCCTGACATTTATATGTGCCTAATTTCAGGGAAATACATAAAGCAAATCGGCCTGTGAACGCTTTATATAACTACAATATAGGTAGGTCTAAATCGGAGTGATCACTTATATCAATGTTATATATTTCGTCATATCGTCCAGCCCTAAAACTTGTATAGTTTTTGTCAGTGTTTATTTAATAACACCCAGAAAAAATTGCTCTGAAAGTCATTCCAACAATATCGTCCCACTGTGTCATTGTCATGATAGTTGCAGTGTGGACTTCCCTATTCTCATACAGTAGAATTAGAATGATTATTAAAGGGGTGGCATAATGCCATTTTTACAAGATGTAAAATAAGTCTCTGATGTCCCCAGAGTGTGTATGTGAAGCTTTAGCTCAAAATACCCCAAAGATAATCTTATTATAGCATGTTAAATTTGTCACTTTTTGAGGGTGAGTCCCTTTAAATGCAAATGAGCTGTTGCTCCTAAGCAGAGGGCAGGGTTTCAAGAGCTCATGTTTGCACATAGTGTTAGCAGTGTTGATTACCTCACGAAGATTCACTAAAAAATGTCAGAAACTGTTCAGCCTTTTATGTTCAAACTGAAGTCAGACAATTATGGAGAGACTCAAAAAGAAGTGACAACATGTAGAATGCAACAGGACGTTTCTGAACGGTTAGTTGCTTAATTTATGTAGCTGATGTGGGATATTTTGAGAATACTACGTTTTCTCAGTGTGTTCTGCACCGTCGGCTGAAATTGGTCCTCGTCGTCAATCGGCGTCGGAGCTCATTGGTCAGTCTGGGCCCATCTGATCATTCTGATTGGCTGTTCAGCTACTGCCACCTGCTGGTATGGAAAGGCATTTCTTCTTACGCAGGCGCAGAACGGACGTGCTACTTGGCCGTTGGGTGTAGAGCGTCGGTTTGGTGTGCCAGGGCAACTTTGGACCCAGACGCTGCCGATGTGAGCCAACCCTGCAGTCTGTTTTCGTCACCACCAGCTCGTTGGTGTCGGCTTGGTGTGTTCTGGGCTTTAAAGTCATTGATTAGCATATTCTGTCATGATAATATGTAAATTTCTCGTGTGGGAACTGTTGTAAGATTCCTACAGAGCCAGAGAATATATGCTGCATGAAGATAGAACAGGTATAGTTCAGTTTAATTACGGTTATAACTTATGTTGGCATCTTACTTTTATGACATGCTATTGCATTTGTGTTATTTACTGTATTGCAATAACATGACTTTACCCCTTTGTTGCGTGTTCTCGGGGGAAGGGTTTATGTACATTTTAGGGTTAGTGATGTCACCAACCCCGGAAGAAGCTCGTTGTAGTCCCTACCAGCAGTTTGTTATAATCCTTAAAGAGAGAATTCTTTAAAAGAAAATATCTCGGTTTGCTTTGAACTTTGAGCATCGTAAATTTGCAGATGTTGTTTGTGCTCTAACAGCAACATTACACACTAACTAAAGTTAAAAAAGTGAAATCATAATCAACCACCCCTTTAAAAGTTTATAATTAAGCTATCGCTATAATTATTATTTGTTGTGCGAACAGGCCTGTGGTTTTTATCTGCATTGCCTTTAAAATAATGTTCTGTGTGTGGCTGTACCATGGTACAGTGATGTTATTGCCATGATACATTGTACTGTACCATGGTACTGAATGATTACCATATTCATATACTTTGGTATTTACATAGTACTCTACAGCACTTATCCAGAAACCATTACTGTAGCACTGTTACATATAGTTTTGGTTTTGTTTCATGTTCATGTTTCATGTCTTATTTTGAAGTTTAGTCATGTTTCATGTTCCTGTTTGCCATGTGCTTCCCTTGTTTGTGTCATGTTCTAGTCATGTAAACCTGCCATGTGTTCCCCTTGTCATGTGCTATGTTGTCATTAGGCTTGTTCGACTTAATGCAGCGCTGCAAAGATCGGCTCTCACCTGACAAAAGCAATGCATTCTGGTTAGAATATTTGTCCGACTTTGTTCGGCGCTGCAGCCGCCTTATGATCACGTGCCATCAAAGTGCTGCGAGAGCAAAACGAGACCAGCCGCCTAGGTCAGGAGCTGCAGTTGCTCAAAATCAGTTGCAAAAGCCTTGATGACGATACACTTTATTCACACTGGTCAGATTCTGTGATGTGTTTTGTGTGTTTTTTCTTAGACAAGTTCCTGTATTTAACCAGTCTTGATATTGAATATCTGATATTCAAACAAAACACACAAAACATTAAGATTACACTATTTAGTAAATGTATATTCTTATTTCAATCGCATCCACTTCTTGGGCTACAATCAATGCAAAAATCACGTGGTCTGCCATGAATGACGCTGGATCAGCACACTACGGAAAGCACGAAATGTCCCACCTGACGGCTGTCTCTGTGCTCCTCCCCCGCCTGCAACCGGCAGATCTCGCCAGCCGGTGGCAGGCTAGTGTAGTTCATCTCAAACAAGCCTATTGGTTCATCGTCTTAATCGTGTCCACAGGTATCCCTTGTTTAGTCATTAGTCCATGTATAAGTTCCCCTATTATGCTTTTTCGGATACACTGTAAAAAAGAATTGTTGGTTTAACTTAAAAAAGTAAGTTACCTGGTTGCCTTAAAATTTTAAGTTCACTGAAATTAAAAAATTTTAGTTAATACAATGAAGGCGATTGGTTTAATCAACAGAAACTCAAAATATGATGTTATCTGAACCACATTCATTATTTAAGTTGATTTAACAAAAGAAAAAAATTTATTATAACAAATCATTAAAATATTTTTCTACAGTGTAGTATCTTTTATGTAGTGTATAGCTGTATGTGAATGTAAAAGGTCTGCAAAGTTTCAAGGATCAAAGTGCATGATAAATGGAGTTTTTGTCTCCCAAAAGAAAGAGCAGATTCTGAACTGCCTGAAACAAGTTGTCAGTTATTCTGACCTATGTAGGTTTGTCTCAGATTTGCATAATGCCTGATCTTCATTGGCTGCCTGTGTACAAGGTCTATTTTGACTGGCCTTCAAACACTGCTGAGGCCTGGAAACGTTTGATTCGTGTCAACATGTCAAGAAATCCACTTTGCATGCAGTGTTCGAACTATACCTGGACTTTGGGGGAGCCCACTTGTTTTTTTTGTTTGTTTTTTTTTATTGGGGGGGGGGGGGGGGGGGGGGACTTAAAAGAGGACTTAAAATGAATTACAAAGATACATAACAGCTACAAGTGTATGCACTACTTGCTTTATGCAAGCACTATATAGGATAAATCACTATACAGGATTGATAGGTGAAACAACAGCCACCCACAAATAGTCTATAAACAATGCATCAGGCTGTCTTTGAGTTCACATGCACAACGGTTAAAGTTTCTTGTCAGGCTACAGAAGAATACTATAATTCCTCCGTTCAGTTAGGCCTAAGACATTGAGAGTCACGCAGACCTATAACTACCCAGCCACAACACATAATTGCGAATAACATGCCTTACCTTAACACAGAATCAGGGGTCAGCTTCCTTTGTTGTTCGGTGAATCAGTCGTACTATTATAGTCATCACACAATTTCTTAGTAAAACCAAAATTAATTAAACTGCCTTGTGTTCTTTGTGCCATGGTGGCTATATGATGCTAACTGCAGAATGGGTTTCAAGGACTTCGCGCGCAGATCAACAGCCTTCAATGTTTATATTTTTTTTACAAATCTTTGAGTTAACATGTACTAAACATGAGTGGAATTTGCACCGCAGCACCCCCACACCTTGATGCTCATGACAAGAATAGCATGTATAGTTATCTTTATCGAAGTGAATTAGGTTTAAATCGCCATCATACATGAATGAATGATATTTTTGCAACTTTAATCACAATACACAAAACTGAAATTGCATATCAAAAATAACACATTGTCAATATTTTTTGAGACCCCTCAAAATTTCACAAATCACGTTTTCAGGGGAGCCCATGTCTTATTAAGGGGAGCCGAACTCCCCCTAGCTCCCCAGTAGTTCACACCCAGTTTGCATGTATTTTCAGAGGATGAGGACTCTGGCTTAAATTGATACGGTAAAACCAATGCTATTATTACTGTAGCCCAAGACTGGTTGCCCACAGAAGCTAAGCAGAGTTGAACCTGGTCAGTACCTAGATGGGAGACCTCCTGGGAAAACAAGTTTGCTGCTGAAAGAGGTGTTAATGAGGCCAGCAGGGGGTGCTCACCCTGTGGTCTGTGTGGTCCCAACACCCCAATATAGTGATGGGGACACTATACTGTCAAAAAGCACCATCCTTCGGATGAGTCATTAAACTGAGGTCCTGACTCTCTGTGGTCATAAAAAATCCCAGGATGTCCTTTGAAAAAGAGTAGGGGTGTAACCCCGGTATCCTGGCCATATTTGGCCATTGGTCTCTGTCTATCATCATGGCCTCCTAATCATCCTCATATACTGAATGGCTTCATCGAGTGCTGAGGAAGCTTAAGTTCTACCTGATTTTTTACAGTCCAGTGCTGGAACTCTTAAGTACAATGTAATTTGTGTTTTGGAAATTGCGAGTTCGATGAATTTGTGAAAATTCAAATAAACAAAACCAGTGGAAGATGTTGTCATGATCCACAACATTACCTTTAACATGTTGCGCTGTCAGAAAACAACATGGTGGTTTTGGAGCAATTACCTGGCCGCTGCACATCATCAAACGCAATGTACCGCAGGCACTCAGAGACTGACCATAAAAGAGGAAGAAGTGAGTCAGAGGAAAGCCAATTTGTATAATCCTAATTTAAGGAGATGTTGGTTTAATGTTTCAAGAGTGATGCCAGCCTGGGCAGCACACGACAGAGGCCTGTGTCTCCTGGCCCCGTCCCAGTCACTTCGCGCACAGATAGAAAACAGAAGCCGTGTTTTTGTTGGGCATGATCCTGCGGCACATAAGCAAGATGGATGTTATAGCCATGCCTGTTTATTTGTGCAGTCTGAAGGCATAAGGAAGAGTTTCTGTAAGCACGTGGACCTCTGATTTGGCCGTTCTATACAATCAACATCTAAACAAGATTAGAAATTATGAATGAGGAATGAACTGGAGGGAGAAATTGCACAGAATTGTGCGCCTACGGAAAAGGAAGCTAGTCTTGATTAAGCTGACTACGTCAGGCCATCTTGTTTATTCTCTTACATCATAGCTCAACTAAAAACGGCCTGGCTACGGAAGCCATCAATCGCAAGCTTTCTGTTTTGAATTTGAGCTGAAGTCCTGAGCTTGATTTCTGGGCAGCAGGGTTGATGAATGCTTAATATCATAGTCTGACCATTTACGGGGTGTAACAATGTTGAATTGAAAGAGCAAAGGGAATATAAGGTATTTCTCTTTTTCCAAAGAAAGTCCAAAAACATCCAGTGCAAGACTGATGATCTGTGGCTTGGGGTCGTAAGTGTCCATTTTCATCTAAAAATAGTGCTGGGGTCCATTTCTCTGTTCTAAGCTTTCAAGAACTGTGACACCCCACATTCACTACAGCACTGTACCAAGGTCCAGGGACATGTTTTGGAGCCAAAGAGGTTGGCAAGGGCAGTATAACTGAGAAGAACAATAATTACAAGAAGAAATTAAAATTATTTTATATAGTATGGCACTCTAATTTCTCACCCGAAGGGGTTTATTTTGCAATGATGACCAAATGACTGTACATTATCCTGCTTATCCCACTCACCAAATAAGTTTACATAAAATATTGATTTGAGTTTACATTATTTTAGAAATTCTCTGTGTATTATCTTAAAGCTTCTAAGAAAAAAAATTGTCCATTACAATGTACAAAACATTCAGCCAAGCAACAAGACATACACTGCAACAGTATTACAGTATCTGATGTCAGTTTCACTACAATAATAATGAAGACACAAGATGGTGCAAAATGGTTTGTATGAAACAAAAGAGCGAGAGTCCATAGAGTGATACGAGAGAAAGTAGTGATATATTGTGTTGCCATGGACAACAGCAAATATAGAGTGCAACAGTACCTGATCATTTTTTCAGCGGCCATGGCTCCACAAGTATTCTTCACATTCATCTTCCCCATAGGAAACAAAGAAGTTAAGGAGTTAAAGAATTATAAACCATAAACCGAACCAACCAGCAATGAGGTAAATCACAACATTACAAACTTTGATTTGAATGGGAAAGTTATATATATTCCCACATTCACAGTGCTTTGGAGTGGGTGGTCGCTAAAGAGTTCTTTTGGCACAATTTGCTTGTTTCAGTTCTCTTGCAGGTGGAGATTTATTTCCAGTATTTTTCAACAGGAACTCCATTGCTAAAAAAAGTTGAAATAAAAAATATATCATCAATTAACAACCTTGTAGCTCACAGTAGGTCTGTCTTTAAAGGTTTACAAGTAAAAAATAAATCAGTTCCCCTCAGGAGAAAATGAATGGGATTTTACTTCTGGAGCTGTTTCACTCTAAGGCCCTGTTTACACCTGGTATTAAGATGCGTTTTGGTCGATCAGATCACAAGTGGAAGAGGGATTCCCATTTACATCTGGTGTTTTAATCCGTCTCTTTTGTCTATGGGTCTATGGGCAGGTAAATGTATGGGGTTTTTCAGATCTTTCGATCTAATTGACAAAATAAGCTCACGCAATTTTCATATTAACGTGCCCAGAAATGACGGAAAAACACATGGAGAGCATCAGCTTTCGTTTCTGCTCTGATAGCCGCAAGACCAGTCGAACACTATGAGTGTTAAATCAGGAATGGTGAGGGAACATTGTGCTTGGCACGTTTTTCGTCTTCAAACCAAACTTAGGTCTCCAGCAAATAAAGTTTAAATCCCATCTGTCTAGCGCGCCTCCCATAATGTTTATGTGTTAGGTCAGTAGGCAGACTTTTGTGGCTGTTCACACATTCGACCACATGACAACTACACTACAAAAGCAATCCAGTCAAATGCGTTTTCGAATACATCTGGAAGGCCCTGTTTACAACCGGTATTAAGATGCGTTTTGGTCGAGACGCTCATGTGGTCGAAAGTGTTCAAACAGCGAGAAAGAGCGCCTTCTCTCCACCTACCGACTTAATGTGTAAACATTATGGGAAGCGCACTATAGACAGACAGGATTTAAACATTGTCAGCTGAAGACCCAAATTTGGTTTGAAGATGAAAAATGTACCAAGCACAATGTTCTCTCACCATTCCTGATTTTCAACAAGCATTTACAAAGTTTGGAGTTGTCTTGTGGTTATCAGAGCAGAAACGAAAGCTGATAGGTAAATTGCGCTAGCTTATTTTGTTCATTAGATCAAAATATCTAAAAAAAAAAACACATTTACCTGCCCAATAGACCCTCCCCTTGAAGAAATCAGAACAGAAGTGGTTAAAAGTGAACCAGGTGGAAACTGTTTTTTGTCTGCCTCGTCTACTTGTGATCCGATCGACCAAAACACATCGTAATACCAGGTGTAAACAGGACTGAAGTGGTCAAAAGTGAACAAGCTCGAAACGTTTCAGACCCCGTTTACACCTGTATTTAGCTTCGTCCACTTATAATCCAGTTGACCAAAATGTATCTTAATACCAGTTGTAAACAGGGCCTAATAGAAAATATCAGACTGCGGAATACCACAGTTGACCAATCACAATTGAGTATTCAAGAAAGCTGTGTAATAATGAGGTCTAACATCTGTAAAAGTAAAACTGACTTGATAGCCTTCTCATGCTTGATGGTGGTCTCAAATAAAACCAGTGCTCTTTGTGAGGGTTTAGTAACACAAACCATTTAATTAAACACCACAGACACTGCCAGAACATGCATTTGTCTTCATTTGTTGTAACATTTGGGAAGATTTTGAGTGCAGACATGTTGATATGCGGATGACCCTGAGGAATGACAGTGAAAGGAAATGACTTTGAGATAAATGCTTGACAGTGAAGGAGCTATAAACGTAAAACACGAAAAACATTTGGAAGATGACATAAAGCACATATGCAACTGGTTTAGCGAGTGATGTTGTCTTTCATTCTTTACAAGTCCATTGTGTATCTACCTTCTATCAAAATCATGCCATACCTCATCCGTCTTTTTTCCTCTGTGTCTCGATCAGGTCTAAACACTGAATTAAGGATGCAGTGTGGACTTACAGTGTGTGACTCTTCTTTGATGCTGAGTGTAGTGAAATTTGTTCTACATTAAGCCGGTGATAATCTGATTATGGACTGCGATCCATTAAGTCTACTGTTAAAATGCGCCGTGCACTAGTTTTGAACTCGATACAGGGACGAAACTCGAGAGGCACTGTGAAACATTAAAGGCTCTTTGATGTAATATTTAACCCATCTGCACAAGAGGGGAGAACTACATAAAATGCGCTAGGGGCCGTGGAAGCGGGCGATGTGAGAAATGGGATGTGTGATTCTCTCTTGTCCAGAACCGTGAAAAGAATGAAACAGCCAACTGTGCTGCGACTGTTAGCTCGCAGCACTTTTATCGGAGCAATAAAACTAAACCCTTCTGGTCTCGCTGGGGAGTGGGCATCCCCTTGAAAAAAACAAATTTTCACAAGACAACGAAAAGGAGGAGGAGGTAGGTCGTTGTCATTTCCTGCGTCAGGTAATTAGTTTTCTTTTCACTCTGCTCTCTAGTGATGACCTGGACGGTGTTGATTTGGATCAAATTATATTTAACGGAGATGATTTTTCAAGAGTAAAGTTAAAACAAGATTCTTTTAACTGTGAGATACATCACAAAGTTTGTGTGTGATTTTTTGATGTTTTAATCTAGGCCTACTGTATTCTACCTTAGAGCAGAGAAAACTATCCGGGTTTAAAAACTATCCGGGTTTACATCCACGTATTTGTATGCAAATATTGGGATATGGCATAAAAATGCTGATATACAACACAGAGATGCAAATAAATTAAAGGCACAATATTTTAAAATATCCAAAAACCACTAGAACAGTGTTATATATTTTGTTGACTTGTATACTTACATTATCCCAAATGTTTCCAGCAATGTTTAAATCAGACAAATCAGCTATTTTAACCAGTGTAAAGGCCCATGTCATTGCATCACTTGTCAATGATGTAATATCCAGCGCTACCCTTTTCTCCCGTAGAAACACCAAAGACGCTTTAATAGACAGGCGAGCAACTGTTTGGATAATTTTATTGACAGAAAAATAACCATTGTTATATCTCAACATGGTTAGTTTTATTGTTTGAATCTCTTGTTTTCTTGCAAGCAATATACACCATACCTACACTTTAGAATACTGATCCTTCATTAATGGATAACTACAACTTCAACACACTCAAACGTATTTAGTTTTTTAATTGTAGATTGTTTTGACAAAGTAAAACAGTGCTGCGCTACCCCACAATTTTAATTCGTCATATAAAGTGACCTGTATGAGTAGTAATTCAGCAATTCAATGATCAAACATAAGTTAACAAAGTTCAGGGAAGAAGGAGGCGGACGTTAAACGTAACTTTAATCTTAATAAACATAAGCAACAAAACTAAAGGAGTGGCAGCAGCCGTCTGCAGCGCATAAGCAACATAAAATGTCCCAGCCTCTCGGCTCCACCCTGCTTCATACCACAGTAACGTTAATAAAAATTTAATAAATTAGCTCACCCATGAACGCATTTTCTGTCCGAGTCCCGTCGGATTACTTTCCACCAGCTGTGGAGGTGAAGACAACAACTCATTCACGGCGTCATCAAGCTACACCTTTGTTATTGTTTTGAATGAGCAACCTCTAGCATCGAATCATTCACTCTTGGTTACTATTACCTGTCAGATTGTCTTACTGTGATTTTTTCAAAATTTGCAACGATTGAAACAGCTACTGACTTTGTGGCGCTAAAATCGGTCTGTTTGAGCACCCTGACCAACCATAGCAACATTGGTTCAACCAATGGCGTGAGTTTGGGGCAGGTCTATCTGATTGTCCAACCGATAATGATCGGGGATGTTCAATTGCCAAACAAATCGTACTTCACCTTTTTAGCCCTATAAAAAAAATCATACATACAATTACTTGAATACTTCTTATGTGATGGAAATGTTGTTAATTTCTCTATACAAATGTATTGTGATATTTTAATTTTAACTTTTGTTTAAAAATTATGTTAAAGTATTTCATACATATTTAGATAATGTGGTACATGCATTTTGAACTAGATTTTTAAAAGAATTTTGGTAGAGTATCTTGGATACTCATTTGCAATTTACCCTTCTATCACATGCCATGATGCAAGATGACATTAGTCTCTTTGGAGTAAAGCTAAAACAAAATTTATGTCTAGATAAATGCTAGTAATTGCATTTTCTGCAGCAGGCTCTTTGACTGACACATTCTTGAACCTCACAATGCATAGGCCTACTACATTTTGGACCGGATGATGTTGCAAGTGACTGGTCTCAGTGGGACTTCTGCAAGGCATTGCTATTCAGGAATGTAATACAACAAAAGAACCCTCATAATCATCCCAAACAGTCCACACACAGTTCAGACTTAGGCTGGGCTTAAAGTCTTTTCTCCTGATTTTGCCAGGAAATGTAGTGGCATGGATCCACGGTGAGACAAAACACAACCATGACATCACTCCAGCCTCAAAAATCAGAACAGTTCCCTTATTAGCATATATTCCGCACCAAGCATTGTGAATAATAATGTTTTCTGTCTCCCGCAGCAGGCAATTGGGCTCTGACCACCGACAAACAGCAGCCAAGTAAAATAACAGTAAGGAGAATGACGGTTGAAGCACCTCAATTAAATGGGTTTGCTCATGTGCTGGATTAGCCAAAAGGACTCAAGCTATAATTTGAATGAAAAAATGGTTTTTCATTCATAGTGCTGGACAAAGCCACAAAACATGGGGAAAGTACGGAGAAAATGTTGTGGAGTCTGAATGGTGCCGGCTGGGTGAGGAATGATTAAAAAGTTGTTAAAGTTTTTCATGTTTAGGTTAGTTAGGGTATTCACTAAACATTGATGGTGTCTAACTGGACATGGCTGAAACACAGGAAAATGTATGTGCAGACAATATCAGTGGGGTTGTCCAGTTCAGAACTGTGCCTGAACATTCCTTGCAAAAAAAAAAAAAAAAAAAAAAGGTTTACTCACTTTAACATCATTCCAAACCCTTAAGGCTCCGATATACTTCAAGCGAAATCAAAGAACGAACTGCTGTGAAGTCATTTAGAACAAAATCAGGCCAAAACGAAGTTCCTTTGGAGTTCGTTTTTGGGAGTTCGAAACAGTTTGTCAAAGCGAACATATTGAAAAAGTTTGCTATGGCTGGTAAACATCTTTGTACTACCATTGGTCTGTGGTGATTACGTAATAGGTAGGTGTGTGGATGCTCTGCCTTCTTTCACATGGAAATCTTTTCTGGTTCATCTCTCCTGTTCAGTCCGGGCCTTTAGTTTCTTTCTTCTGTGGAACATAAAATTAGTTATTTTTAAGAATCTAAATATTGTTTTCTTTTTCTATGCAATTAAAATGAATGAGCACTAGCTTTCAAGCATCAAAAAGCATATACATTGCTAAAAATAATGGTTCTTTCTTTGCATCTATGGTTCCATGAAGAACCTTTAACATCCATTGAACTTTTCCATTCCACAAAAGGTTCTTTATATATTTAAAATGTTCTTCACACTAGAAAAAGTGGTTCTTTGAAAAAAAAAACAAAAAAAAACTATTATGTTTGATCACTTGTTGAAAGGTTCTTTGGGGAACCAAACATGATTCTTCAATGGCATCAGTGCGAAAACTCATTTTGGAACCTCTGTTTTTAAGGAGTGTAAACATATCATAAAAGTAATCCATATAAGTACTATATACTATATAACATATACTATATTCAATGATAATCTTCAATGATAAACCGTCTAATGAGTGGTTAACCGACTGGATCTATTTGGACCGAAGAGTCAGACCGATTTGTTAATGAATCAATTAAAAGATCAAGTTATTAACTGAAAAGCAGTGTTGGGGTAAAGCATTACAAGTAGTTATGTAATCAGATTACTTTTTTAAAGTAACTAGTAACGTAACGCATTTTAAATTGACAACAAAATATCTAAGTTGCTTTTTTAAATAAGTAACACAAGTTACTTTGTTTTCCCATTCATTGAATGACAGCTCTCTTCTGCTCATGTTGAGAGAAATCGTGAGTAAGTGCAGAGGCGCTGTGTGCTCTGTGTGAACATGATGGTTATTGTAGTTCTAGACTAAATGTGAGCAGGCATTTACTGAACTCACTTGCACAAAAAGTCAGTATTCCTCAAAATGAATAAAAACTGTGAAATGCAATCTCGGAATATTGCACAAACCTGCAGTAATGACACATATTAAATTATAAAATAGTTAGTTTCTGTCCTTGATTCTGATTGGTCAATAGCTGTGTTTTATTCACTTATTTGTTCAGTACTTTTATATTATATGTTGGAAATCAATAAATAAATAAATTTAAAAAAAAAAAACTACAACGTAAACTGTTCATTGAAGCTTACTGTATTATGTAGAAGAGTATTGTAAGAAAGAGACTGATTGAGCGAGTTTATTACCTGCATTCAGATTTAGCATTTTCCTTTAGGTCAGTCCTATGTTCATAATAAAAAAATCGGTTTAAATGTCCGATGTATTATCTTGTCCTTTTAACAGTTAAGGGGTTTTCCCGTGATTAAATACATAAAGTATATTTGTTTAAGTAAGCAATAAGGTACGAGAGGTTAGTGCTGTATTATGAATAAGTAATGGCTGAAGGGGTTGCAGACACTCTGCTTCACGTTGTGCCTAACAACGCCTTTCAGCTGTGACTTATTCACAATACAGCACAGCCTCTCGTACCTTATTGTTTACTTAAACAAATATACTTTATGTATTTAATCTCACTTTATTAACCAGTGTCTTTGCTGCTGACCTTCGACGATCCAAGTCAACCAAACTAATAAGCAAAAATGACTAGATAAACGTTTCATTTTTAAAAAAAGTTTATTGCTGAAGTAAGAGTGTTAAACTTTCTTCTTCTGCAGTCCAGAATGGCAGCAAAACTGAAAGGTTTGAGGAGCGCCCTCTACTGTACAGGTGCGAGTTTGCATTTTGTTCATCCTGAGGCTTATTTATTTCACTTTTGGTATGAGAGAGAATTTACATTTGCCAAAAACTATAACTTTTTTTTTGTTATTAAAAAACAAACAAGTAAGCCCATCCTAGATGAGAAAAAGTAATGTAGGTAACTTTCCCCAGCACTGTTGAAAAGGTTTGTTTCAACGGAATATAACTTTTTGTGATTTTGGAGCTTGACAGAAATATTCCATAATTCTCATTTTGTTTTCCATAGATGAAAGAAAGTTATTCAGGTTTGAAACAACATGAGGGTGAGTAAATTATTTTTTTCTTTCTGTACATTGATGCTTGATGTTAAAACTGAAGTATATTGCACAGTGATGGAGAGCTTATTATTCATTGCACTCATGGGTATCCAACTGTTTCTCTCTAAGGCCCCAGCATTAACAAATTAGCTTGCCGTGTGACATCCACAGCACGACTGAGCTATGACTGATGGTGATTATTTATCATTTATGGACATGCTGAAGGAACAACATCACTAATATCACCCCTGGGTCCACTCTGGGCTTGATGAAGACCTAGCTCCCCGATATTAGAGACTAAGACCTCAGGGCCTACGCAGTAACTGGACCCTTTCCTGCCTGTTGGGTCATTAATGACAGTCCCATAGCACCTGTATACTGCACAGCACTCCTGTGGGCCTAGTGGTTATTTATGGGGCTTACAGGACCCTGTCGCATTACTTCAGCCCTGTGGGTAGATTGAGGTCAAATTTTGACTCTTTTGCTGATCGGGGACCAGCATTCTCAGTCAAACTTAATCTTAGCCAGTCAAAGAACAAAAGTAAAACTGATTACAGATCAGCGGATTTCACTGGAAATGTTTTTAAAGAAGTAAAAGCATAAGCTTCTCCTCAATGTTACAAGAAAGTGCTTTTGTGAATCAATGGTCAACCAATATTAACAAAGTCATTCATATAATGATTGGAAAAAGACCATAAAACCAACACATCAGCAATATCCACAGGGATTAATTTTAGGAATGGCGAGATCAGACTGTGTGTCAAACCCTAGTGAGCTGTTTACTAAGACAATATTTTTGGGCATCACAGAATGAAATAGTTCTAATTCTAATTCCCCAAAATGCTGCATATGTCTACAATCCCCTAAAATTTCTGCTTAACCCTGAATTGCTTATAAAAATGGTTTCTAAGTAGGCAGCTCAGTAGCTTTTGAGACACAGCCGAAATGTAGGTATTTCCCAGACTTATCCAGAAGATGTCAGTGAATCTTCATGGAATTGATCCTAAACTTAAGTCCAACTAGAGTCCTCTTTGTTTTTTAAAGACAGTGCAATGCGATCCGACTTCATTATCATAATAACTTCTCTTCAGTAATTAGGTCTACTGCTTTGTCGACGCCAGAAGTTCTTCAGAATCTGTTTATCAAAATCAATAAACACGTGACATGAAAAAAACAAAAAACAAAAAAAAACAAAACAGAAAAAACACTACGTAATATAAATAATTTCCAAAAAGGATTAGAAATGTATTTGAATGTGCGCTATCATATTTGGAATTACAGCAACAACAATATGGATATATATATATATATATATATATATATATATATATATATTCAGTGGCATAATTATAGGCGTATATAGATGATATACGTCCAGAAGAACAAATTAATTTAACAGTGGTTTCAGAACTATTATAAGAAACGGATACGGCTATTTTAATATATATATATTATATGTGTAAGTAAAAAAAGATGTATTTTGTTTGAAAGAAATTATAGTTTCCATGCAAAACTTTTATAGTCTAATGATGATGATGATGATGGTAATAATAATAATCAATTTTCATAGTCTACATTTACGTATAGCCTACAGTAAATATTCCGCTATATGATAGGCTACAATTAATTTGCCATTCATATAAATTACAATATTTATGTCGTGGTATTGGATTATTCCACAACTATATGGTCTGTCAGACTAATGAATTTTATGAATGCGTTTGCGGATGTTACATTATAATTTACATTTTTAATTTCACTGTTTTCACTAAATGCGCATCTCTACAACCATGTAAATATAGACAATGCAACGTTACAAAATACAGAGCATATTTTAAGTTCTCTTTATCAGAACATTTCGATACTACGAAAGTTAATTACAAAAATTTCGATTTATAATTAAGTTAAGCGCGCTCATCTAAAACAAACATTCCATAAATATTCTGAATAAACTATTTTATTTGTAGCCTATATATTTTATTTTGCACTTGATTTTGGTATATGAATTCGTTTTATTTATGTGCAAAGTTTGTTCAGATGTATTCTAAAGGTCTGCCATGCGCTTTAAATCTCATTTCCGTACGTGTCCAACACATGTCGCCTAATAAACGCTGCATCGTTGTTGTTTTTTTCCCTGTCGGAACAGAAATATAGGGGTTATATGACAGGGAAGTGGTTCGTATGGGGTTATATGACAGGGAAGTGGTTCTTTGTGGTTTGGAGGCCGCGCGGCTCGTCATGTCACCGCCACACACTGAGCGCGCGCCGCATGTGGCACAACTGCAAACGCAGTAGAGGAGACAGCGCGAGCATATCCGCGTCTGTAAAGAGAATATTGAATTTCTATAAACATGATTGAGCTTAGTTTAAATTTCCCCCGTAAAAGAATGTAAAGCAAATAGGCTAAATATGCATAAACTAGCCTATATAAATTTGTCTTTCTAAAAAATATTTGATCTATTTTTATTAAATATCTGCATTTTTGAGTAGCTTCATATTGGCGTTTAGTAGAATTGTTCAACATTCGTTACATGTACTTTTTAGGTAGTTTATGTGCCGATTTAACAATCCAGAGAGTAGCTATGTAGGCTAACACATTTTGTTTAAACGTCTGTAACATAACGTGTTTTTTTCGTTATGTGTCTCGTTATAACAATCCCATTTTGTCTGTTACAAATTAAAGTTGTTTACAAATCTACAATGTATCCCTAAATTGTGTAAATGAATGTTAGATACAAAGAGTGCTGTTGTTTACACTCTACTCCATATATAGGCTGTGTGTGTGGATGTTATATATCAAATTAAACAAAAGAACCTGCAGATGATATATGATTCAGATGATATATGCTACCATTTCTGTCATTTAACAATCAAAATTATATATTTTTTCGTTCTTATAGCTCAAAATTGTTTTTTACACTGTAAATGCTTTATTAATCTATATTCTATATAGATTACAACTTCTACTATCACCTCAGGAAGGCGGTTGTCATTTGTGAAAGTGATTTTTATGATAGTGAACATTTATGATAGTGAACTAGCTGAACAAGTGACTTAAGAACTCACTGTATGTTACAACACTTCCTGTCTCCTTTAAATAATAATAATAAAAAAAAAAAAAAAAACACTAGCCTAATCCCTGTGTGTCTAGGTTTTTGCTAATAAGATATTTAACCTAATCTATAAATCCGACTAAATACCACTAATATCCAATTCATGTTTCTTTATTGAATTCTTGTTTTAATTGAGGTGCAGGATGAGCTCTCACCTGCCGCTCGACCCGGAAGAGACGGACTAATGCTCATATTTAATGATTTTCACAGAACTCCTGGAGCTTGACAGCCGGCCTTAAAATCTGCCCTCACTTTCACCACAAACCAAATCAATCAAAAAGGATATTAAAGGCTATGCGTCCCAGTGTTTGTATAAGCTTGATTTTCACAACTGGAAAGTGATAGCCATCTGCTCAGGCAGGCTGGAGGGATATCGAGTGTGAGCAGGTAACTGACAGCTATTAAAGCCTCAGTCTGCTTCGTGACTACACCAGTCACACTCATGATTAAAAGAAGAACTGGACAGGGAAGGGAGGTGAAAAGGCTTTAGCCAGCGCAGTCGCCTCAATCTCACAAAAGACAGGCCTGACAATAGCAGCGGCATGACGGAGATTGACAGGTGTCTGTCTCAGCGGACTCTCAAGGATGTGTCTCGCATCGAAGTTTCAGGTTAGACTTATTTGTGGTCCGAAAAAAATCCCCCATCATCAAAAGGTAAGGATGACCTTACGATGACATGCGACCCCATCAACGGCTCTGTCTAAGCCACATCTGTCATTTGCACAATGCTAACTCCTATTTTCATCACGCTTAAAGCTTGAAATTACAGGAAAGAGGGGAAGCTTCCCACGTCAAGTTCAATTACACAGAGTCTTTCCCATGCAGGTTCACTGTTTATTTTAAATAAAGAGAGATGATTTTAACAAGCCTTATTTTGGTTTCTGTCATTGCGTTCTTTCCTGGCACTTTGTGTGCCAAATATATATATATATATATATATATATATATATATATATACTACTGTGCAAAAGTCTTAGGCCAACATTAGATGTTGTTTTAGCAATGATATAATGACCATATGTAATTATGTCTCTTTATTAGAATATAACCAGAAAATACAGTACATTTGTATGCAGTATTAAAAAAAAAAAAAAAAAAAATCAGAAAAAACAGCTTTTATAGGCAAAAGTGGTAAAGTATTTAGTGACCTCCCCTTACACTTGAGCAATAGCAGGAACCTGGCTCTCTTAAACCTAAATGGAACAGAAAAGGACTGGAAGGCCAAGAAAACTTTCAAAATCTGATGAGAAGCTTCTCAGAGTTTCATTTTTGAGAAAATACTGATTTTTGTTTAAAGAAATTTTTATTAATTTTTTTTTTTTTTTTTTTTAACATTTTGTGTACATATTTCCTGTATTTTCTGTTTGTATTGTAATAAAGAGACTGAAAAATGAATATGGATGGTCATTAAAACATTGCTAAAACAACAAAGCTAGTGGTGGCCTAAGACTTTTGCACAGTGTACACACACACACACACACACACACATATATATATATATATATATATATATATATATATATATACCACAATTCTTTCTTGAATCTGATTGGCTGAGAGGTCTTTCCAGCCATGCAATATTCTACCAGTACCACTGTCAATGCGGCCGATAAAATCCACCATGTTTTTTTACAAATACTACACTTTGTTTTACTTAGTTTTTTTAGGAGAGAATGTAGTTGTTTAGACCTGAAATATGTGACTTATATTTAATCATAGCACCTAATTTACAGTTTGTTTACACATTTTCGGAGATGCGAGCTCCAGGCTGTTCAGTGCTCGTGTACCCGCCGAGAACAGCTTCATCTTGGCCAGTGGTTCCGGGATTTGCTGCTGTCTCTTATAGTGGTTAAACATGAGATATTATTCATTTTGGGTACATAAAACAGGCAATCTTTGCTCTTATTAATCTTTTACTTGTTGCTGAGCAAATTGATTGGGGTTAAATTTTTAATTTAATTATTTAATATTAAGACTATATTTAACTTGCATCCTGTAGAGCACTGCTTTTTGACTGAATTGTACAGTTGTGTTTAATCTGAATTGTTCAAATATTGTTGTTCAATAAATATTATTTTATATAAAATAATATGTTGTATTTGGTATTGAGAAAGGGTCCATTAGTGTGTAATATGGATTGAGTGAAAGTTACATTAATACGCCATTAGATGGCTGCAAACTTTACGAGTGAATGAGTCAATCGCAAGAGACTTTTAAATTGAAAGGGACTTTTGTAAACAAAGGTCGTTGTTTTCGTGCTGTTATGGAAAATTCCCTCAACTGTAAAAAAGGACAAATACAAAGATCACTTCCCTCAGCGGACATTCAAACATACTTTTATAATGGATGTAATATTATGGATATCAATCTGAAGAATGAATGTTATATCAGACACAGGTAATGCTCGCTCAGTCGATCTCTCTCTCTCTCTCTCTCTCTCTCTCTCTCGCAATCTCAATAATACTGTACAAAATACAGTAAGTTTCATTGGAGGGACTCAACATTCCTTCATTACTAATTCCACCATGATGTTTTAGAATTAGTAACAGAGGCTTGGTCAAACTGTCAACTTGAGATTTGAATCTGTGGCGGAAGGAAGTAGATCTGCACAAAAGAGGGCTTTAAAGATTGTTATTTCATTGTTATTTCTTATTTATTTACACACTTGTGCGTTGAACTGTTGTGTATATATATATATTAGTAAAATTAAAATTTTCTTTAATATATACAAAAAGTTTACAAGATGAAGAGACGTAGCCTTATTCATAACATCTGTGTAGCATTTGGCGCTTGTAGAAACATATCCAGATGCCACTGTAATTACTCTCACTTGTACTTTCTTTAAGTTGAGGCACTAAAAACTTTGCCATAATGTTGACTAAACACAGATTTAAGTGTTAAGTTTCTTTCCTTGCTCGATGACATCACTAACAAGCATCAAACAGCCTCTTGAATTTGCTCGTGGAGCAAAATAAATGCTGCTGTGTTGGCGAATTTACACCTTGAGTCTCATTCAAAGTAAATGAAAGGTAAGAAAAATACACTCTCTTCAGAAAACTGTTTCACAAAAAATAAAACGGTTTTGACCAAATCAATGGTAATAGTATAATTACTCTGGGGGGGGGGGGGGGGGGGGGGGGGGGGGGGGGGGGGATGCCTGAAAAAAGTGATGGCTGTATAATGAGGCCCCAGTGGAAAGAAGATTGACATAAAGCTTGGTTTGATATGGCTCTTGTTGCTTTGCAGGTCTCCACCAAAACCAGAACTTCCCCATCTGTGCAACACCTAGTGAACCCAGACGGAAAGCTATTGAGGTGGAAAATACAGGAGAGGACCTGACAAGATAAAGATATCAGGAGCCAGACAAGGGCAAAGTAACATATTGATGGAGCGGGCCTCAGTTGGCTGACACCAGATACTTGCTATTTAAAAACAGTGGTTTCGCTTGCTCATGGATTTGCTGCTGCCTCTGTCGTTCTCTTTCTGTTTCTCTGTCTCTCTACCTCTCTCTGTCTAAGTCTGGAGCTCCATCCTCCTTGCTCTGTAAAGCTGCGACCCCCTTTTACAGTGTGTCAAACAGATAAATACCGTCACCCCTATAACTAGTTTTGTGGACTCCTTCAGGTCTCTTTCCCAGCTTTGCGAATAAGCTCTCCTGCTAATGGAATTTCAGGCTGCACCAGATTATAAGAGCACAATAGAATATTTGTTTGTCCAATTCACTTTTAAGCACTAAGATTCAGTGGAGCATGAGACACATAGAACCCCAGATAACTCCCACTGGCTGTGCGCCACATTTTTTTTTGCAGCGATAGCACGGTACAAAACAGCCAGTAGTCTGTGTTCCTGTTTAAACGGAGGCCTACTGAACTGTGGAAGAGCTAACATGCTAAAGGTGCGGTCAGATTAGCAAAATTTCTGCAAAATTTTGCCCGTGGAAATATTTCGAACAAAGATAAATGTGACCGCAACTTAAGGTGCGTTCACGCCATGTCATAATTTCAACTTGTAAAAAGCGATCACATCTTCGTAAAGCTTGTAATTACAGCTTGTAAGATGGGAATTGTCTAAGAGCTCCTACTTGTACCACCTGACTACTGCAGATTCATTTAGGCATTGATAGTGGTGATAAAATTCCCAGTCCAAGAATGTGAACAGCTCTGAATATAACATCACGGGTTGTCATCTTGAGACTACGGTAATTACGGTATGGCGTGAATCCAGCATTAATACTAACATTATACCATGTAACCATGCAACTTGATCTCATGAGAAAATGTAAGTATTTTACATGAATTTGAATTTGAATTATGGGATTCCTAGTGATGACAGATTTGTGAATAAATTATTCTTTTGATATAAGGTGTGTGCGATATCATGATTTTAGATTGTGAACAACTGAAATGTCTCCACAATCTGCCTTTGTAGATAGATCATAGTATCGTGCTACAGTGCTATCAGTGGCAGTTCTGGCTCCCACATCCCAACATACTGTACCATACAACGTAGACCTACTTTTAGCAATGTGCCAGTAGGATTACGCTCACCTGACATTGCAGTTCTTCGTAATCATGAACGTTTATTATTTGCATGCGTTTTACAGCCTTGCCACTTAAACTTTTTATTTGCACGCTGTCTCAATCAGCTCCCTAGCTGGTAAATCAGCATATCATGTACACAAATCCAGGACCTGGCTCACTACACATTGGAATAGTAATTACTCAATTTCTGGCGACATGACAACGCCAACGTACAATGTTGTAGAATGTCATCGTTGGTATTAATCAACAGGCAGGACCTATATATTTTTGATATTATTTTTTATGCTGTGTAAACACATTGTTCTGTTACATATCCTTACAACATTTAAGTCTCCAGAATATTTTGTTGTATGAAAATCTGAACATGCAATATATCAAAAGAAAGAACAGAGTCTCTGCTTAAAAAAATTATTTATATATATATATATATATATATATATATATATATATATATAACAAAGACAATATGTCCGGATCAAATTCAGACTGATGCTTAAAACATAGATGGAGTAGGTCAAGTCCATCAACACCCCCAAAGGACAGTCCTATACCTCTTCCTCGGTCAACATTTCAATCAGTAACATTAGGCAGGTTTGATTTTTTATTTATATGCTGTTTAATGTTTGATGATTGCGTTATTTTACACGTGCATAAGCAATGCTTCTATTGTTTGTTTCTGCGTCTTCTTTGCCTGTGTTTTGATCCAGAGATTCCATACTCTTTCAGAAATAATAGCAGCCCCTACATATAACAGTGAAAACATGGATTACCGGAAAATTCAATGCAGGAAGCTCATAAATAAGAGAAAATTCTGTCAACGGCAGGGAAGCATATTAGATCCGTGCATAGCTCTTAAAGTGACAGCAGCCTAATAATAAACATGCTGCTGTCATTAATGTCAATCAAAGAACAAAAGACAAAGAGAAAATCACTCATTGCTCTTGACTGAATAACTTCAGTAGCTTTAATAAGAATCAGTGTATATTTAATTCATACAGTGAAGTCTATGTAGTTTTATTTTTACATTTGTTTATTCAGTTTCTTACTTCAGTGCTACTGTTAAATACACCTTCAGCTGAAAATTAAAGCACCATTTATTTAATTTGTATTTTATATTTTATTTATACTATTATTTGTTATTAGCATTTATGTTCTCCTTTTTAATAACAAAGATAAGATAATGAAATAAAATAAAGTGAAATAAAATAAAATAAAAATAAAATATAATTATAAAATAAAATAAAGTTTGGCCTAAATGGTCTGTCATTCTTTTTTCTTTTGGTACCTATATATAGGGAACCTAAATAGGGAAACTGCTCAGTGACTTGCAAAATAGTCTTAAAAACCAACATGAAAAAGAAGCATGAAAAGATCGTGATTCTGCCTAAAAATCGTGATTATTGGAATGAACTCCACCGAACAAGCATGGAATCCCTCTCATCTGTCACTCAACTTTGAGGCTCCGCCCCCGAGTGTCTGCGACTGGCTCCCTTGTCAGAGCAGCCTGGGCCTGATGGATGTTGGGGTCAGTGGTTCAGCTGTGGGGTTCAAGCCTGCAGGCTTGCAGCCTCTCCCTCTCTACTGCCAGATCAAAACAAGAGGCAGTAACCCAAGCACAGCACTCAGCTGAGAAAACTCATAACTCTGGCCCCCTCATCCCCCTACTGCCCTCACCTCACCAACACTCAGCGTTAACACTTTCATTCCTCACCCCACCCTCAAATAGCGCCAACTCACAGGCCCACATAAATCAAAAGGTAAGAGCATACCGCGGGACGGCACATCAACCTCTTGTAGAAACTCCATTATTAGGTTCATCACTGTCTGTCATTGGTGAATAATGGCTTTTGTGATGCCCACTGGCTGTTTCTTTAGGCTAAGCACTGGTTGTTTCTTAACCCAGTAGGGGTATACTAGTTATGCTAGCTCTTAGGGAAATGTGACCGGTTAGGCACAGGTAAATTAAAGCGATAGTTCACACAAAAATAAAAAATCTGTCATCTTTTACTCACCCTCAAATTGTTCCAAACCTGTATGACCTTTTTCTTCTGTGGAAAATGAAAGAAGTGAAAGAAGAATTGAGTTTCTATGACATTACAAAAGAGGGAAAAATATATTGAGAGGTTGATTAAATTGGTCAGAAGAGCGAAAGATGTCAAATTTGCCGTCACTCCCTCAGCTGTTGTATTAGAAACTAGTTTTTTTTCCCCCACCAAAACTAGTCGGAACATTTGAAAAACGCTCAGCAAGCCACGTGTACTTTTTTTTGTTGACACTCTTGGGTTCTTTATTAAGCATACTTCCATCATATTTAATTCACCCAACTGGATAATTATTAAAAATGATGGCCAGTTCTTAAACATGTCATGCAGCAGTGAATCTGAATCTACTGTCCAATTAGGCAAAACTGGGCAAATATTTAAAAAAGAAAGAAAGAAAACTAAGCCTGATTAGTATATAATAAAGAAACTTAGCTCAGTTGGAGAAGGTGAGACATAGAATAGAGTTAGGGGTAAATCCCAGAATCACAGGGAAGTTTGACACCTTGTAGAAGTTTCCAACCACTACAATTATGAGTATTACTGTCACCCTTGACCATGCTCAGGAGAAGGTGGAAATGGCAGCAATCAGGCCTCATTTTCCTCAAAGTACAGAGCTGAGGGCTGGACACATCCCAGAGACACTCTTTTCCATGAGGACTGAAAACACACACTGTATCTACCCTCTGACAGATGGAGACAAGGCAGCCGGGCCCACAGCAATGTTGCCAAAATTGTGCCGGGATTGCCTAACAATTAAGATATCAAAAGAGATCACTCTAGCTTACTGACAGCTGTTTCAATTGTTTGCACCTGTTTCTCTTGTGTTACACGTGTCTGGAGTGGATTATGTTGACTCGTGCTGGCCACATTTCACCTTTCCACAAGTGATTTACCCTCAAACCATCTTCTTAACCCTGCCCGGTGATGGGAATCTACACGAGAATGTGCGACAGCTAACTGCGGCATTAGTCTATTCTCTACACTGACAATTGTCATTCCATGGGAGTGTGACAATGTTTACATTAGTTGTTGGGGGCTTTAAATAGACGCTCTATTTTGTCGAAACAACACGCTCCTGTTGTCACAGTCGAGAAGCGATTCATAGGTATCACTTGCAGCATGGTATGCATTGTCATCTAGAGGAAATGTTTCTGGGCTCATGACCATTTTGGTTAGCTGGACATGACCGTTGGTCAAAGTAGCCGTTTCACACCCTTTTGGACAGTCCGCTTCCTCTTTGCTGGGAAATGACACATAAATTCCACTGGATCTAGAAGAGTGCATGTCTCTTAATGGAGAAAGAGAGAGCTCTATATGTAAAAAGAATAGGAGAGGGGGTTGTCGAATCCCAGGGGTCTTTTTTTACATTTGTGATTGACTTTTCAGCACACTTGCAGAGGATCTTGATAAGCCTGTGAAAGCTGAACTCTCAGACAAGGCTGGAGAGATAAAAAGACTCATTGTCCTACTGGCTGCCGGTGCCCAATCCCACTGGAAGCCAGTCTAGTTCCTGGGTAGATGGGGAAGAAACAAAGTAGAGCTAATAGACCAATCCAAAGCCCAGCACAACAAACCTGTTATTCTCTCTTTTTCCTTCTCACTGAGCGAAACACACGGTCCCAAAGACACCCGGCCAGGTCTGCTGAGCTACTGAGCACAAGTAACTATTTGATTATCCTCCAGCATTCCTTTATTGACAAATACAAAGCAGTCAGAACTAATTTAGGCCAGTTTGGCTCTTAGGCCTGATTAGTGATTAGTCAATGACATTTAAGAGATCTCAAAATAAAGAATAAATATTTTACATTGAAGGAAAAATCTAGTTGTAAACTGTTTTTTTTTTTTTTTTTTTTAAATGTACACGCTAAAAAATGCTGGGTTATAAACAACCAAAACTCAACTATTGTTTAAAAATTACTATATGGCTAGCTTAAAATGAACCTAAAATAGGTTGGAAATTAAAATTCAGACACATAATTACTAGAAGCAGCAATAATAATAAAAAGATGAACATTTATTACACTCTAAAAAATGCTGGGTTAAAAACAACTCAGTTTTAGCCCAGCGGTTGGATTAAATGTTTGTGCAAACTGCTCAAATTAGGGGTCTTCTCTATGATATAATTTTTTTGTTTTATATATATATATATATATATATATATATATATATATATGTATGTATATATTTATAGCATCACATTATTGACCCAGATGGAGAGTCATTGCTACGACTTCTGTCAGTTGTGTTAAAGGTCTGCTAACGAGACAAAGACAAGCTGGCTGTTTGCGTACATGAGTGTGCGTATTGTTAAAGGACAGGTGGCGAGCATCTTTGCCTTTTGTCCGTGAGCCTCTGTCTATGGGGGATAGCAGCTCCAGCTGGCCAGAGGACATGATCACCTGGCTGTTAGTTGCTGACCTTAGATCGGACTCGCTTGCTCTCCCTCACCAGCTGTAGGCTCTTGGGACTGCGGTAAACGGTCCCTGGTTGCCTCCTGTCGGTGTGTACGGGATAGAGGGAGGGGGGTGTCGAGACATGGAGACAGGCGAGAGTGAGAGAGTTACAGAAAGAGAGTCCAATTCTATGGGTTTTTTCAGTCTTGAAAGTGGGCCAAGAGTCAGAGGGTCAGTTTCCTGAGACCAATAGCTTCCTGTGGGCACCTCATACCTGAGTTGAACTCTAAAGCCATGCTAAAAAACTGAAAGAGAGAATACAAAGATATTGGCAGTGTCAGTCTGAGGGTTGGCGGGGAGTAAGGTGCTTGTCCTTAGTGCCTGGCTCACTTTTTGCATGCTCCCCCTAAACCCTCAGATGTTTTTCTAACCATTGTCAATGACTCCATTGCTCAACCTATTAGATGAACTAAACACTGTATAGGCATTTCCCTAGTGGCCCAGATTAAGAGCGTCCTATGGAAATGCTGATGTTAAACTTAGGCTGATTTCTTTTTGCATATTTGCAAAGTCTTGTTTCCTAAACTCTTTCCTTACAGAAGCTTAGATAGGGCTTAGATATACTATACTATACAAGCTATATTATCCCCTATAACAGACAGTTATGGGGGGTAATACAGCTTGTATAGTATAGTATAGTATAGTATTATTTTTAAGTTTACTGAGCGATATAAAGTGACGTCATCCATGTCATGTCATTGCTGATGTTGCTGACATTATCAGAAGAGTCCATTCAACATTAAACTGATGCTTTGCGTCACACTCTGTAAGGGAGAATAAAGTTGAAATTGAGTGTTATTTTGTGTGTTTTTGCTCAAGATTAATACAGGGGAATATGTGTTATTGTTTAATGTTCTGTTATTTTGGTATTTAAATGTGTTTCTGTGATGTTGGAAGTTTTGTAGGGTTATTATCATGGTGAAGAGTAGTGCCTGTGGTTAGGTCGAGAATGGGCTGTGAAATTTCAAAGCTATAAATACTGCATGTTGCATGCAGTTTATGCAAGTAAATAGTGACAGTGATAGTCTCTTTGATGGTTACGTTAGCACATGCTGGTGTGCTGTTGCTAATTAACACTTAACCGTAAAGATTAGGTGTTTATTCAATGTTACGATTAAATGTTAATTACTGAATTTGTGTAGTATTCTCTTTTTTTTTTAAGTTCTACTAAAATAATCTTTGAGTTGTTTACTTAAATGTTTTGAGTAATCTGAATGTATTGGGTTTTAACAACCACTGCATCAAAATAATTGAAAAATGAGAAACATTACTTATGGTAAGCAATAGTTTTAAGTACAGTGGACTTAAACATTAAATAAAATTAAAATAATTTTTTTTTTTTAGTTTGTTATTTATAATTATTGTTTACTTTAAAAATTTGAGTTGTTTTATTTAATTTTTTTGAGGTAATCAGTGTCTACAATAATTTTGAGTATTCTGAACTTATCGGGTTTTACAGTTCAGTATAGTATAGCATGTAGAACCTGATTTCCCCAAGTGCAACATATTCCTGGGTCAACATATTTGTTGATCCCAGAACAATTTTCCAATCAACCAATCAGATTTGAGGGACACGTTTACAGTTTATGTCAAGTGTAAGCTTAAAACCAGGGTTAGTTGCTTCTACAACAGTGTTATTCACCAATCATTTCCCTCTGATTTTAGGGATAACTTATGGGTAGGGTTAGGTTTAGGGGTAGGGATATGGTTCGGACTAAATTTTTCAGACAGGAATGTTGTTCCAGGATCAACAAAATATGTTGACCCAACTAGTCAAACTCTGCAAAATCAGAACATGCCAAAATCAGGACAGGACAGATATAGTATAGTATAATATAGTATTATATAGTATAGTATAGTATAGTATAGTATAGTATAGTATGCTTTCTCAAAAGTAGTCCTATTTTTATAATTTTATATGAAAAACATTATAAATAAAAAATATTAATAAAAATAAACAAATATATTTATTTATTTCAAGATAAAAGATTCAACAATGTGCTAATAAACCAAAAAATCTTTTCCATATGCTAAAGGAAACAAAATCTAGAAATCTAGAGAAATTGGCAAAAAGTTTTAGTCACTATGAATCTTTTTTTATGAAAATAAACATTTTATTAAATTAATTTATACATTAAACTAAATTAATTTAAATACAGTAACATTTAAATAGAGGTTTAGAGCGTGCAGACAAAATGCTTCACATTTGTCAGCAATTGCAGTAGATGCCGTGTCAGACAGTTATGGGGGGTAATATAGTAGTAGCCAATTTATTATATGTATTTTGCTAATTTAGTTTGCATATATATTATTTTTATGATATGATACTTTTATAGGAGCATTCAATGTGTCTTCATTATGGACTGTCCATTTTATTGTAATGACAAGCAACAACTTTAGTGCCATAGCACGTGTCAGCCATTTTCAGGGCCCTTTCCATTGTGCCATATGTCATCTCAGGCTGCTGCTTAGGAATTAATGCTATTAATGGCACGTAGGCCTCCTCAGAACCCTTCTACTGGATAATTGATCACATAATGACACATGAAGTGGTTCAGGTTTTAGGCTTGGATGGCGTCACTTGGCGATATCCAAATGGGGAGCTTTTCTGAACCAGAACTTGCCTCTAGAGTACTTAAATAATTGAGTTGGAACTGTCACCTGCATTTCTAATCATGAATCATTTCTTAGGTTTGTGCTGCATTTATAATTATCACAGAACCCCAGGAGAGGCATGCACAAAATGTACGACTTTGGGAAGCTCTATAATCTTTTCGTGCGACTATCGACATTAATACTAATGGAAAGTCCAGCGAGACAAAAAGAGAGATGTCAAACATTCACGATAATAATTCTGGAAGTGGAGAAACAAACAGAGTTGGGCAGTAATTATGGCGAGAGCGCTCTGAAGTAACCAATCCAGTAAATGAGAAAAGTAATAAGCATTCTTTGCTGGCATGGCCGTGTTTATAGGAAAGCAACTCGTGCATGTAAAGAGAGAGGAATGGAAGTTTTTGTGGAAGAAAGCCATTTAACGGCCCTTTTCTTCCCTCTGTGAAAAACTTTCCACATGGCGGTCGCTCATCGCCAGGCAACTTGACATCCTGACCTCTAACATTTAATTTATTGATCTTCATTTTATTTGAATGTGAAGAGCCTTTTGCTCCCTTAAATTAATCCAGGTTAATTTGGCCAGGCCTCCATCCCACCCAGTATGAATGGCCCCTCTGTTGGCCTGGGCTGTGGTTGGCCACCCAGTTTTATGAGAATCTGCAGTGAATTAGAAAATCTGTCAATGCGGGAGGAGCGGCCGGCCGCGGATATGCCTTGTCATTCCACCTGTAAAAGAAAATGCTCTTTGTCCATTATCTCCCAGGCTTACCTGACATGAGTTAACCCAGAGGTCAATAACATCTGTGGAGCGTTGCGGGAATCGCTGGGCTGGAGAGAGAAGAGGTAAGAGAAAGCTTTGTTATGGGCTGCATGCATGGATTCCACCCTGCCCACTAACTCTGGTCTGCTGGATGCACAAGTGCCTCAGAGAAATTTCCCTGTCTGAGTGGCAACTTATTCAAATGGCATAAAAGGGTGTTGAGGCATTGTATACCACTATGGCAAGAAGCTTAAAGCTATTTTACCATTTATTTATGTAGATTTTGATGTTATATTTTAGGGAGACTGTTGCATAAACACCTGAGCAACGAAAACCTTGATGTACATAATATCTGGATCAATGATGTGATGCATAAAAAACACAATATTTTGATGGTCCCCTTTAGACATTCTATTGACTATAAGTAACTCTGCACCTACATGTCATTTAACTCTCATTAGAGTATTAGTAGGCTGTCTGCCTAATATCTACTAACACTCTATAATGCTCCCTAACAGACATTCTATTGACTATAAGTAACTTTGTGTCAACTTATTCCACTAACCCTAATCCTATACTCTAAAACATGCTGGGTTGTTTCAATCCATGTTTGGATCAAATGTGGACAAACCCAACCATTGGTTTAAATCTTTTTATTAAAATTTTAAATCTGATGGTTGGGTTTGTCCATATGGTTGAAACAACCTAACATGTTTTAGAGTGTAGCCCTAAAAGGATACTAATACTTAAACTAAAGCTGTGTTTCCACCGCAGGAACTTTCCCCCAATACTAGGGACTTTTGGGTGGTACTTGCTGTGTTTCGACCACAGGAACCAGGGTCTAAATGAAGTTCCAGGAACAAATTTCCCCCTCAGAAAGTACCTGCTTGTGAGGTAGTACTTTTTCAAAGTTACGGAACTTTCGGGGGTGGGACTTTATACAATGAATGCACATGAAAGCAGCATTAATCTTCACAGTATTTTAGACTGCAATGGAAACGCAGATAGCAACAGGTCTGGGGGTGGGGGTGAAAGTTTGTGGGACAAATTGTTGCCCCAGTGTTGCCAACTGCTTTTAATTAAAAGTAGCTAAAACTGGTAGCTAAATGTCACTAGATGACATCATAATGGCAAGTTCATTGATCTTTATAAATATGAATATAGATCAGTGGGCAAAATAAGAATCTAGATAGAGGTTTGTCCAAGAAGTTACTAGATTTTTCCATAAACTTTTGAAAAAAGTCTCAAAAGGGGCAGGGAATTCACTAAATCTAGTGACAAAATTGCTAAATTGGCAACACTGGTAATTTCGAATCTTAATACTCTAATGGAAGTTAGTTGACATGTAGGTGCAACATTATGTATATTTAACAGGATATCTAAAGGAGACCATGAAAATAAAGTGTAACCCAAAAATACAATTCATACATACAATAACTTAAAAATACATCTCTTCTATAATGAGAATGTTTTCTATATTCAAATTAAACTTCAAACCTTCTGGATAATAAATTATAAAGAAAAAATCCCTATTAAACAAATAAAAAAGCTTAGGCAATCTGGCATAATCTTTAAGTAGAATTATATATATATATACACATATAACCAATCATTTAATCATTTATATTAACAAAATACTTTTTACATTGAAAAACATATTTTTAGGTGTGTATGCTCACAAGTATTTAGAGTCATTAAACATTTCAAAAACTTAAAAAAGTTTTTGACTGAAAGCAACATAAATAAAGAGAGTAAATCTGGAAAGTGTCTTTTTAAACTAGATCATTTAAAACATTATTTTTAAACATAATTGTCATCTGTATCTATCCTCACTAATCATGGGTGTCAATAGTGGAATGCCAGTCAAGGAGGGGTTATGGGAACGTTACAGCAGGAAGTGTGCGTGTGTGTGTTCCCCTTTCGCTCAAGCAGCTGTCCAGTGCTGGTCAGATGGCCCGGGACGGCTGGGATTATGAGCTGGTAATTGAAGGATGGCATAGTGTTGCTCTTCCTCTCTGTTCTCTTTCACAATTATTCACTCTCTTCCAGAGTCTGGTTTTATAGTAAAATTGTTCTTATTTAATGATAAGTGCCTCTGAATTTTGTCCGTAGACATCCATTACCTCCATGTAATTACAGAAGCAATTGAAAAATGTTGGAAAATATTTACTTGGGACTTTTTCCAAGACAATAAGAGCAATGTTGTCATTCATTTTTTTATCCATCTCTTATGACTGAAAAGGAAAGTATTTTGTTGTGGTCGACAATAATACTTGCAGCCATATGTCAAAAGTACAGGAAAACACATGATAAATGTCTTAAACAAAACACATGATAAATGTCAAACAAGCAAGTAACTCAAGCAAAAAAAGGTGCTTTAATGATACAAGTATCATTTGTAACATCACTTCTGTTGTCCACTGTCTTCTTTGCCCCCATTAAGAACATAAACAAATGAAGGAACAAACAAAGAACACATTGTGGGATTTTCAGAGTTTTTTTTATGTGCCTATATGGATCCAGACTGATTTGCATAGTAATAGACGGCCATGTAAATGTTCTTTCATGGACAACAGAAAGACTCACAGGTGCCCTGTTCACGTGAATAGGAAAAATATTTGTGTGATTATGTGTTTGTATTTGTTTTGGGTGTCTCTGTGTGTAAGTTTGTGTCCATTTTTATGTCTTATCAAAAACTTTAAAGCTTTTATCAAACTTTTATTTCCTTTTTCCATGCTTTTCCCATTTCAAATAAGTTATACCATACAACAAGCGAGAGAGGTGAAAGGATTTGCCTAATTTGAGTGGATATTTCCGAACCATCCAAGCGTATTTCAACAATACCAATCACCCAAGACGGACAGCTTTGCATTCATTCGGCTATACACAGAGTGTCCATAAACAAAAACTTGGTCGCAATTACCCAGCTCTCTGCATCCATGCCAGATCAGATGAAGTAAGCCAGCAAACAAAAGCAAAGACAAATGTCTTGAATAAAGGAGGAAAACATGTCATTCTCGTTTACCCCAGACATGCACCGCAAACACAATGCTAATCAAGTAGCGCTCCATTCTGTGCCACAACCCTCCTTTCTTTTTATTGTTATTTGAACCCCTCGGCCCATTTATTTGATCAAAAATACAGTAAAAAAAGTAATACTGCAAAATATATTACAGTTTATATCTTAAAACGTAATTTATTCCTGTGCAGAAGCCATTACTCCAGTCTTCAGTGTCCCATGATCCTTCAGAAATCATTCTAATATGCTGATATGGTGTTCAAGAAACATTTTTTTAATTTATTATCAATGGTGAAAACAGTTGTGCAGCTTAACATTTTTGTGGAAACTGTGATATAACGCCTTGTTCCTTTTCTTGGAAAACTATGCTGTCGCTACATTCATTAACTGCCACAGGAGGGAAGGAAAGCAGGAGAAAGTGCGTTTGCCAAGCGGATCACCTGTTCTTCAACCAAAATAGGACACAACTTGAGATTCACTTTTAGCAGCCAGAGGGATTGGGACTGTGTGTGTGTGTGTGTGTGTGCGTATTTGTTAGTAAGCACAGGCACATACAGTAACAACTCGCACTGAGTGACAGTCACAAATATGCCCCATAATGCTTTGCTCCTGGCCCTGTTTCTTCGTACCTGCCCTGGGGTGCTGGGCCTAATTATAGTTTACAGCTGAAATTTCCACTACTTTTATAACGAGACCTTCCTGCTCTGATTATAGGTCAGGTCAGCTGTCAATCAGTTCATTTCAGCTGAGTAGGGAACATTCACTTTCAAAAGACCATCAGACCTGAGCACTGGTTACCACTTTATGTGATTACAGGGAGTAAAATGTAAGTAATGGAAACTGAAACATGCAAATTGTTCATTTTTTCCAAGAATACTGAAGTATTGAACAGTATGAGTATCAGTAAGGCAATAAAATTAATCAGCAATATGACATGCCTGATTTTTGCATTGTAGATGGTAATGTAAATGCAACGGCATACAGTAAAATAAATATTTGTGTTTGTTCTTCTTGAAATTGCAGGACTTTGAAAATAATATGAGCCGTCCGAGAGCTCATAGTAGCGCTGTAAAATACGAAATGACAGGAGAGAAGATGGCTGTTTTCAGAATGCATACATTCTTCAACCTGTGAATCATAGCAGATGGCAGACTCTCTCACCATATGGAAAACATATCCCCCGCTTTCTTCACCCCTTACAGACCTAATCGGTTCTGAAGTCCTGGAGTAATGCAGTTCTCAATTAGGCCTACTCTCATTAAGGAATATTGCCATTACATGAATCAATTTCTCATGGTTGTTTCTTAGGCATCGGTGCTGTCAGGCTGGAGTGAGTGGTGGAGTTGGGGTGGAGAGGGAGCCGTGTGTAATTCGAGTACAAACAGTGTAGAGAAAGGACGAAACTGCAGATTACAGAACCACACATGATTACAGAGACTGTTCATATTGAAAATGCCATAAAAACAAGGGTGAAATATGAAAAACCTCTTTAATGTTTTCTTTTATTCATCAAAGGACATTATTTCCCTTTCTTGTCGTGTGCTTATTAGGAAATATGTCTGGTTTGATAGGAACAGTTTTAAGGAAAATGCACATGACAGATCTTTAATGTCTAACAAATATTCAGTATTTAAATACAGTAAAATTACAATACATGTAAAATCTGCAAATCAGTCTTCCATAATAAGACTAAAAAATAAATTTAAATAATTAATTACTTAATAAATTATGAGGCATTGAACATGCAGAGTGAATCTTCCATCTTCTAAAAACAAGAGAGCATGGTGCCAGTGCCAAGGTTATGGGTTCGAATTCCGGTGAATGCATGAATGGATAAAATATATGAACTGAACTAAATTCTGTGGGCCCTATTTTAACAATCTAAGCACATGGTCTAAAGTGCATGGGGCAAGTGCACTTAGGGCGTGTCCAAATCCACTTTTGCCACGGAAAAAATGGTCGGTGCGCCCGGCGCATGGTCTAAAAGGGTTGGCCCTATTCTCCTAATGAGTCATGAGCCGCGTTTCCACTGTCGGGCCTAAAGCGGGCATGCTAGTGTGTGCCAGGGCCAGTCGCATTTCCACTGTCACTTCCAGGGCTTGATCGTTCCTCGTCGGGGCTTCCTCGGGGCCAACGGCCAGGGTTTTTCGGCCCGCCAAATACCTTGGTCCAAAACGGGCCAACTCGGGCTTGAGGGAGTGGTTACGAACAAAGGCAGAGTTTATCTGTATGTGGAGATGGAGGAGCCATGGATGATTACATGTAGGTTACCAGCTAACATCAGCATTAAAGACTTTTAAAATCATTTTAGCTCAAAACTCACTTTCAGACAGCAGCAAGTGTTTGAAATAACTTCTGTTTGTGAGCCGATGTGGATTCTGATCGATTCTGACTATACGCGTTATTACCATAGTAAACATGGTAAATATGACGGCTTTAAGAAATCAGACAAATCATATACGTAGGCTATCACAATCATGTATTTATTTTATCTGTCAGCACGTCTCGTCTCTTAATGGACTGTCTGATATCCATATTTAGCTCCGCATATTTCATAAAATAAAGCAACTCTAGTTTTTCGGGATTCCTCTGTTTCTCAGACTGAAAATATAACTGTTGGGACTGTCACTGGAGAGAGTGCTAAAGTTCCTCAGGTCGTATTTTTGATGGAAAATTTGTAGAAATTATCATTCTTTGTAAATGTGATGTAAACTTACTGTTCTATGAATACAAATAAACAGAAACAGACGCGACTGAATAAGTACATGTATCCTCTTTCTTTTGTGAAATAACACTAAATACCACTTTATTTCTGTGACTAATGTTTAATCTTGATACAAATGAATTCCTTATGATCAATTTGTTTGGTAAAACATTGATGCTTGGGTTTTTAAATCTTTAAGTAAACAACAAAATGCCAACAAACGCCTGCTTTTATCATGTTAACTTTACGATCTCGCTAGTTTCCAGTGATTTCTTTCTGATTATTTTTCTGATAAAACTTCCATTTGTTTGTGAAATGATGGGTTTGTGTGACGTTGTTCCAGAGAGGCGAGTTACGGGCGGGTTTTAGTGAAGCACTGCGGAGCTGCTGGCCCGACGGTGGAAATGCAGCGTGATTTTAGGCTCGGTGCTACAAGTCCGGGGCTATTAGCCTAGCCTGGCCAGCTGAAAGCCCTGGCTCGCACTGGCCCCAAAAGTGGAAAAGCGGCTATGGGTATGTTTTAGGCGTAACGTGCAATAAACCAATTAGAGTCTCAGCTTCCATTCCCTTTAAAAGCCAGTTGCACTCGCGCCATGACAGATTCGCTATTTACATGGTGGAATTTGCAAGTGGAAAAACTGAACGTTTCTCTATAGTGAGGAAACGGATCTGCTAGTGAGCGAGGTTAAAGCTTACGAGCAGACCATCTACGGGACAAGTGTGTTTAATTGCAAAAATCTAAATATAAGTTTCTCTGCAGCTGGCATTAAAGGATCATAAAGGTTACAAAAAATGGACAGATCTGTAGATAGAAAAAAAAAAAAAAAAATCTGGATGCAAACTAAGTGCAATCTAAATATTGGAAACTGGTGAATGAATCTGAACTCACGAACTGGTGATGACCTAACAACATAAACAAATGAAATTGATATAAAATTATATATAAATATTTAAAATTATATTTATATATACCTGTTTGTGTGTGTTCAAACTATTTTTTTAACGTTTTTCACAGTAAAACTGTGAAATATTATTAAAATTTAAAATAACCATTTTCTTTTGTAATATATCCTAAAATGTAATTAATTCCTTTGATGGCAAAGCGGAATTTTTATTGTCATATGATCCCTCAGATTGATTAATGTAATATGCTGATTTGGTGCTTATGAAACATTACTTAATATTATCAACAGTAAAACAGTAGTGCTGCTTAATTTTTGATGATACATTTTTTATTGTTTGACGGATAGAAAGTTAAAATGAACAGCATTTATTTGAAATAGAAATCTTTTGTTACATTATAAATTTCATTACTGTCACTTTGTGTCCTTGCTGAATAAAAGTATTAATTTCTTCCAAAAACAACCTTTGAAGGATAGTGTAAATAAATGTATGTATGTTTGTTTTAGATTTGGTGAACCCAAACTGACACCATTTTATGTATTTTATTTAATTAGGCCTCATTTGGTCAAAAATTTGGATTTTTATTCTTGACATTTCAAAGTACAGTATTTTTTATTAATGATAAGTTGAGTAATGGGACATTTTTCTGTTTTATATGCACTACATATTTCGACACATTTTATGGACATTCAGTCAGTTATTTTGCCTGCCCCAAATGATGCACCCACCCCTCCTATCAAACACTAGCAGACAGCCACAGGTATGTCTAATGGCTTTCTTATATAACACCCCATTGTGTTGAAAGGTCACAGTCACCCTCATAAACACTGAGGCCTTGTTCAGGTCCCAGCTGCCTGACGCCTGGAGCTCCTCTGACACTGATAGCACAGAGGTTACTCCTCAGGTGGGTGACACGACACTCCACTGTCACCTTTACTTTGTTCCATAGTGCATCCCCACCTTTCACCTGGAGGCCCTTTCCCAGAGCTAGCCTTTTCACACCGTGCTTTTACACAATGCTCCCCATGCCCCCCGGACGCCAATACACCCCTCGTCTTTGTTACAGGTCTTTCTTTGCGCCCGTACAGGTGACACACTGATCGATTGTGAATATTTAGGAGAGTCGACGATTATGTGCAGAAGTGTATGGCCCGGAGGACAAATGGATGATAAAAGACAGTGAGTGATGGCATTGTGTGGCAGCGCATTCGCGTGACAATGCTCACAAAACAGACATTTCGGATTATGTTTCCGAGCGCTGGGAGTGTGGGATAATTACAAACAGATCGGCCATTTTGACTGTATTAGCAAATGTTGCACTTGAACTATAGCTTCATGTGACGACCTTATGAAATCAAGGGAAAATGTCATCACAAGCCTTCCTATTATTATTACTGTCATTCTGTTTGAATGCATTTGAATAGTTAAGAACAGAGGAATGATGAAAAAGCGGCGGCTTCACAAAGAATCATGATTTTGATTAAAATGTTGGAAGGGTGAAATATTGGTCTTTAAAATCAAGACTCCCTCCAAAATGTTGCTTAATCTCAGGCTCTTTGGACTTTAATTGGACTATATCTATTTTTTAAGCAACATGATATGAATATCATGCTTTTGTGCATCTCTTTAACGTAATAATGCTCATAAAGAGGATATTGCTTGGAGGGCTGGATTGTTGGCCATTTTGGCCTGCGTTTTGGTGTCTCCTTGATGCACTTACATAGATCCGATTCCCCAAAATGGCTTATCCACAACTGGCTCAGACGAGGTTGGTGATGACATTCCCCCTCTGAAGTCCAATCACTTAAAGTCCTGTAAACACTGATGTGCTTTTATGTAAGCATAAACTACACAGTGGGTACCACCTAATAGTGCATATCAATTGCTATTGGAAAAATGAGGGAAGATTACAATTTAGTCTCTAACAGGCCAAATAAACAGGATCAGGATGATTAGGGCCAGATGTGTATGCATGTGTGTGTGTAGATTCAGAACTCTTTAGAAAAAGTGCTAGCATGCTAGTGTACCTGCACTAACTCCACTTTCCGATCATTAAAAGGGTAGTTCACACAAAAATAAAAATTATTATTATTTACTCACTCTGATGTTGTGTCAAACTTGTATAACAACATAGACATGATATGAAGATATAGAAATCAGCCCCATTTTGGCACAATCCATTTGACGTAGGTTGTTGTGGTGATTTGTAAACAACAATGGGTGTCTGGACGCAATAATCGTTAAGAATCGACAACCTACGCCACGTCTGTGACGCTTCATGATGTCCTGACAGAAAGACAAGTATGTTTAATTATTTTTGGTCATCTACGACAAGTTCTGTCACATCTGTGCTGTTGACCAATACAGAACAGAAGCTCTTCCGTATACAGCTTTCAAACATGGCGAAATGAAAGAGAGACGATGGTATTGGTACTGCTAGGTGGAATTATGCAATGAAGGAAAGGTTTGTGGAACTATGGCAACAATACTTCAGCCCTTATGATGTTTCCTCGAGTGACTACCATGACAGAGTGAAAAATTATAAATACTGGTGAATGATAGCCGAGGCACTTTATCAACCCAATGAATACTGGAATTAGCATTAGGCTAGTATAACTATTATTTGTTTGTGCTCTTGTTTCCCAGAAGTTGGGCTGCATGATTAATCGAAATTTAAACAATTTAAAAAGTCTGTTAAAGTCTGATTTTTTTATGCGCAGCTTGTCAGTGAAGCACGGCTCTGTGATCAGTAGTAAATGCTTCTCCATCTGAAAGCCAGATGGCGCTCTTGCGCAGAAACTCCAAATATGCACCGCAGAAGTACGATAACGCACAGGAAACTGTAGCTGAATAAACAGAAGGTTGAAATGCTTTGATTGATTAAACAGGACTAATAAACACACGACTACGACAATATATGGCTTATCTGAGTTCTTCAAGCCTTCTCGGGTATTTTCATGATAATAAAGTATAATTATAATGCAATGCTAATCGACATAGCCTATATCACTGAATAGAATACTATGAAATAATATGTTGTGTGCCTTATTCTGTGTAAGAAATCTCTCAGAAGGATGTTATTTCAAAAACTCGACTGACATTATAAAGTGAGTTTAGAGTAAAAACATGTTATTAAATGTTGTCTTTTTTTGGACAAGAGGTTCGTAAATGCTTCTCATGTTTGAAAAGATGTTTAACACGTTGCTTTTTTCAAATGCATGTTATAAGCGTCTCAAACTTACAGTGTTTTCAGATGGAGCAGCATTTACAGTCGTGCTTCACTGACAAGCTGTGCATAAAAAAAACGCAGCCTTTTTGCGATTTCATAATCGCACTAAGCCAAACGGCTTAATTGGGATTTCGGTTTGATTTCGATTAATCGTGCAGCCCTACTCTGAAGTCAGTCGCTAGTTCCACCTTCTCTATGACATCACGCAAGTCGTTAAAGGCGGCAATCGATGATTGGTCAGGAAGAAACGTGTAGTCTGACATGTTTTTTGTCCACGACATGTCAAGAATTTAAGAGTCAAAATCGCATAAATGCAAATCAAAGGCAGAGAAACGTGAACTATTTGTGTTTTTGGACGTCTTCACTCACTAATCACTGATCAGAGCCAACGGCATTTGAGTTGACATTTGCAATTGCTACAGCAGTTGAAAATTAGAACCCAGGCAAGTAAATTCACTGCAACAATGTGTTATCCATTACAAAATTATGCAAGAGTGTCCAAAATGCATTGATATATAAGAAGAATCAAACCAGACTACAGTGCTGTGGGGAATCTCTCTGAACCAATAGATGAAAATCTCATTTGTGTTTTTGTAAATCAGTCTCATCCACAGAAAAATAGAACAAGAGCGACGGCATGAACATGGAAATGTGTTGAGTGAGCAAACAGACACTGTTGTTTTAAGCTATTTAAATGTTGTGCACAATGGCAAACAAACTTGACTGGGTTTTGCTCCCTAATTAGGTAGATTTGTTTGGCGGATGATGCAAAGACTCACACGCAAACATACACCCGAGCTTATGTGCGCGCACGCTTCCCCTGTAACCTCACTCTACTGACAGTTACTCTCAACAGGCACAAAAACAATACAGGGAGGTACAGGAAATCAGAAGAGGGTCTATTCAAGAAAAATGTGTTGTATATGTGAGTAATTGTGTCTAAGTGATCCAGTAATGACAGAACATATTCCTTATTAGAGAGAGAGAGAGAGAGAGAGAGAGAGAGTATTATGTTCAATCAATCAATCAATCAATCAATCTCATTCTATCTATCTATGTATCTATCTGTCTGTCAAAAGTTTGGAATAGTTACGTTTTTTAATGCTCACCAACGTCCAGTCTTGTGTCACATGGTCCTTCAGAAATCATTCTAATATGCTGATATCAGTTATTATCAGGTGTTATTGGTGCTCAATTATTAAAAATGGTTACTAGTACAAATGGTAATATTTTTATTACTGCTTAATTTTTGTGACAGATTGTTTTAGGATTATTTGATGAATAGAAAGCAGCATTTATTTGAAATATAAATATTTTGTAATATAATTGTTCTTATTGTCATTTATAATTTATTGTGTCCTTGCTGAATAAAGTATTAATTATAATGTTTTTTTTTTATTTTATTTTATATCTTTCTTACCCCAAACTTTTGAATGGTAGTGTATCATGTATTGACAAAAATATTAAGCAGTTTTCAACATTGATAATAATAAGAAATGTTTCTGGAGCACCAAAACCGCATATTAGGATGATTTCTGAAGAATCATGTGACACTGAAAACATAAAACATTATAACATAAAAAAAAAAATCAAAACATTCAAAAATAGTGTGAACTTTTAAATGAATTAAACAAGCAAGAATTTGATTTTTTTTTACAACAACGAAAAAATGTATTTTTAAACCCATCAGCAGCTGATAAAGTCTAGAGTGTAGAGATTGCAACCTTTAATTGAGGTAGACGTGTAAATGCAACTGCACATGGAGCCAGTTAAACCATTAGAGACCTGCTGGCTGCTGGATGAGTGTGGGTGTGTGTGTGAGAGAGAAAGATGCAGTCTGTCTTTTATCAGTCTCCATTAGAGAGGACAGCAGCCTGGCCTCTGATGGCTCATTTGTGTTTGCCACATTAATCTCTGTGAGTAAGCAGCAGCAGCAGGTGGGAATTTCTGCTCACGCTAATCACATGACAACAGAGTCCCTGCACCTGGACATGGCTGTGACACCTGGGGCTCTTCCTCTTGGGTCGCTCTTTCTTTCTCACTCACTCCCTACCTATTTATATTGGCTGTGTCTAAAAGCTTAGCCAGCTGCCTTTGTTGCCTCGCTGCCCTATCAGGCAGTATTTGCGTATGAAAGTACCTTCAAAAACGAAATAAATGTGTCACATTAACCAGTGCTTGTAAAATTTCGCAAATCCCATCATTTAGATAGAAATCCATGCGATCAGGAGTTTCGCATAACGGCAAAACTTTCAAGTTGGTCACACAAATTCACTGCGCTCACCAGAAGAAAGCTGCTTGGTTTGAAAGTTACTTCTGTGTGATCTGTGCTTCACATATTGCTACACTACTGATAATAGACAATGCAAATGTGACCACACCTTAACAGTTTAAAGGCCTGTTCATACCAAGATGAATTTTTGGTGCAAAAATTCAGCGCGATAAACATTTGCATTTCAATGAACAGCTGTTTAGACTGACATGACCATGGGTGTTCCATAGTGAAACTGCATTTTATTCAGTCCGTCTGCTACTTTATATGCACTAGTCTGAACAGACAAATTGTATGCGAAAAGCAATGCATTTTTATTTACTTATTTTTTAAGCTTGACAGCCCCTGGAGAACCTTCACCAAGTACAACATTAACATCTTTGTTGATCCTGGAACAACATTCCAATCAACCAATCAGATTTGAGGTACAAGTTTATGGTTTATGTCAAGTTTAGGCTTACAACTAGGGTTGGGTGCTTCTACATCTGTGTTATCCAATCATTTCCCTCTGATTTTAGGGATAATCTATGGTTAAGGTTAGGTTTAGGGGTTGAGATATGGTTAGGATTACATTTTTGGACAGGAATGTTGTTCCAGGATCAACAAAATATGTTGACCCAGGAGCGCATCTAATTTAGCAAAATCAGGATGTGCGCCACTATGAGAGGCTGTGTTGTATCGTCATTTATTCACGATACAGCACTAGCCTTACCACACAATACAAATATTAAAGCCAAAAATATGTATCAATGCAATTTTCATGAAGTAAAAATTTTTACTAAAAGCCTTCCTTCTGCCGGAAAAAATAGTCCCTGACTGTGAAAAGCAACAGAAGTTACATTATTACGCCATTAGATGGCGGCAAAGACTGTCTTTATGAGTGTGTCAGTCAGTAGCGAAGACTTTTACATTGAAAAGACTGAATTGTTGTGAACACGGAACAAGACGCAACTGACAAATGCTTTGACTAGCGCCGTCAGTCACGAGAAAACCCCTTAAATGTTAAAAGGACAAGATTCTAGAGAAAATGCCTACAGTACTTTTGTTTTCCATAAATAAATAAGATCACACTGGTTTGGATGAAGAGGTATGATAGTAAGTAAATAATGACAAAACTTGTATTTTAGTGTAAACTGTCACTTTAAACGGATAGTTCACCCAACTGAAAATTCTGTCATTTACTCACCCTCAGGTTGTTCCAAACATGTATACATTTCTTTGGTCTGCTGGAAGATACACAAAAGAAGATATTTGGAAAAACGTTTGTAACCAAGCAAATCTCGCCCCCCATTGAGTGCCATATAGTATTTTTCTCCCTATGGCATTCAATGGAGGGTGAGATCTGCTTGGTTACAAACATTCTTCCAAATATTTTCCTTTGTGTTCAGCAGAACAAAGAAATTTATACAGGTTTAGAACAACTTGAGGGTGAGTAAATCATGACAGAATTTTCATTTTTGGGTAAACTATCCCTTTAAATGCCTATGTTTAAATGTGTGTGTGTGTGTGTGTGTGTGTGCACAGTCAGTGAACCATAGGCGTATAAAAGATTGCAATGTTTTAGTGATACACTGCTTTAGTAACCCAAGTCACCAATATTCAGAAATATGCAACTCCTTGTCTACGATATCAACGAACAATCTGTAACAATGTGCCCTTTTGATTGAGGAGAATCCATTTCTTAGACAGTAAAAATATAGGCACGACGTTATTTTCTTGAAGGGCATCAACAATTCATCTCTCCAGGAGCCCTTAAACCCAGACTACACTCTGGGATCAGATTCAGACCGTCTATTCTCCATGGTAATCATTACTCCCGGGTCAACTTGTGATCTCGGGCCAATCTCTGATGGTTTTTCAGAAAGGAGACGTAAAGCTCTCTAAAGTCCACAGGCTCTTTGGCGGTGCTCATCTGGCAGACGGTGGAGATGATTTGGGAAGAAGTTGCTGGAGAGTGACGCTGGCCTGAAATCAGTCGGAACTGACCCAGCATGACTGAGACACGGCCGGCACGCCACACGCCACGATCTCAGAGGGTCAACGCCACTGAGCCCTGATCATTTGCCTAACTATTTAGGGTTCTGATGTCAATCCAAGTAAGGTCATCCATTCCACTATACCGACCGGATGTGGTGGTGTGGTGGGGCTGAGAAAAGTAGAAGAAGAGAATGAGAAAGTGAAAGGGAAAAGAGAGAGAGAGACATACTACGGTGTTTATTTTCGGCTAGAGGTGATGTTGGCCAAAAGAAAACTACCTAATCAGTAGTGGCAGTTCTCGGAGCTGCGGTCCCCAGAGACCCGGGCTGGTGGAGGAGCTGTCATCTTAGTAATGATTTCTTTATTTTGCAGGAAAAGCTTCTCGCCAGGGGAAAAGCACCACTTCCGGCCCGCAGGGAAACCTAAGCCGCCCCAGACCGACCGCTCCAGTCCGTGTCTCAAGCTCCATCTTAAGGGACCGTGGCAGCACTTTCATCTGGCCTCTCTCCCCTCTTAGCCATCAATATCACCTCTCTTACTGCAGCCATTCAGACCCCCAGAGACTACTCTTTACTTTTCACCAAAGAAAAAAAAAAACTAATATTTTGATTCTGCTCTTAAATGGGACAGGGTCCATTTGTTATTTTTTAGGAACGCTTGCATATGATATAAGCACTGGCGTATCTTGCCTGAAGATACATATCTTCTAAGCTGCGCACGTATGCCAAAAGTCAATGTACAATGTGACACCTTGAGGTAATGTTTATGACACCTCATCTATCTGGAAGCAATTCGAAGGATTTTTGTGGCAAATATTTTTGTATTTGACATTTTCATTGATGACCAACTAACCAACTTTTAGCTTGCTATGCATACAATTGTGTTTCTTCAAATATATGAACTGTTGGCCCTGTTAACTACTCTTAAAACACATTTTTCACAAGAGAATTGTCTTTTTTTTTTTTTTAAAAAAATTCAAGATAATTTCTAACACATTTCTCAAATTCTGTATTGTGTTTAATAGCATTCTGTGGTGGAAATGACATTTCAAAAATGGCCAACTTCTTGTCCTTTGGCTAATTTCAGAATGAGCATTTTATTTACCTTGATTTTTCTTTGTTTTCTTCATCACGTCTCATATTTCACCTCAAGCTTTTCACTGATACTCTTGCCTGCATGGTAATTAAGTACAATACATTTTTATAAATAAAAAGAAAACTTTTTATTATTTAGTATGGAAAAAATTTTTTCATTGTGCTGGAAATAGTTTCTTAAAATATAAAAAAAATATAATAAAAATCATTTTATTTATATAAATCAACATTGATATAAAAATGCATACAAGTGAGCACAAAATTATTGTAATTGTTTATGATTATCTCTTTGTTTATATTAGAATAATTTAAGTAATATTTAAACATTGTATGTGATAACATTAATACATATAACTATACTTAATAACATTACACTTTTTTAGATGGATTTCTTTCTTTCTTTTTTTGGTGATGGTCAGCATCAGCAGTTTTGAAAAGCATAGCAAAAATAAATAATGAAGGAATAATGAAAAAAGTGACCTTCATATATATATATATATAAAATACAGAGCCCCTAAAGGGACATGGTGATGAAAAAAATATGAGATGGCAGGAAAAATATATTTCAAAATATATTTCATTTGCATTCTCCTGAGAAACCTTGTGTTTTCCCAAGAAACTTTGCGTTCACTTGCAAAGAACTCAAAAGTTTTGAGTGAACGCAAAGAGAATGTAAAAGCACTGACATAAAATTTTCCTCCCATCTCATATTTTTTCATCACCATGTCCCTTTAGGGGCTCCCTAGAAAAGAAGAAAAAAGTTGAGTTTTAATAAAATAAAATAAAAAATAAAAATAAACCCTCACAAAAGTGCAATGTTGAAGAAACACCAAAAACATATTTCATGTAAAAGTTTTGAACGGAAATGACTTTCTGTTTGTGTGCTTGTAAATAAAGTTAACTGCCCATACAATAAAATATCCTATAAGAATATTATAGCCAGACTTTGCTGGATCTGGTGTAGACCATCACTGTGCTAATATCCCCATGCTGAGTGAACCTCAGTGAAAACAGACCACTGACAGTGGAAAACAGGCACTTTGAAGGGTACCACAGGTCCAGTGGGCCCAACACAACAGAATCAAGGCCTTGAAGAAAAGCAAAAAAAAAAGTTTCCACTTAAACTGCGGATAATCAAGACCAGTCTCCAATCACAAAAACCCAAGCTGAGCACAAGTCTCTCTCTCTGAGCAATTCTGATTGTTCCAGAAACAACAGATGGAAATTCTGAGCATAAACATGTAAATATTCCAGTCATCAGCGTATATTGACATAGACTGATGTTTCAAACAGCAGGAATACTGAAAAAACAGGAGGATATTAGCATCAACCTATAGAAAACCAACATATGCACTACTTAAAACATGAAAAATCCGTATTTCTAGAAAATCACTCTTCACAAACTCACCAAAGATGATGTAACATAATGCAATGACAGTGAAAATTGAATCAGAACCTGCCCACAGTTCATGATGGTGGATCAGAACATGTGAATTTTAGCAATTGTGTGGAAACGGCTTGGCCTCGAGCGGTTTGATAAAAAAAAATTTAATTTGAGCTTCTCACATAGCCGGTCTCTATCTAAACAAAGCAACCCTGCTCGTCAGCCTCATGAGGAGGGTGATTGGCTTAAGGAACCCGTTCTTTGATTGTACGTTGTTAGCAGAGGGGCCTCGCTTGGTGCATTTGAGCTCTGGCTAAAATCAGGCCGTATCCACTGCCCTATTCTGACACCGTCGACTCCCAGGCCAAGCTTCCCCCTTCTGATTGCTGCAATATGACACAAACCATCATTATAATCACCCACAGTAAATCTCAACAAACCTCATTTAGGCAAATCAGAGATCATGTAGAGAGACTGCAGCATGCCTCTGGAGTTAGCATAACGCTGCAGGAAAACAAATGCTAGATTCCATTTGGCAAGAGCTTTGCTCGCAAAAAAATAAATCAGATAGTTAATACATCTCTGATCACAGGCTGATTGCACGTAATTGAAATGCTCACGGCCGTGAAACGCTGCTGGGAAACTGGTTTTTGTAAGGCTGTTTTCAGCAAATGGCAGTTATATTTCAATGTTAACTGCACTGTTTCCATTTTTTTTTTCGCCCTCTGGTCTGACACTACAACAGCTGCTTTTTAGCATCTTTATAGCCACCCAAGGAATTAACAAACTCGAAAAACGCGAATGCTGTCCGATGGCAAGTCCAGGGGCACTAAACACCTATGACTGGAAGTTGCAGTGTAGCTGGGTTTAGCAGCACATGGACTTAAGCCCAGATGGAAAAAGAGAGCGAGAGTGTGTGGCTATGCCTTGTAATTTTCTATTGGCAGGTGGGCGATGGCTCTGATTTAATCTGGGCCTTAGCCTCACCATCCGCATTATTGTTACGGGATTCCCCCAGTCCCTCGCCTCCGGATCTTCTGTCACATTCTGTCATGCCAGCCCTGCGCAGTGCCAGCTGGAGCTGGGGGCACTAGAGACTGCAGATTAAGCATTATCCCCTACCGCCCCCTCCTCTTTCCACATATACACCAGCCTGTCTATCATGCCTGTGTAGTGGCTTATGAACATGGGCTGTTGGAATGAGGTTTAAGTGCTGGAGGGTGTGAGAGTGGCATTACTACTTCATGTTCAGGGCCGGTGTAGAAAAGTCACATATACTTAAGAACTTGTTGTAGAATTAGACTCTGTGGCGTTATCAAAACATTTCTCTGTTTGTCTGAGAATCCCGACCAGGCTCGCATAGCAACACTGGCTCAACCAATAGTGCGAGACTGGGGCAAGCTATCTGATTTTGGCTGACCAATGACAAATAAGGGGAGTGTTTGTGAAACCTGCTTGAAAACAGTCATTATTTGTACAATTCTGCTTTGTGCCACCTAAATTACACACTAATTTCAACACAAGAAATGCAAGAAATATTAAAATGTCTTGAAAAAACTTGAATTTTAAAACCTGAAATTACTAGCTACTGTTAACTTTACTCTTCGACAGCTCCACAACTATAGTAAGACTCTGCTGTGACAATTTGGAGACTTTAAACCAAATTTTAGACCTGCTTGGTAGAGGCATATGTTAAACATATATCATCATCATAACCACGGCTGCTTGTACCATAAGAAACATGCACAAATTTGTCAATAAAGCATGTTAGGGTCAATGTCATTTGATCGCTGGCTGGCTGGTGACATGATGTCCTGTGGTTGTTTCCAGACAATTGAGCATCTATGCCTCTTTGCTCTATTTCTATTGTTTCATTGTAGAGGCATTAAGCATTTTATGTTGTATTTGGCATCTTCATTTAGTTTTATTTAGTATCTTAATTTAGATTAATTTCATGCTGATGTTTAGTCAATAATTATTGCTGACAAATGACAAATCAGTTTCAAACTTTATTTAGATGTGGTTTCAAATTTTTTTAAACATAATACAAAATTAATAGGAAATATAACATATAAAGGTTAACCCCTTTTCATTTATTGAAAAAGATTTTTTTAAAGAGTTTCAGGCCCTATTCATGCAAGTGCCATAAACTATGTTTGCAAATGCCTTCCTCAACGTGTGGCGCATTAACATTGATGAGTATTTATTTTTGTTCATAACCACTGAGCTCATGACTCAAGAAAATGTCTTCTCCAAGTTTGTAATGCCAGTACAAATTGTACACAACTCAGTCACTCGCACAGATACTGCAAACCATGAGCAATAAACTCTTCTTGTAAAAGCTGAGTATGAAATTAAACTGAGTGCAATAAAACAAAGAAAAAAGTCCAGATATCTGAAGAAAAATCTATGGTGCCCCCCCAAAAAAGTAACGTTATTTGTTCAGTCATGTTAAGATCCGGAGACAGAGAACATGAAGAGTGGCTTTTATCCGCAGCTTGTGAGTTGAATTGGACTGGTTATGGCTTTGAAGTGAGGCCAGCACGTTTTGGACGGGAGTGAAAATGGTGATGAATGTGCCCTGGGATTCCTGCGTCTCACCCGGCCCGCTTGTCTCCCGCTGAACCACATCATTTCTTGTGGCCTTATTACTAAAGCTGTGGTGTGAAGACCCTGCCACAGGGTTGAGGGACAAGGAAAAAGAGAGAAAGAGTGAGGGGTTTTCCATCCCTCAGATTCTGTATATTGGACATGTGGGGTTTCAGATACCCTCCAAATTGTGTGTGCAGCATCAATGCATATGAGGCGCAACACATGCCAAAACATACAGCTCTGCAGCAGGGGGCCCCGGCCGCTCTCAACACATCTGCCATTTGCAACGCATAACAGCCGTCTACCATGAAAATCATCAAAATCATGACGCTTTAAGATCATCCCCTACTGACAAACGTAACAAAACACAAGATAAAGTGATTTAAAAAAAAGAGAGAAGTTTAACTTGTCCTTGACAAGTTCACATCCTGAAAGAATAATGATGTCATTATGACAGATTTTTTTAATGGGCAGAAATATCCCCATATACATCTTTTTCCAAAGCCTGAATTTGAATTTGCATTGTAATAAACTGACATAACGCCAATAAGTGTACATTTTAACAAGAAAAAAAGAAAGTTTGTCAAGACAAACTTTGAACATTTACTTTTTTGGCCAATTTGAGAGCTTAAAAAAGGTCTTAAAGTTTGAAGGTTTTATAGTCCTTAAAGACAGACAGATTTATAGGCCAGGTTGGAAGAACACTACATTTCCCAGAATGCCATTGCTTGTTTTGTTTTTTCATTTTCTTTTCATTCCAATTCAATTTCCTATGGGATGTGATCAATCAAATTCAAATTAAGCAGACAAATTGAAAGGGAACCCATTTTTAAACACCCCTGCTGGGGTTAAATTTGACAGTAAATACATTATCTAAAAATAATGTACAGAAATATACAGACATAAATTATATACAGAAAGCATACCCAGACAGCAACATAGTGTTGGCCCACATCTGGTACGTGTGGATTCCATGCGGGCCAGATATGGGTCGGATCTGGGCCGACAGTATGTTGCTGTCTGGGTAAAGACAAAATGCTATCTTTCATTTCCATAAAACAGATAGAAAGATAGCTAATAAAGAAGTTACATTATCAAAATAATAGTAATATAAAACAGAAAATCAACACAGGATAATGCCTAAATGTCAAAATGTCACTAATATGAAAGAGTTTGCTGCCAAACAATGTTCAGCAGCAAATACCACACCTGAAAATCCAGACAAACGTCTCTACGTGACTGGCTAAAAATAACAGTGAGAGGTTTGCATGCTGCATTTGCCAGCTCTAACACATAATAACAGAAAAACCTCAAGCCAAGTCAAGGTTACAGGTACTACTTTTAAACTTCATGATGATACACTACTAATATTGTCTACTTGAATGGAAATCAGGTTTCTACTTTGCAATAAAGTAGCTATTGTACAAAATCAATCAACTTCTCACTTCCATGGTCACTTAAATCAAAAGTGGTCACATGAACCATAATATCCTCAGAGTTTAGCTTTACATAGCAACGAGATAATTTCAAACAGCCTGATATTAATCCAAATTCATCAACAATCAAATTCCTGATTTATTTAATTCATAAAAACTCCCATCTGATGTTCTTTTATGTGCGGTTCACACAAATCTCTGGTGGATGAGGGCTGACTCTCCCTACAGCGTAACCACATTAAAAGAGCCCTCTGTTATTTCTGCTTGCGCGCTGGTAGACACATCACTTATCTTCCCTAGACTCCGAAATGTCTGCTTTACCTTTTCCCCCAATGTTTGTTTAAAGAAATATCCTACTCTGGGGCGAGGATCCAACCGGGGCGCGACTGACAGTATTGTACAAATTCCTCTTTTACGTCCAAGCCATCTGACAAGAAAAAATGCTGTATGAACTGCCACCTTACGCTCCTCTGGACAGACGGCCAATAGCAGGCTGGCAATAACATTAAATCCAATCGGCCTTCTTGCTGCAAACCATCTTTGCAGATGTTCAATGTAATATGAAAGCTGCTCACCCACTCGCCATGTCCATTATTTCACTGCCTCATGCTTTTCTTTATAGCTTCAACAGGTATTAAGAGGAAGAAAAGCTATTTGATTTTCTTCTGTGTCCTGGGGAGCAAGTCCAACTACTAAGGCCAAAATTCTTTTCAATTAAGGATTCATCCAGGCAGATGGTATGGGCATTAAAGTTGAGGATGAAAAATAGCCCAGACTCTCAATAAACAGCCCTTTCTTTCTTTATGCAGAGGATATATGTAACTTATTACATGTATATCGCTTATGCTCACCACGGCTGGATCAAAAATACAGTAAAAACAGTAATGTTGTGAAATATTACAATTTAAACCATGACACATTTTAATTTTAGGATTTATTTATAAATAGAAAGATACAAAAAATCTTACTGCCACCACACTTTTGAACAGTAGTGTACACTAAAATAAAATTAGTGCCCAGAATGCATCGTGTTCTACAGTACATTACTGTTTTAATGGAAAACAGTATGTTACTGCCAGAATTTGGCTGTTTTTTACAGCAATTTTTGACAGTGTACAAATCATGAAGAAAACAGTTTACACAATTAAAATGGTTTACACAAAAATATTAAGCAGACCATTGATAATAATAAGAAATGTCTCTTGAGCAGCAAATCAGTATATTAGAAAGACTTCTGAAGGATCATGTGACAGTGAAGACAAGAGTAAAATTCAGCTTTGCCATCACTGTCACATATTATCACTAGTGCACAACGCAGGAGAATACAAAAACATGGAACACACAGGAGATCACACAGAGTAATATAGTATACAACCACATAAGCCAAAATGACACCGAAATAACAGAGGAAACTAGGGGTTTAAATACACAGACACAGAGTAATCAACAGAACTAAGAACAGGTGAGGAACTATTGAGTAACTATGAAAACAAATAATTACCAGGAACACAGGAAAAATGGAAACAGGGAAAATGGAACCAAAACACAAAGTATCAGAAGACTGAGGCAGTCAAGTCAAGTCACCTTTGTTTATATAGCGCTTTTAACAATGCAGATTGTGTCAAAGCAGCTTCACAGTGATAACTGGTATATAATTTTGGCTGCACAGCAGCTCTTAAAGAAAATGGTGTCATTATTCAAGTAAATTCAGTTTTGATTCATTCTGATGTAAGAATCAATAGTTATTAATTTAGTTAATTTATCTATATCAGCACTGGAGTAAACAGTGATGTCATCATCCAGCTCAGCTCAGTTCGCATACAATGGTGTCAATGCAGGCAGATCAAAACACTGTTATCAAATGTCAAGTGTGGCAGCATAGGTGGGACTGAGGACCAAGGCGGAACTGGAGGGAAGATGGAGCCCGACAGAGCCAAAGGGGTGGAGGGACGAAGAGCAGCTGAAGTCCTGGAAGTCCATGGTGCAGGCAGAGCGATGACTGACCAAGGTGGAGCCGGAGGGATGAGGGAGCCTGGTGGAGCCTTAAGGATGACGACCCCAGGTGGAGGCCAAGGTGGAGCCAAGGTGGAGCCGACTGGTCAATGAGCCGAAGTGGAATGACGGCGGAGCTGGAGATCTGAGGCGCATCCACGCAACATAGTGGAGAAAACAGAGGAGCCAAGGAACTAAAGGGAACCAGTAGAGGCGGGGCCGAGGAACTGGCTGGCTTCAGTAGAGAAGGTGGGAGAGGGAGGCTGGGTAGGACCTTCAGAGACACAGGGAGCTTGGATCTGAATGTGACCAGTGGAGACTCAGGAGACTTGTAGCTGGGTAGGGATGGGAGACCACAGGTATTATACTCTACCAAAACCTCATAACATCTCCCAGAGGCCATATACAGCTCACCCTCAATGGCGGGAGTGTAGATGGGGCTCCGATTTATACCCTCATACCCAGCACACCCACTGGGACGGACGGTGTAGCTGGCTAACGCACCCAGTCAGACTTTTCATTGGGCTTGGGCTCCGGGGCGATGGTATGCTCTGGGGTCAGCTCTGGCATAGGCTCCGTGCAGGGTGTGGGAGGCAGCTGGCTGGGCTCTGGGTCCGGAGTGGAGCTAGTGATTTCCACCTCAGCGGAGCAGAAAGCGAACACCGATCTGTTGTTTACCAGCACCCACACCACAAATGGATCATCACAGGGCAGGCATGCAAGTGATCCAGGCAGTGGGTGAGACACACCAGATCTAGGAAGTCCTCGTGTGGTCCTCGAGGTTACTGCTCTAAACAGAGCAGTCGGACTGCAGGTAAGTCCATTTTTTCTTTTTTGCTTCCATGTTCTGTCAAATATTGTTGCTGTAGAAGGTGCACAATCCAGGAGAAAATAACAAAAACAGAAGAACAGAGAAAACTAAGGGTTTAAATACACAGACAGAGTAATCAACAGAACTAAGAACAGGTGAGAAACTAATGAGTAACTATGGGAACTAATAATGACCAGGAACACAGGGCAAAATGGGAACAGGGAAAACGAAACCAAAACACAGTGAACTAAACAGACTTAAAAATAACCCTGACAATCACAGAAATAAATTACATTTTAAAATATATTAAAACAGAAAACAGTTTTAAATTGTAATAATATTTCAAAATATTACTGTTTTTACTGTAGTTTTAATCAAATAAATGCAGACTTAGTGAGGGTAATCTGTCTGTCTGTAAGGCTTATAAACTTTAAATGTTAAGGCTTTTTTAACTTTAAAAACTCTCAAACAATGGCTGGACAAAGTTTGTCCAAAATTAATTTTAATTCTGCTTATCGACATTTACCCCCAGTTTCACAGACAAGGCATAAACTAGTCCTAGAATAAAATGCGTGTTTGAGCTGTTTTAACTGAAAGCAACTTGTACTGACATATCTGAAAATATGTCAGTGCCATTGTTTTTTCTCAAGATGCACACCAGTAATGTTTTTTTCTAGGATATGTTTATAAAAGCTACTTAAATACCCTAATTGCACTAAGGCTTAATCCTGGCTTAGTTTAAGCCCTGTCTGTGAAACCGGCCCATAAATTTGAATTGCATCCTGTTTGCCTCATTTCAAATTCAATTCAATATTTGGAATTTAAAACGCATTCTGAATTAAATTATGAATGGTGCACAGCCCTGCCCAGTCGTACATATACACTAAAAAAACGTCCCGCGCAGTCACATGCAAGCGCGTCAACTTAGCCATGGAGGAGTAAATCAATTAAAAGGATTGTGGGCTGGTTTTGTGGGGGGTGGAGAGGAGAAGCTTTTGTAAAATGGATGTCCTCCAAGAAAGCCAAAGCAGAGTGCGTTTAAAGCGTGAATAATTTATCCCGAAACTCTATCACGCTGTTGTATCAGTTTCCATCATAAAACCTGGCAACAGGAGAGGGAAAATACATCAGCATCTGTGTGACAAGCCTCCGGTGAAGAGGAGAAGGCTTTTTAGGTAGCGGTGGCACAGTGAAAAAACTTCTAATAAATTAATTCAGCGTCAAGGCTGAGGGACACTGAGGAATGACAGCATATGGCGAGGACCCGTGTGTCACCTCTGGCTGCACGGGGAGCAGACAGCACATGTTCCTGTGCTGCCACACACACACACACTGTCTGGGCTTCTGATCCAGACCTCTGCTTTTTTTGCCAGCAAGGCGAAGAATGGAAGAAAAACAGGAGAAAGACAGTACGAGGAGTCTGGCACACTCTCCCAGCATTACATAGCCTCCAGCGACAATTTTAAAACATCATTTCAAATTTGGGAGTGAATCTACTATGAAGCAACGTCTCAACCCATAATGTGTGTTACAGGCTCTGATTGCTTATCAAAGGCAAACGGAGAGTGCGTAGGAGTTTCTCATCACTACCGAGTGAGACCGGGCCTCTTTTTTTGAAATATGAGAGTATATGAGAGAGTCGTGGCCCAGACAGAGAAACTAGGGAATGTGTAAAATGGCTGGAGAATGAGAGAGCACAAAGAACAACAAATACAAAACAAAAACATTTTAGTTTCTTTCTACCAGTTGCTATGGTTTGAAAAAAAGAAAAAAGAGAGAGAGAGAGAGAGAGAAAAAAAAAAAACCCTCTGGGCAAAAGGGTAATCTATTATGACAGTGGGGGGAAGAAGATGCTGAAAGATTTTGTTTCCTGTTCCTGTACTCCTGATTTTATGCTAATGAATCTCAGATGCTGACTGTTGTGTAAACACTACCTCACAGTGTTTTGAGAGCGGGGTGGATTTGATATTTAATCAGCGAATTCATCATCTGCCAAAATACATCTTTACGCTTCGGTTCAGTTCAAGTGCAAAACCACATAAATACTGAAAAATGTTTGGAGATTGTAGTTTGTTGTTGTAGAAATCACAGATTCATGCAATATTCCCATGCATCATAAAATACTTTTTTTCCCCATACTTATAAAAAAGAAAATTAATCATTTACTCACCCTTATATCGTTCCAAACCCATATAACTTTCATTTGCATGTGCAACACAAAATGAGAAATGTTGAAGACTGATCTGCGTGTTTAAGCAAAATTTTGAATGGAAGAATTGCCCCCCATTGATTTATGAGCTGGAGTTTGAATTGATCTAGCCATACCCCAAAGGAAACTAAATTTGAATTACAGGAAATGGAATTTACTGGATCACAATTCATACAATTTCTTTAACTCAGGCCCATTATTGTGTTAAATATAACAACCTTCTTTAAACTTTTAAACAAGCCATCATTCAAATTTTGCTTGACCCATTGACCCATTTTATGTAAAAAAATTACATGTTTTGCAATTACAGTTACATGTTAAAATTGCATCTTTTTACTCAAATTGCAATTCTGCATTCTGTTTGCTACCTCAATACAAACTGAAGTGAAATTTTCTCAATTAATATTTTCAATTTAATTATGAATGCCTTATAACCTGTCACTCTTTTCACACAATTACAATGAATGGGAACTAGAGCTTGTAAGGTTAAAAAATTACATCAAAAGTATCATAATAGTATCTAAAAAGTTGTCCATATAATTGGTATGCTATATTCCAAGTCTTCTGAAGCCATACAATAACTTTGTGTGAAGAAAAAAAACAAAAAAAAACATCAGAATTTAAGAAATTATTCACTGATAATCTTTCCCTCCAGTGAGCTATTGTCATGGTCACTAGCTCTGTCACCTTCCCCAGACTACATTTCCCAGCATCCCTCCTGATCCACACCTGCACCCAGTCAGCTCACCATCTCATTACATGGATTCTCGCACCTGCACATCCTCATCAGTACTTCCTATAAAGACTCACCTCTCCTGCACTTCTTTGTCTCTCCTCGCATTGTTTAGTTGGTTGTTTTGTTCCTGTTCTAGAGTGTTTTGTAGAGTTTTGAGTTTGTTTAAATAAAGAAAGCTGCTGCATCTAGATCCAGACTATCTCCTGCAACCAACACCCGTGACAGCTATTAACCATAATGACTGGATAATTGAATCAGCGAGCTGAGCTTGAGAACTGGCAACACTACCTCAAGACCAATTCTTATGTATTTTACGAGGTGGCTAATTCGTATGAATTTGTACGACCTTACTTTTACGATTTGTCTAGAACCCAGTGGCGGGTAGGTTTAGGGGTGGGGTTAGGGGTACGAATTCATACAAATTGGGTATCTAGTAAAATATCTACGGTTTAGCTAAAATTATACGAAATTGTACGAGTAAAGTCATATGAATTTGTACGAATTAGCCACCTTATAAAATATGGACGAATTTCTGTGAGATTAGGTTGCAAATGGATCACTTTGATTCATGGGTGAATCATTTAGACAGGATCTGTGAACCGAATCAATAAACTCATTAAAAAGATCTGTCTCAGAATTAATTGCATGAAAATAAGCAACAAACGCAGCTTACAAAATTTCTTCTTTCGTGTTCCACACACACACACAACACACACAAAAAAAAGGTTTGGGATGAGGGTAAATACTTGATGACAGAATTTTTACTTTACGGGTGAACTATCCCTTTAATTACTACACTGTTTAACCAAGCTGTGTGCAGGGTGATGTGGCTCAGAAAACTAAATCATACATGATTTACATTCTTTTCATTCAGCAGCCTTGAACATGGGTAAAATCAGAGGGCTACATTTACATTTGTGTATGTTTCCAAACTACATAAAAATTACAGAGTATGTATGGCCTACATGACTTCTGCATGCCAATGTTTGCCTTTTTTCCTCCAGACGCTCTCTTGAGGGCTTGTGTGGGGGGGGTGAGAGAGGTTTCTTACGTGAAGACTTCCATCTGTTGGTGGCTAATTGTGTCTGAGTTCAGTCTGTAGCCATAATCACAGCACCATCATTTCCATCTGCTGAGAGAGCGAACTCGGCTACCGCACGCTCGCCGTCGCACTTTAAAGTCGGCTGCCAAAGGCCGAGTCTCCCAAAGGAAGGTGCGATTTTCTTTAGAGTGAATGTCCTGTTTCAGCTCCAAAATTAAAAATACCAGATTGTTAGACCGTTTCTCCTGTGGCCCGGGAATCTGAAGGACGGTAGAGGAAATCTAGCATAATTATAGCTGAGCCTTAAAGAATTCAGCCAGTCAGGGACTGGATTCATGTAATACGCTCAAGACAGGAACAAAGATAACCTGTGCAGCTCAACCCCAGTTAAGTCTTTACGGGTGGACCCATGTGTTAATGGGAAGTTTTTATAGGCTTTCATCGACTCTCATTCTACATTTTTTACATTGCGTATATTATAAATGACAGCTGCCTCTAACTGTTTTGACCTGTTTCTACCTCACTGTACTACTGAGAGTAATGGACATTTTGTAGTATTTCAGCCTGACATAGAACAGCAACTGCTGTAGTCTAGTTGTCACAATAGCGATGTTGTGTATATTTGTTTCAAAAACATATATATACTCCAGAAGTTGTCACATATTTCATATGTGTAATTTCATGCTTTTCTAATAGCAAACATTTTTGTTGGTAAAACTTAAAAAAAAAAAAAAAAAATAGTTTTGCCATTTAAATTGTTCTGAAAAGTGTATTAAACGTGTATTAAATTAAGGGCAAGGTTTCATTGTGACAACTTGCATCAACTTGTGTTGAATGAACTGTATGTTTTTTTCTGGGAAATCACAATGGAAATCTTCAACAGCATTTTGTAGACGAGAAAATGTGTATATACAGAAATTCAACAGCAAAATAATATTCACTGAATAAAAAGTGTGACATCCATGGTCGCCCTTTTGTGAACTGAGTAAACTAACACCTAAATTTACCTCAGAAGTGTCCTAATTAGTCACTGACCCTTGGGGGGAAAAAAACCCAGAATGCATGTTTGACACTATGTTATATTGAAAAGAAAACCTGAAGACACGTCTCTGCTCACCTGCTCTATATAACTCATGGATTCTAACAGTGTCCATTTCCTTTGCATCTATAAATAGAGAACTTCAGTGTTTCCTTTGTGGAGGTGCACACAGATCATATTTGCCTTGTTAAGGAGGTGCTAATCTGTCGCTGGCTAACATTCCCTCAAACAATACATGTTACAGTGAGGGAAAAAAAACAGCTTGCAAAATTAGATCAGGACTGCACCTATTAGACGTAGCAGCGCTGCAGCTGTGTACACTGTGTTGGTTAGAGTTATGTTTCATGAAGTGAAGAAATGAACACATTATTATTCTCTTGTGTCTGCACTAACTCTAAAAATTATATAACGTATCACATATAGTGGTTTATTTTATTTAAATGTTGTTAGTCCAAACCTGTAATCTTTCTTTTCTTTTCTTTTTTTTAATATTAAAAGCTATAAGGGTGTATAAACAATGGTCTTTATTCTCCATGTTTTGTTAAAATTTTAGTTGTTCTCCAAAGAATAAAAAAAAGTTGGCAGTACTTATGAAGCTTATTTTTTAGTAATCTAACATTAAAAAATAAACCTTAACTATAGTCTTGATAAATTATAATACTTACTTGTACTTGTGGTTACAGCTTAAATACAATACAATGAAATGCACTGCATTTTATGTAAATATTTTAGGTCAAAAAACATGGGAATCTGTTTTTTAACATAATAACAATTGTGATCACATGTATTTAAAGGGTTAGATCACCCAAAAATGTCATAAATTACTCACCCTCATGTTGTTCCACATCCGTAAGACCTTCGTTCATCTTCAGAACACAAATTAAGATATTTTTGATAAAATCCGATGGCTCAGTGAGGCCTCTATTGACAGCAAGATAATTTACACATTCAGATGCCCAGAAAGGTACTAAAAACATATTTAAAACAGTTCATGTGACTACAGTGGTTCAACCTTAATATTATAAAGCAACAAGAATAGTTTTTGTGTGCCAAAAAAACTAAATAAAGGCTTTTCAACAATATCTAGTGATTTCAAAACACTGCTTCAAAGTTTTACGAATCTTTTGTTTTGAATCAGTGGTTCAGAGTGCCAAAGTCATGTGATTTCAGTAAACCAGGCTTCATTACGTCATAAGTGTTTCGAAATTTCAATAGTTCACATGACTTTGGCAGTTTGATACGTGATCCAAACCACTGATTCGAAACAAAAGATTGGTAAAGCTTCGAAGCTTCATGAAGCAGTGTTTTGAAATCGCCCATCACTAGATATTGTTGAATAAAGTCGTTAGTTTGGTTTTTTGGCGCACAAAAACTATTCTCGTCGCTTTATAATATTAAGGTTGAACCACTGTAGTCACATGAACTGTTTTAAATATGTCTTTATTTAAATGGAGGCCTCACTGAGCCTGCAATAACAAAAATATCTTAATTTGTGTTCTGAAGATGAACGAAGGTCTTACAGGTGTAGAGCGACATGAGGGTGAGTAATAAATGACATCATTTTCATTTCTGGGTGAACTAACCCTTTAAAAGAACATACAACTGATGTATTATAAAGCATCACTTGATTCATTCTAAACAGACATCGAAGTCTTACCAAAAATTATATAAATGAGAAGATACTAAATTCCATTACGAGTGAATTTGTACCACATGAAAACCGCACTACACATTCATCAAAGTGATCCATTTGAATCCTTTTTTTTTAACCTTGTTCTGGCACATTTTACCTCACTACATGACTCATGGCTCCCTCATCAGTGCAGACCACCTGTATGGATGACTCAGCACTGGCCTTACCTTTACCTGCATCAAAAGAGCAAAACCTGTGTAAACCAGAGCACTTCCTCAGGCCTTAAACAACCCGCCTGAGATACCGCTAACAGGTCGGGCTTCCTTCCGAAACACCTACCTCCACCCAGTAAAAAGTCCTAGTCTGGTGCCAACAACATAAAGAAGATGAGACAACTAATATTGTCTTGGCTACCTCTGTATAGCCTGCAGTCACAAGTCCATTGTTGCCATGCTCTTTTGAAGCCTGGGAAAAATATCAAAGTGTTACGGCTTGACAGAGCTTTGAACACTTAGGTACTGGCCCGATGACAAAAAAAACCTTAGACAACAGAGAGAAAGAGTGAGGGAGAGGAGAGTGAGAGACATTTCTTTTCCCTCCAGTCCTTTATTTCCCCACGTCACACTGGCCCATAGCATTTCTCCAGTTTCAAGCCCTGACTTGATTATTTCAGGGTTATGTGAATGGCCTGCTCTTAGCAGAGAGACGCTGGCTCGGCAGCCCCAGGTAAGGCTCTCCTGCTACATGACAGCTTGACAAGTGATCTTCCATTTACTCTCTCTCAGGAAGTGAGGGCCAGAGTAGCACACAAGTTCTGGCACATTAAGGCTGGACTCTCTTCTTTCTCAACCCAACCTCCTCCCTCCCTCTGTACAGTATGTCTGTCACCCAGACCTCCATATTCCTTTTCCCCCCTCAGTCTCACACACACAACCATACAGGGAATTTCAGATTTGTTTTTTTTTTTTTTTTTTTTTTGGTCAGATGATGGTGTCTCTCACTCTGCAGCACAAAGAAATGGGGGAATGCCAAATACTTCCAATCATGCCATTTCCACATGGAATGAGCCTGTCAAATTGGTATCTTCCATCTGACAAGCTGACAAGTAATGAGAGGAAGAGAGAGAGAGAGAGAGAGAGAGAGAGAGAGAGAGAAGAAATTAAGAAATAGGATCACATGAGAATATGCTGTCTAACTCCTTGATGCACTTCTTAAAGGAATAGACATCTTTTGCTCCCCTTCATGTCGCTTTAAACCTGTATGACTTTCTTCTTAAAAAGAAGAAATTTTAACAAATATACTGGTTGCAGTTTTTTTATGTATAATTTGACACAATTACATCTTCAAAAAAAGATGCAAAACAACTAAAAAGGACGATAAATCACCACTTGTCAAATTCATATTGCATATTCTAAGTCTTACATTAGTTTTGTTTGAGAAACACATAAATACATTTCAATTACTGAAAATCTTCCTCTCTAATGAGTTGTTTGTTAATGACTGCAACCAAATCAAGTCAGTAAGTTGAACTCAAGAACTGGATCTGAATGATTCACTCACTGGATTTGTGAGTGAATCATTCAGATTATTCGCGAGAGTGACCTGGCTTGTCGGACGTAACAATGGTAACTAAAGGGGGCGGGTCTTTGCGAACGGTCAATTGTCCAACTGTGACTGGATCACTGAATCATTTGATCATTTGAGAACCAGATCAGTCTGATCTGTAACCAAATTATTCAAATAGGTTGTTCAATCTAATTCATTGAATGAATTTCAAAAACTGGACATCGCTACTTGAAAATGAAAGCATTGACAGATGTGAAGATTTTCAATGATAGGGTTAGCAATTGCAACTTACAATTTTGCATATGTTCTCCAAATAAAACTATCATGTAGCTTCAGAAAACGTGGAATATAGTCCATGAACCATATAAACCACTTTTATGGGAAGCTTTTTGAAGCTTGAAAATTTCAGTCTTTATTCACGGTCATTGTCAGCGACCATCTCAATCTTCAAAATTTCTCTTTTTGTGTTTCATGGAAGAAAGAAAGTCATGTATGTAACAACATGACTGAGTAAATGACAACATTTTGTGTGTGTGTATGTGTGTGTGTGTGTGTGTGTGTGTGTGTGTGTAAACTAATCCTTTAAAAGTGTTGGCCAGAGTCAACATGGAGTATAGGGAATACCTTATTCCTTTTTCAATAAATAAATGGTAGATGGAAAAATACAAAATGCTGACAAAATAAGTATTCTAAAACATTACTGTCAAGAGTCGTTAAACTCTCTTTAATCTCTTATGGCTTCTGACAGGTTTTTGCAAGTATTTTTGCAGTCAGCTTTTATTTAACCATGAACTCATGGATTTACAGTTACATCAGACATTCTTTGAGGTTTGAGTAATTGTATTGACTGCATGTGCAATCTCTTTCACAGAATTAAGTAGCAAACTGTGAAATGACTGATTCACTCAATAAACAAGATATGAAATGATGATACATCATCTGAAAAGCATTTAGCGATCCATATTTGCTATGAAAGGCTGAGAAGAGGCTGAGAACTTGGAGGAGTTGTTTAAAGAGCATTATTTTGCTACAGCAGGGGTCCCCTCTGTAATATTGGAGCTTGATTATGTTTGGCTGTGTTCCATCTTCCTTACAGTGAGCCAAACAATATCAGCATATTCATAAACTATGCTTCATTTGAACGTTTTGAGGGGAATTCCACCCAAATACTCCTTCTGGTGAGTCCAAAAGCTGTCTGTCTGTCGTTTGGGTAAAACAGCCCCTTTTGTTGTTCATTTTCTTGACATTTACAGACGTCCTTTTGTATACAAGCCTGTATCGGCAGTTAGACTAATGTTCCCATAAATCTCCAGTCGGTTCAAAACACAGGGTACAATATAACGCATGAGAATATAAACCTACGCTTGGCGTAGGTTGTATTTAGCGCTCTCTATCAGAGTCAGAGTAATCACGCCACATGGTTTGGTACCCCACTGTTTTAAAAGTCTAATAACAAACACCGTGTTTTACACCCTGGCAACGAATCAAACACAGTTATATTAAAAACACCCCGAAACCACATCCAGTAATTATATGAAAATGCCTGGCTCCTCCATGACCTGGAAATGTCGAATTTTTACCTTGTGATCCAAGTTATGGCTTTTGACACGTAATGGAGGGGCTCTAACTTTCCAATCAGTTTTAGAGTAAAGTGGGTTTTTGGTCTCTCTTCCTCACCTCTCTTTTCTAAAGAGCCTGAAATCTCATAAAGCCATATGAAGTGCTGAAGGTGATGTAATGTGCTCTTAACATCAGCAAAAGGGGCGGACTGGTGATTTACTGAGCGGAGAGGGAAGACATGACAGAGACTAATTGCTCTCATTTATCACGTTTGTGCGCATATTCACAGCGTAAACTAATTGAAATCCTCTTACCTGACAGGCAGCCAGGCGGTGTGGAGGAGTGTTGGAGTATGGGTGGATAAAGGATGGAGGAAGAGAGAAAGTGAAGGTCCAGACAGGAAATGAAGCTTTAACTCCAAATAAACCATGTCTTTGTCTAGACAAATCTCCCTGAGAATGGTAATGCCCTCTGAAAACGTGTTAATGTCATGTAAAGTCTTTCAGTGGAGGCAGACTCATGGCCAAAGCCCAGCACAAATGTGGCTCGTGAAGAAAGGCTCTTTTCCGGCATAAAACACCAAATCAAATTATTCAAGCTTGCAACAGCTGCCACTGCCGTCTGAGGGAGGCACGTTTGTACTCTAAAACCCCTGTGTGACAGGAACCAATAAAAAGCCTTAACCAGAGGAACAGAGACATCAACTTCACCACAGACAATACTGATACTTTAGCAAAAATACTGAGGGCTGGATTCATGCAACAGTATTTTCTGTGCAGTATTTTTAATCACACATCACTCACAATATAGTTTAATCAGGCACTAAACACTGCTTTTAATATAAATTAAATAAATACTTAATCAATTCATGTAAATTAGATACGACTTGTTCACAAAACTTTTTGTCTGACACAATTAACATCATGATAAATAGTATACAGAATTTCATTTTAACTAGATGTTTGTGATGGGGAATTACATTACCTGATATCAAACAGGTTTCTTAAACCCTCCCCCTGTACGCCATTTGTTAAAACAAACAGATAGTCCCGCCCCAAACTCACAGTATTGGTTGCGCTGTTGCTATGCTGAGCTAGTCGAAATGATTTCCTCATGACTGTTTTCAAACAGGTTTCTTAAACCCTCCCCCCATACGCCATTTGTTAAAACAAACAGATAGCCCCGCCCCAAACTCACAGCATTGGTTGTGCTGTTGCTATGCCCGGCTGGTCAGAATACTTTCCTCATGACTGTTTTCAAACAGGTTTCTTAAACCCTCCCCCGTATGCCATTTGGTAAAACAAACAGATAGCCCCGCCCCAAACTCACAGCATTGGTTGCACTGTTGCTATGCTGAGCTGGTCAGAATACTTTCCTCATGACTGTTCCCTTTCAAGGCAACTCGCGCTGCATCAAATGCTTTGGGAACACCTCTGCGTGATTGAGTCGTGAAGCACATGTGAAATCTGTCAAATGGCGTGAAGGAACATCATAAGGCGGGTGGCTTGCGCTCCCCGCGGCTCAGGTCCCGCTGTTGCCGAGGAACAGCGAAGTGGGGTTCGCAAATGGATCTTGCAGAAGGGTTAGAGACGGGATCCACCCTTTCTCTGCCTTTACCTGCAGGATCCAGCGCTTCATTTCAGGAGGTAGAAGCACGCTGTGTGGTTTCTTCTGCCCCTGGTAAAGTGCCGATGCTGCAGCGCTCTAGTTCTGAGGAACTGGACATTGTCAGCATCGATCAGTGTGAAGAGTCGCCCCCCCACACACAAGCATATGAGGAGCTTGTGGAGGTTGTAACTAGAGCGGTGGCCAGATTGAACATAAGCTGGCCGGCCGAGAAACAGGAAGCCCGTCAAGCAAACTTATTAGACGTGCACAACCTCCATGCCGGGGCTTGCCTTTCTCCACACCAAGGTATCGAGGTCGTGGAATAGACCTGCATCTTTTGGGGTCTATAATCCACAAATTTCCAACTATAGTAATATTATGGGCCTAAAAAGGCATGGTTATGGGGAAATGCCTCGGGTGGAAGAGACGCTTGCGAGCTATCTCTCCCCAGAGTCAGCAGCCTCCCTCAAAGCCCCGAAGTTACCCACTAAGCTCCTATGTACATCATCTGCTTTAGTGGGTAAAGAGTACTTGGCAGCAGGTCAGGTGGCGGCGTGCTTACACACTATGGCCGTCCTCCAAGCTTATCAAGCTGACCTGCTAAAAGACATTGATGAGGGTGGGGAAGTTCGCGAGGCGTTCTCTGAGCTAAGAAACGCAAAAGATCTTTCTTTTTCAGCTTTTTCTAAGTTTCTTCCCCGCTGATCTCAGCGAGTACGAGCTCCTCACATAGGGCGCAACAAAAAGTGAGTGTTGCCCCCGAGGTGCTGGAGCTCCTTTGGGAGCACTTCAGGAAAGCGGATGTGGACTTGTTTGCGTCTCTGGAAACGACCCAGTGTCCTCTATATTTCTCCCTCACACATCCAGCCCCCCTGGGGTTGGACGCTATAGTGCAGACGTGGCCGAGGGAGCGTCTGTACGCCTTTCCCCCGATTGCTCTGCTTCTGGGAGTTTTGGAGAGAGTGCGCCAGGACGGGGCAGAGTTGCTTCTAGTAGCCCCGTTTTGGCCGGCCGAGTTTGGTTTTCGGACCTTATGTCTCTCCTCGATGGCTCTCTCCTGGAGATTCCAGTCAGGAGGGACCTACTCTCACAGGCTCACTCCTTCACCCCCACCTGGAGTTGTGGAAGCTGTGGCCGTGGCCTCTGAGGGGGCACAGCTCATAGAGCATGGTTAAAGGCATGGTTAAAGCCTTCCTCTCCCCGCGGGAAGGATATGTTCCTAAGGTCCCCACTAATGTGGCGGGCCCTATTATGCTGTAGGCTTTTTGTCCTCCTCCATTTCTGGATCCAGACCAGGAAAAACTTAATTTGCTGTGCCCTGTTAGGGCTTTGGATGCTTACGTCCACAGAGCTGCCCTGTGGCGTAAGATGGATCAATTTTTCATTTGTTTCGGTTGCGTATAGTTGCATAGGTTGCGTATGAGTCTGCCGGTCACCCTTCTCCACTTGGCGGCCTCCCTAGCCTTATTGTCTGGAGTGTCCCTCCAAGAAGTTTGTGAAGTTTGTGAACACTTTTGTTAGGTTTTATAACCTATATGTGGCCTCGACCCCGGGGTCAAGAGTGCTGGTGTCTTAGTGTGCGCCGAACAGTTTCACACAGACAGGCACTCGGTCTAATGGCGGCGTGGGTATCCCGTTCCCAAAGCGCTTGACGCAGCGTGAGTTCCCTTGAAAGGGAACGTCTCAGGTTATGTATGTAACCATGGTTCCCTGAGAGGGAACGAGACGCTGTGTCACGTTGCCATACTCCCTGCATGCCTGTGATCGACTTACTTCGACTTTTCAGAAGCTATGACGTTCCTTTACGCCATTGGACAGATTTCACATGTGCTTCACGACGCAATCATGCAGAGGCGTTTCCAAAGCGCTTGACGCAGCGTCTCGTTCCCTCTCAGGGAACCATGGTTACATACGTAATCTAAAACGTTTTCAAACAGGTTTCTTAAACCCTCCCCCTGTACGCCATTTGTTAAAACAAACAGATAGTCCCGCCCCAAACTCACAGCATTGGTTGCACTGTTGCTATGATGGGCTGCTTTGAAAGTGCCACAGAGCCAAAGTGTTCATGTTGTTTTTTTGTGGAAATAAAGCTACATTTTTAAATTTTAATTCTCTGCATTTTAGGCTGGGATAGAAAGTATTTTAATATATATGTATAATAAAAAAAAAACTAAAGACATTGGCCTCAGGCCATGATTATGATTCAGCATTATCAAACGACCCCTGTGCCAACTGACCGTGATTTAATAGTTTTTCACTTGGCTGTTTTAGGTGTACACCCCCTTCTGTTGTTGTAAAAAGGGAAAGAGAGGATCGGAAGGAGCTTTTATGCCAGTTAAAGACCAGTGCTTAAAGGAAAGGTGCTGAGGAAAAGCGTAAAAATTTTAATCCCATTCCACCCTCTCCGTCATCCATCAAAAATGTCTTTTGTTTTTTTGTCCAGGGCTGTAATTACCCAAAATCGGTAGGTGTACACAAGAATGAAAGAGAGGGGAGGAGGACAAGTGCAGAAAAGAGAGCGAAAACGGAAGAAAAAAGGAGAAAAGAACTTGAGTTTTTCACGAACAGTGGGATTTACCCTCCCCTAAAAAAAATCCTCACACAAACAACACTGTTCGGAGGGTAAATTAAAAGGATAGGTCATTTGTTTTGCCAAGCTCACAGTGCACGCCCGTGGCCCAGCGAGGCATTCAGGAGATGCAGGGGACAAATTCAAAAGTGATTGCCGTGTGAAAAGAAATCCTCCTGCCTTGAGAGTGCAGATCGAATTTCGAGGTCAGAGACAATTAGAGAGAGAGGATGGGACCTGGCCTCCGTTGTCATGGAGCCCGGCCCGCTGCAGCTCAACACGCTCACATGCAGTCAGCATGCCAAGAAGCTGCTAAGTCACCCATCCTACATGCACATAAAAAACAGACGTTTGTGATCCACCCTCCCGTGACCTCTCCCGCAGAGTTGAACTGGCCTCGGGCTACAGGGTGAATGTGTAATTCAAGGTGCAGATATTAATAAATTCCCCCTTGACAAATATTATCTGTTGATCTGGCAAGTGTTAGCCGCTTCCTGAACATCACTTGTCATTGGTGTGGTGCGCTGTGTGGTGAGAGACTGACTTTAGATGTTATCGCAGGTTTAATCTTATTGGGTTACAGCAATTTTTTAAATGCAGTATTCCAGAAGACGAGACTGTATTCAGTCTCGAGTTTTTTATGATATTTTTTCACTCTCTCATTGTCAGCGCTGTCTAAGAGTCTGGATGAGTAAATAGTGCTTCAACATATATATTTTATGTCTATGGACGCCAAACCCACACATACAAAATAAGAGTTATATTACATAATAAGGTTTTAATTATTTGACGCCATATTCTATTTTACACAAATGACAACAAGGATGTGAGGGATAAATGTACAGTTCATTTATAGGTTAATAATGTCTTCAAGGTAAAATCTGTATATATACATATATTTGACCTCATTCATATATTTTAGGCCTACCCCAAAAGAAATGAATAGTACTTTCGAATTTTTTTTAAATCATGTACATTGAGATAAAGACTCCAGTATATACTATATCAGTAACCTAATAAAAGCTGTTTTATATTACCAGGAAGCAAGTCACCTCATGAAGGCAGCCATGTCGAAGACACATGACCAGCCTGAATATACTCACATAAGGTGTGTTCGACTTCATACGGTGCTGCACAGACTGATTGGCGAGGTGCCACTTGCAGTCTGGGGCAGAATTGAAAACAGAGATGTGAAGTCGGATGCTTTCTACTTCCCGTAGTGACGCTTGCACAGTGTTTGCATACTTTATCACAGACAAAGTGGATTAGATGCAATATTTGTCAAATACATAGATGTTTCAGGTGTTTTCATGAAGCAACAGAAATACTTTTCATGTACTGCTTAATACTGTGCCATCTGTACAAGAATAAAGTTCAACATAAGCCTATACTATTCAAATACGAATAAAGTGGGTTTTATTTTGATAAACATGACACAATATAACATTATGGGAACAAAAGAGCTTTTACTGTTATAAAAACATGGATTTGTGAGCATTAGCAGTACTGAAGTGTAGTGAGGCAAGCGCCACTACCCGTTTTGGGGAGGGGAAAAGTAACGGGAGTCCGTGAGGAGAAAAAAAAAAAAAGAAAAAAGATGGCTTCTCGCACAGCACTTCCGTGCAGGGTGTACTTTATTTACAGTGCCAGTAATTAAGACAGTCCACAGTGAAGTAGATGAACAGGTGCACACAAAAACCCAAAAGCACCAAAACAACAAAACAAGAAAATAAAAACGAAAACTGTATCCAAAATATACAATGGTTTTGGGGTCTTGCTCGAGGTTCCACAGTAACGCTCTCGCCGACTTGGTTAAGAAGCCCCAAATGTGAGTCTAGCTTCTCTTTTTATATGCCTGACTCCGCCCTTTTCTGGCATAATTCATTAAGAGGTAAGTATTATACATTTGACATTTTAAACCTTTCACAACACTCATTAAATCAACATTAAACAATAATTCCCACCGGTAATTCAAATACCTATATTCATCGTCATCAATAACACAGAAACACGTAAACTTTCAACCCATATTTTACACATAATCCCCCCCACCCCCCCACACACACACACATCAGACTTGGTTTTAACCGGCTTCCGGTTGTGCTGCGCCGGCGCGACCGACCGTTACGTCATAAGCAGGCGCCCTCCGTGTGCTCTGTTTGGCCGACGCAGCATTTACCCACCAAAAGACCGGCTTCTCCCAGACAAACAAACAATCGAACGAAGACGAAACACAAGACACGGACAATGTGTGTGTGTAAAATGATCTGGTATGACACTGGGCTGAAGGGAATTGTGATGTGGAGGAATGTCCGCGAGCCATCAGCCTGGCGTGTGCACCCGCTTTGCCGACGGCAGAAACAGCAGGTAAGGAGAGGGAAATGGAGAGTGAATGGGGTATGTATTCAGGTGTGTATGTGTGTGCGTGTGTGCCCAGCAGGAAATGTCTACCTTATCACATGAAGGTATCAGAATAAACACGAAACACACATCGTCATTGTCATCGGTGAATCCGGCCAATCGTGGAAGAGCTGTGTCTTAATCAGAGCTTGTGCAGCCACTCTGGAGAAGCTGCAGTGAAGCTGCTGTCTGCTCTCGAATCGCTTTTGTGGTACTTTGATGCCATACGTCACAGTGACATGGCGTTGGTGCTGTCTCAAGTTGGACAAAATATCTAACCGGCATGCACTGCTTTAAGTTAGATGCTGATCAGTCTGTGCACTGCCGCATGAAGTTGAACACACCTAGCATCTTTTCCAAGTCATCTTGGAAAGATCATATTAAAGGAATAGTTCACCCAAAGTTATCCCATAATTTACTCACCCTCAAGCCATTCTAGGTGTACATGACTTTCTTGTTTCAGCCGAACACAACTGGAGTTATATTAAAAAATATCCTGGTTCTTCCAAGCTTTGTAATGGGATTGAAAGGTGCCTGAGTTTTTTAAGTTCCAAAAAGAGCATCCATCCATCGTAAATGTAATCCGTATGACTCCAGTGGGTTAATAAATGCCTTCTGAAGCGAAGCTATGGGTTTTGGTAAGACAAATATCTATATTTAAAACTTAATAAACTAAAATCACTGGCTTCTGGCAACAGCCATATGTGAGTCTAGTTCCTAGTCTAGTTAGTTTTCATTTTTGGGTGAACTATCCCTTTAACAAGTTGAATGCACATGAACGCCACAGCAAAGTTGTAATTACAAATGAGTTTGCGAATTGAGGGCATGTCAGTGAGAAAACATGGTGGACACAAGGGGTGGTCTGTTTTGACGATAAACTTATTGAAATGAATGTTTTTCTTCCATTTACTACAAAACTAGCTAAGTTTCATGTTCAAAATATGATAGTATTCTATAATTACGATTAAGAATAATTACGAATTATATGAATTACGAATAATAATTACGAATTCAGTTTACAAAAAATGAAATAAAACCAAAAACACACCTGATGTGCATTCTTTATTCATCATCTTGTAGAAGTAGGTCTACAAAACCTTGACGTAGTTTTTGTAGAAAAGGTATATTGCCATCTTGCTTTTCAATCAAAGTGACTTGAACACACCTGATGCCATAATTAGGACCTTCCAACTCATAAACACAAATGTTCTAGGAGGACTTGAACGCACCATCTGTCCTTTTATCAGACACTTTTGCATGTGGAATAAATTTATCATGGCCGACGGTGAATAATTGAAAACTGTTGCTATCACTAGGTGTCTGTAAAAGTCAGGTACACAAGAGTACCACATTGTCCAGTAAAACAAATCAATAATTTGAGTGCAGATTAAAACTTTATTGGACAGATATGGTGTCTACCCTGATTAAAATCCATTAACAGACCATTATGTTGTGTTGGAAGACGCCAACCTGGAACCTACCATTTAATCTGCTAGAGGCACATAATCCAACTTCCATACTTAAAATTCGCATTCATTTATAATCATGGAAATTATGTAGCGCAAGACAAACTGGACTTGATAAAGGGAGTGTTTCTGTTAAAAATGTAGAGTTTAAATAGCCAGTGAGGGTTCATATAGACCGAGGGACACTGAGAAACCCACAGAGAGTTGCTGGTTGCCCAGAGTCAGGGTGAACGAGTGATGCAGGCAGTGTTTCTTTTGCAGAAGTGAGTTTGTGGTTTTAGGACACATTTACACAGACATGTAAGCACTTACCTGCTTAGAGAGAGGGAGAACTGGAAGAGAAGAAAGTACGATGAGAAGATCCTAGTCAAATGTTTACATTTGGAGTACAATGAGGTTTCAAATAGAGAAGTGCGAATAATTAATTTGCCAATAATGATGATTATTTATATATTGAAGCCAGTAACTGATTTATTGGCCAATTGTAGATATCAAATTACATTTTGTAAGAAAAAAAAAAAAAAAATCTTATCCCACAAACACCTTAAAGCATTAGTTCACCCAAAAATGATAACAATGTCATTTCACACCCGTAAGACCTTTGTTCATCTTCAGAACACAGATTAAGATATTTTTGATGAAATCCGATGGCTCAGTGAGGCCTCTATTGCCAGCAATGTCACTGAACCACTCAAGATCCAGAAAGGTACTAAAGACATATTTAAAACAGTTCATGTGAGTACAGTGGTAAATATTATAAAGCGACGAGAATACTTTTTGCGTGCCAAAAAAACAACAATAAAATAATGACTTTTCAACCATATCTAGTGATGGGCGATTTCAAAAAACAGCTTTGAAGCTTTACGAATCTTGTGGTTCGGAGCGCCAAAGTCACTTGATTTCAGTAAACGAGGCTTCGTTTACGCAATCCGAACAACTGATTTGGAACAAAAGATTGCCGCACAAAATGTATTCTCGTTGCTTTAAGACTTAAAATGACTTTTTACTTGTCAGATTAATACCGATAAAATTAAAAAGTCACAGAAACCATGATGGCCAATATATTCCTAATTCTGAAGGATAAAGTCATGCCTCTGCCTCCATTTCTTCTTCTTTACGCATTTGAATATCATGTTTCACTTCAAAATGCTACTTTAAGGAAGTAAAAAAGTTGCAAATGGCATTTCATGTTGACTTTAAGCATGTCTGTGATAACTCTGTACTCTTAATCGAACAAACAAACCTACCCAGAAGCAGACGCTCCCTTGCACAACTGAGAGGGTATTCATTTCTACTGTGAGCGCTTTTAATGCTTTAAGGTGATGGCTTGGTCAGTGGAGAGATAGAGCGTATGAATTATTGAACAAGGGCAATGGATGGTCCCTGTGTTACCCAGAGGGATTATAGCGCTCATCCTGGACTCATTAGACATTAATACAGGCGCATTTTAACACTGGATATTTCTGTGAAATTAATAGATGCATATAATGTTACTAGTCAAATGATCTTCAAGTTGGATATTGAATGTATTGACTTTTTATATCTCTGTATAGCACTTGAATTGATTAGTTTGTGCCTGTTTTTGAATTTAAGCAGGCAAGGTTAGAGGACTGACTGATGTAAAGGAAGTCATTACTAACTTAAAGCCTTCTCTCTAATTGTACTGAATTATAAAATACGTCTGGGCGCTCTCTAACCTGTCTGTGATTAAATATGCATGAGCGAGTCATTGTGTGCCCTTGTCCCGAGCGAACCTTGACCCGGCAGTGACTCTGCCAGCTTCCTGTGGCTTAGGGCTGGCTAAGTGGCGGGCAGGGGCTGCTGGCGCAGAATGCCATACTGTATGCGCTCTCTGTTGTAGGGCCTTAGGGATGGAGGGATGAAGGTGGGGGGAAAGGCTGTGGTTTCCTGCTCTCTGAATGCTTAGCTCCTGTCTGTACGCAGGTATACAAAGCCTTCCTTCAGCTTACCGGAGGAGCAGCGGTCAGATGAAAAGGACTCGCTGATGGCTAACAGATCTGTCCCCCAAGATTCCCTCCCCCATCCTCACAACACCGTGTTTGTTTACACTCTCCCAGAGCCTTTTTAGCATTTTCAGGCCTGGCCCGGGACTTGGCGGCCCTCCATACTGCTGATTGCCATATTCCCAGACCAGAAATGTCACTTACCACTTTGCTTTCCTTCATCCGCCGGCTTAAAGCCTTTGTAATCCCTTGGCCGAGGGGAGTCACAGAGGAAATAAAATATTTTTGCCTGTCCGAAAAGGCTGATTTGCTTTTTTTTTGTCACTGATGGCAATTAAAGGGTAAAAAAAAGGTCCACCATTAACATTCCTTCAGAAAAAAGAAAGAAATAAAGAAAAAAGAAAGAAAATGCAGTGAAAATAAACACATTGTGGGTACACTTACATCATAGTTGATTTTTAACTTATGAAAGAGGCAAGATTAGTTAAAAAGAATAAAAAAATAAATATTAAATTTGAATTCATCCTAAAAAGAAGTTGTATAGCATATATTTACAAATATAGGGTGCCCGGCGCGATGCTGCGCCAAGTGCGACGCAAGTGTTTTTTGCTAGTTTCAGCTCAATGCAGTTATCATTTTCATGTCTTGTGTCACGTTGTTTAAATAACAAATGCATTTGCGCCCATTTGTGTGCCCATGGGCATGCTGGTCTGAAAACGAGGTGTGTTCAGGTGCATTGTTGGCATGTTGCTATTTTGAGGAAAGTGAAATAGACCAATTTTTTGTGTTATTTAAAGGGCGAGTTAGTAATATGCGCCTATAGGCGGGTGCACAACGCGCACACACTCTGTTTATTATACACACAGGGCACACAAACATGCCAAATATTAAAAATAAAAGGATTACAATGTTTATTATTATTGTGTGCATAAAGATAAAAAAAATGCTTTGGTGGAATCCGTCTTTTCCCATAGATGGTCGGCTCGCATGCTTTAACCTCGTACATGAGCAGATCCGTTTCCTCGCTAGAGAAGTGTTCAGTTTTTCTGCTTGCAAATTCCACCATGTAAATAGCGAATCCGCCATGGTGAGAGCGTAACTGGCTTTTAAATGGAATGGGAGCTGAGACTCTGATTGGTTTATTGCACGTTATGCCCAAAACACGCAATTAAAAAACAAGGGTGTGTAAACTTTTGAACTGTGAAAGTTATGTAAATTCCATTGTTATCATGCCTTGTATAATATATTTGCGGAAACCCTTCATTCCCAAATTTCTAAAACTTTTTTCCATAAATCATTACTATTGTCACCCTTTATGCACCCTTTTTGCAAATATTTAACAAATGAAAAGCATTAAAAAGAGCTTGTGACTAAACCTCGTAACTCCATTGGATCCTCAAACTGTATGTAAAAACCTCATAACTCCACCCTGCCGAATGAAGTGCTGCAAGCAATTTGGACCATTTCTGCTTGTTTGCAAAGGGTAAATAAAGAAGTGGATGTTTGAAATAGTACAGCATTTTCTTTACTCAAGAAACACTATAAAGGCTAATGTTTTTTGTATTATAGGATCAGAGAAGAGTGTCATAGCATTTGTCGTGGAGTCATAGCCAATAATTCTTAAATATTCTCAGTTCTTAAATAGCCTGGACATTGCACTTCATCTTTTATAACAAGAGATTTTGGTCAAATGACAGAAACAACTGAGCATCCACATAGGGCTGGATGATTCATCGAAAAGTAATGGAAACCGAAATTCAGAACCTCTAACCGACGTAATTGTCCCATGTGGGCTATTTCGTTTTTTTTAATTCTGTTAATACTTCCCCCTTAAAAACATACTACCGCGCGTGTAGCCACGTGACTCTGCCCCGTCTACTCAGCGGCATTAAAGCAACACGGAGGTGAACGCCGAGTCAACACACAGAGACGGCGCAGGAGCGGTGAGCCCCGAAATGATAAGATTATTTTCACTTGCGTCTTCACTAAACTTTGTCAGTTGTAAAGGTTTGCCAGTTTGGACATTCAAGTGATTTTAGACCATCGGATGTGTATTATTATATCGAGCTACCGTGCTCGCGCAGCTGCACTGTGGCACAAACACTCATACAGTAGCTGCACAAAACGTGAAGATCGCGCGCACAGAGAGGAATGCAGAAACTAGTTGTCAGCCTGTCCTATGATTGATCACTAAAGTAGCTTAGAAACTCAAAACTTATTATAACATAGGCTATATTTTTCTACTTTTGGAGTAACTATTTACAACCCACAGCTTCACAATTAATAGAGGGATAGTATGATTAATTCACACGCAATCGCTCTTATTATGTACTGGTACTCTGCTAATTTATCTTTATCTGATTTACAACAAGCAGAAATCTGTAAGAAATGTTACAAACCATAGATAAAATTAGTGTCTTTCAATAGGAAAAAAATATCCCACCTTTAATAGTCAAGCATATTTACAGTACAAACCTTGTAAGTGAACTATAAGAGGAAAAAAAAAAAAAAAAAACAACAAAAAAAAACCCAGAAACAAAATAATTGTTCATTAATCGTAATCGAGGTAAAATGTTCAATTAATCAAGGTTTTGATTTTAGGTTATAATCGTCCAGCCCTACGTCCACATAATAAAGTTTATAACCTCTAAGTTGATGGAAACGTAATGCAATGCACTGCCTCAGAAGCGGCCGTTCTAATGACGGACAAAACACGTATGTCTGAAATTCTCAGAAATTCACTTTCCGTAACTCCATTTGAGCTTGATTTTGGTAAAATGTTATTAAAACAATGACACACGCAAATGTCTAACCATATAAAGCCACAATGTCAGCTTTGACAACACAGTGTTTAGAATGGATGTAATGTGATCAAACTTTTGTCTGCCTGTCAACAACCTGGCAGCAGTATTTTGAACCATCTGGAGACAAAATATCTTATATAGCTTCAGGGTAGTGCTTTTTATCTGTTTTTTTCTTTTTTTAAATAACATTTTACAAAGGGTATATAAACTTACAAAAGTGTATACAACATGGAAAACCATCTCTGACCCCTTGAAGAGCACATTACCTCAGCTGAAGCCAGAGTAAGTGTGGTGTATCTGTCAACTAGCTGTCAATGACATCAGTCTACATTCACCAGTATAAGAGAGTCAGCACCGCTCAAACATCCATCAACAAAACCCAGACAGAAGAGAAAGAAAACTGCCTTCCCACTTCACTGCAATCCAAGAAGAAAAGGAAGTGTTTTACGAATGTAAAGTTGACTTACTATAATGCTTTACTGTGGGACCCAATGAGCATGACACAATAGAAGAATCAGGCAGTAGGAGGAGATCAGTTTTTATAGAGAGAGTAAAAGATCCATGATTCACTTCACATGGAGAGTTTTTTAGCCTCCGAAGCATTTCTCTGTAATTGCCCGTGGAGAGAGACAGAGTGCGAGAGAGTGAAAAGGAGAGGGTGAGCGAGAGAGGAAAAATCCCATGACTTATCGAGGAAAAACAAGCCAAGGCGGGACACAATGCTGTTTTATTAACCGGACGACATAAAGTTTATTAAACTCACAGAGAGGTTGGAACGCGGGCCAGCCGAGAAAGGGCTTGGAACGAATCCGAGCCATAACGGGAGAAAGTCTGACCAATTAACACCAGACCGGGAGGTCTGAGCGCAGCTCACTGGCCAAATTAAGTCCCGGGAGATGCAGAAGCTCACATCTCAAAGCAGGGGAAGCCAGAGTCATCGGCTCTGTGCTGCCAAAACGAGCCCTGAGCCATCCATATAACTCACTGCCACTCACTGCTTGGTGGGCCTACAAAAGAGCACTGAGCATGCAGTTTAACCGCAAGTGCAGGTGGAGGTTGCGAACGGGAGAACGGAAAGCCAAAGCCAAGCTCTCTCGCAAATATGACTAACAACTCCCAGCTTAATGACTGGGGCCAACCCTCTGCTGCTATAAAACCAGCACTGGCCCCTGTGATAGGCTGCGATGTTTACACAGCGGAGGGTTTGGAGAACACATCTCACAAGGCACCAAACATCCTTCTAGAATTGTTAATAAATCAAAGATACGTTCATTGAGCCAATTGGAGAGACACTTTAACACCTTCAATGGAGATATCATAAATTGCACTTAACTTGAAACATCTATATGGAATAATGTGATAAATGAATGGATCGGAGCCAAGGAACATATTGCTTGTAAACAGGAGTACAACGACAAGCATCTGAACACTCTGTGTTGGTGTTCAAATGGAATGACCTCTTCATGATCACTTGCTCTGTTCCAAAACCTAGTGAGCTTCTTCTGTAGGCTGCATTTTATGACATCACAGACTGCTGTTCCAAAAAGCAGGCAACATTATGCTACCTTTTTAAACAACTTATTTTGGTAAAAATCTAAGGCAGCCTCACATGAATTGTTGTGCAGAAGGCAGTCCCAGACAAGCTCAGTGCAAAATCCTAAATGGCAGACGATTATAATGATAAACAACATTTTACACAAAGTGTGTGCCATATGCTCAGTAACATTTCATTCCTCTCTTTACATTCCCATGTAATTAATTTGTAAATAATTAATATATATATTTTGGCGGATAGATTTTTACATATTTTAATATAAATTTTGATAAATACAGTCTTATTAATATTTCTAAAATGTCCCCAGATGTTGAAACCATCATGACAGTCTCCGTTTTTAGAAAAGTCTAGATTTGTGATAATTTGTCTGTGGTGTTTCCATTTTTCACCACAGCATACTCCATTTAGAACAAATCAGAAATTTACTTCAAATACTGGTAACACCACAGACATAAGTGGTTTGTGGAACCAGTATTTGATTTCAGTTTCTTAAATCTCAAATACTAAAAAAGTAAGTAAATAAAAAAGCATATTAAACTAATTTTAAATACATACATTTTAGTAGGCCTATTTAAAAAAACAAACAAAAAAAAAACATGATTTTTAAAAATGTCTCGTTTGTCAAGAACAACCCTTTTACATGACCTGCCCAAATTTTCACTGGCAATCTACTCTAATCTAATTAGGCCAGTGACAGTTCTGTCAGTTGTCTTGATTTCACGCTGGCCTCAACTTGCATGCAGTCCTTATTGTCAAGCCCTACATATTCCATAAGTCTTCATACAGTAAGCGATTTCTGAGCCGTTGATATTTGATACACCCAAACAAACACATCCCTCCCTTCATCACTCGGCCCCCAAAATAACAAACACGCTATCACACACAGGGTGCTTCTCATTTCTTATGTGTGCATCCTCATTTCCTTTCCTCGCATCTTGGCTCCACCCCCTTAGGATGCAAAGGATCCGTGTTGCCAAATCCGTGGTTTTCCTGCAGAATGTTGCCGTTTGTTGTTTTTCATGTGCGCGGGTTGAAGCGACCCCAAATAACATGATATTTAGCCCCTGGAATGCGATTTTTACCAGGGGAACTTTTTTTAACTGGGGAACTTTTACCCCCCCGAAATGCGATTGGGCTAGTTTTGGGCTAGATTTGAGTAGCAATTGGGCAGGTTTTATCTTGAAAGTCTGGCAACCCTGGGAAGGGTGCACGTGTATCCTCACTCATGACTCCTCAGGAAGCTCCTCATTTCTTGCCTCCTCACGATACAATTAGATGCTGCGTCTCATTTCGAAGGCTGCTTCCTCCAGAGGTCGCATTTGTAGGCTGATTACGTCATTGAGGCGGTCTCATTTAAGACAAGTAACTGTTAGATTGCAAAGTAAGAACAAAATTAATGTATTTTACACCTCACGAGGAATAACAAATACAATCAATTTTATTACAGTTACTTTTCTTAAATAAGACATCACTGATGACAGATGCAGCCTTCAACTGCGAACTCCAGGCAATGCAGCCTCTGAAATGCGACGCAGCTAGAGAATCGAGATGTCCTTCAGGATGGCTGAATTTGATTGGTTAATGGGTCATGGGATTGAGGACATGCCTACTCTTCTAAACGGTGCTTAAAATCTCTTGGCAAACTAAAATATGTAAATGACATTCACAGCAATAGCAAACTACAAAGATCCAACAAACAATTTAAATTAATTCCGGTGGAATTTTTTCTTTTCTTGTCTTGTCTGAGAAGCTGTTTCACTCAGATATACACCACAGTAGGGAAGATTATTGCAAATTTTGTTTCATGCTGACTTTAATGAAGTTTTAGCAAGTTTTGAGGCAACTGAAAACAAGAATTTCTGACAATTTCATGTGTCGCACTTTATTAGAGTCTGTGGTGTTACACTGATAACTTGCAGATTTTACATATTTTAATGTACATTTTGAAAAAACAAAACAAAAAAAGTCTTATTAATATTTCTAAAATGTCCCTAGATGTTGAAACCATCATGATGGCAAGTCTCCATTTTAGAAAAGTCTAGATTTATGCTATTGTAAATTTTGTTTCATGCTGATTTTAATGAAGTTTTCAAAGGTGAGTGCACCTTTAAATCATTAAATCATATTTAAAAACCTAAAAACCAATCAAACAACCAACCAAAAGGCCAAGTATGGCAAAGCCTACAGCTGTAATGGCAGGTCATTCGCTCTCCAAGAGAATTTAAGTAAGTCTTTACTCTGAGCAGTAAATCAGCCTGTCCAAAACCCACCACGAAAAGAGGCAACAATAACTTCAAATATGTTTTTCTTCTCCCAAAGACAAACATCATAATTAAAGACAATGGCAGTAAAATGACAGGCACCACTGACTTATGTAGTTTCATAATGTTACTCTTGGAGGAAAGAGGGAGGAATGTGAATTTCAAGTCCTTTATTAGAGCCTCCCTCTCTCTTGTCTGCAGTGTAAAGATGGAGTGAACTCCCTCAGCTTGAAACACATTAGCTACCGCATCTGTGGGGAACAAGGGCCTTTTAATAGACCCTCTGGTTGTAAAGTAACTCATGTGGAACGAGTTTCTAATGTTTGATATGTATGTAATATAATATTAGTTCACTTACAATGCTCCAGGAGTGGCTCTTTCTGTGTGAATCCGCATGAAATCGGTGTCTGGGCTCAGGCAGTAAATCACTCTAGTGCTGTTTGTCAAGGCATTACTCACATAAGAGTGTAAAGTGATTTTCTTTTTCCTGTGCACATCAGTTTTTTTTTTTTTTTTTTTTAATTCTATGTATTTTAGAAGTGGCCGAAACACTGGGTAAATTACTGTGGGATAGATAGATAGATAGATAGATAGATAGATAGATAGATAGATAGATAGATAGATAGATAGATAGATAGATAGATAGATAGATAGATAGATAGATAGATAGATAGATAGATAGATAGATAGCATATTTTCTTAGCGATAGATGCTATTTACACCATGTAAAAGTAGCAGTTCTTTGCAAGAAGTTTAAATAGTAGATGCTATCTATACTTCATATTGGCAGATACTATTTGCACCTCAGTATTTTTGTACACTAACAGGATGCAACACTGTAAAACCCGATAAGGTACTGTAACTCAAACTATTTAAGGAAACTGATTGCCTTAAACCATTTAAGTTTTAAAACCAATAATTATGAGTTAAATTTAGTCAATCATTAGAGTAAACTCAAAGTTTATTCCACTCATTCAGTTTGAATCGGTTTGAGGAAAGTTCTGGTTTAAGTTCATCAAACTCAAAGTAATAAAGTTACATAAGAATAAGCAAAAACTAGCACAGGTACAAAGCAATGATGACAAAACAGTAGATTCATGTATTTCTTATTGTTTATGTATTTATTTGATTAGCTTTTAGTTATAAAAGCATAACCTAAGCTATATAAACATAATTTCTCAGAAAACATTATTTAAAGGAAAATAGAAACCATGGAATAAGTTCATATTTCTTTTAAATATGTTGTGGTCAGCCATACACTGTAAACCTAAATAAGATGGCAAAAAAAGTTTATGTAAGTATTGTTCTGAACTTGTTTAAGTACACTAATTCATACATTTAACTTAAATTTAAATTTTCATGACACCTCAATGTGAACATTTTTATTAGTGTATATAAACAAGCTAATTCAGAAAATGCTAACTTGCTAATTTGCTAACATGTTAACAATAGCATCGTATAGCACTTGCTAAATCAGTGCAGCAATATAAAGCATTTAAAAATAGAAATCCCAGCCGAGTTTCAGTTAAACTTAAGTTCGTCTAAATTAAAAGTTCATAAAACTCAAAACAATGAAACAGTTCCGTTTACTTAAAATACATCAGTTCTGTGAACTTGAAAGAAAAAGAAAGTGCTAAATACTAATAAAAGTTAATTCGACTTAACTTTTTTGTTTAATTTAAGTTTGTCCTACTTAAACCAATTAATTATTAATGAGCATTAGGGTTTATAGTGAATGATATCATAGAGTGTAAATGATTATATGTATTAAAATTATTAAATGGATGCTGCCTTATTGGGAGAATAAAAACCCTGCCTACACCTTCCCCTAACCCTACCCAATAAACACTTTTATTATAATTAAACACTCGTTTGCAGTTTATTTTCACTTTTAGAACATAATTTTTATTTTTATTGAAAATAAATGCGAGCTCGGCAAAAGGCGGATCACGTTAAAAGCCATGTATCCTTGCCTTATCCACTACTGCTGCGCCACTGAAGACTTTGAACTCTGTACATCTTTTTTTAAAACTTGACCCATCCAACCAAACATTGGTGGGTGGAGCTAGTTTAAATGCCAATAAGGGACGCTATTTGCACTTAGTGTAAATACACTCTGAAATTGGCAGCATAATATCACTAGTGAAAATGCTTCTATTGTTTGTTTTTCCCTCTTTACAAATTACATTTCATTGTATAAAAAAAATATACAACTCTTTATTTATAAATCCCAGTTTTTCCAATGTGGTCTCAGACGTTTGGATCCATTGTATATCAAAGGGAACAAAACCCATTCTGTCCCAATGTGGTAAATGAGCCTCAGACAGTATCCTGGCTTTTTTTGTGTGTGTGTGTGCATTCCAAGGATAACAGCCCTATCTACTCTTCCTGGCAGCCTTTAACTCCCCTGGCATATTGCTTAGATGCCATCTGAAAACATAATTGACTTCAATATTTGTAAAATAAGATTCCATGAATGCTTGATTCTTCTGAGCACTTGCAGGCACGCCTCTATTCCTCTGCCAGTCTCTTGTTACATCTTCATTTTGGCCACCTCATAAAATCAGCCTCATAAATATTTTTCATGCGTTATATAAACCAACTCAACTCCCAACTGCAAGTGGCCGAGCTGTGTTTTTTAAAAAAACACAGGGAAACATTTGTGGAGAGGAGCTGTTATTGGAAGCATTTGGCTGTGCTGCAAAGAAAAATCACAATTAGGTGAGGGTTTCACCTTCAACTATCCCCAAGAATAACACAAACCGCCCAACTGACAAATTTGTGGTGCCTATGTAGCATGATTATGGCTTATTCCCCTCATCTGAATCCAGAAATTCAAGGGGGAAAATCAAAGCTTCTGTCTCTTTATAAAGAATATGATCAGACAGTATTCATAACAAAATAAAATAAAAAAAATTTTCTGTCAATTTATGATCAATTTAGGCATTGTTTTTGCATTATATTGTTTGGAAGTGAGTACCTAAAATGAACATATTGATTTTAAATATACACTTTGAAATCCCACATATTGTTCTAACAGTTGCAAGATGAGAGGAACCGAGAACTTTATTTGACATTACATCAGTTATGATGTTTTAAACAAAAGTGCCATATATGACGTGTTGTCTGGGAAATGCTGAATTGCAGACCACCAAATGACAGAAGAGGCCACACAAATACTACATTCTAATCCAATAAAAGACTTTTATAAAGTTATCCTTCTGTGCATGTATATGTAAAACGTTAATATAATGATCTCCGGACACGCATCGGTTGCTCATATGTTCAGAAGGCCACCATTCTGAAACACTTAATTTGGGGGCATTTGATCGCAGGACCAAACAGTCAATAAATACAAACTCCATGGCAGAAAATTGCAGAGCCACCATTTCAATCACTCGCAAAAAGGGAAAATGTGTGTAACAGTTCACAAATCAGTTTTTATTAATTTAAACACAATCAAATAATAAATGTCAAAAACATCTGTACACATCTTTTTTTTGCAGACACAACAAACTGTGTTTCACAATGAGGCCCACATATTGTAAATTATTTCCAGTTTGCATTATGATTGCATCATTTATTTTTTAAAAAAATGCTGTGTTAAATCTAGAAAACATCTACTGTTACCGTGATCTAGCAGCAAAATGTGATTCCCCGGTACGGGGGGTGGCGGGCGATGCAATAAGAGGGGTGAAATTGTAAATGTGGTGAGAAAAACTAGGCCAGAGAAGACGACCTCACCTGCAGGAGCCGAACATCGTCATGTGCCGGGAGGGAAAATTAAAAACAGATCGAGTTAGCTGGGGAAATTCACAGTCGATAGCACATGTATGTTCTCAACTCCATTGTGAGTGTGTGTGTATGTGTGTGTGTAGGTGTGAGTGAGTAGTGGCTTTCTTTCTTAAAGTCTAAGAGCTAGAGTTTCCAGTCCACAGTTACCTACCAATATGCATCATGAAAATCCAACTACAGCGATTTCCAAGTGGACACAATCAAAATAAAAAGACTACTTCATACAAAAATTACACTTGCTGTACAAGACTTTCTGCTTTAGCGCCGGTACAAAAGATAATAAAACCTATTTAAGCTTAAATGCCCGTTACGGACGTTGAGGTTCAATGTCCAGCTCGGGCAGGAGATAGTACTGGGGGATACAGACATTTACACTCAGTTTGAAGCTTGACATTCAGAAGATTATTATTCTATTATGCTGTTTATGTTCTTCCTTGGAGTTTGAGCTACCGTTGGGACTTAATTCACTCTGTCCGGTATGAAATTCTGACAGAAAGAGTCACATTTCATTGTGGAAAATATCTCTACAAGTTCAAAGGAGGAAACAAAACATCACTGAAGAAAAATACGAAATTATTGACACTTGACATCCATGCTTTTGGTCATGACAAAACAATTATCACAAAAAAAAAAAAAACCTTATCTACATTTTTTTATTGAATGAAACCTCGAACACGTCAACACTTTCAGGCTTTGCACGAGCCGGCAATGCCTTTACGTACTTCCATGAAACGCTTTCCACAGCACGTACCTTAATCAATATAGGAAGGAATAGTCCAGTGATTACAAATTTACACACAAAAATGTCTGTACACGATTGTCTCTGCAATGTAAATAGTGTTTCGTTAAATTTTTTTCCTTAAATTACTTAGAAAATCCATTTTTTTCCTCCATAAACTTCTTGGTGTAGTGGAATCAAAGTACTTTGTAACACAAAAAGGCACAAGTCTCAAACAAAGCGCCTTTTTTGGGGACCGGTGCTGCTCCACAAAGTCTCTTGAAGATTATAAATAAGAAGAGCAGGACATCCAGGGCAATGGGGCTGGCGAAACGAGGAAAATGAGTGGGCTGTGCCCAACTGTCTTTGTACCATCGATTGAGCAAGACGGAGACATAAAGAGACAAAACATTACACCAAGTCGCAGTGGGATCGGAGTCCTGCTGAGTTCCAAAGGCATTGGTAGCTCAGTTTTTGTCACAGGTGTGAACCCTTGCAGAGTCCCCCGCGTAGACAGGGCTGTAAAACATTTTGATGGCTTCGGAAAAAAAGCCAATTCACAGTAACCAGGGCCAGCAGCTGCAGCGCCATAAATTCACTCTCCTCCACTTCGAAAAAGGTTTAGGGTTAAGACGAATTGCGGCCATGTGTCAACACGCTGAGAGTGTCGCTCTCTCTATGTTATGTGTGTGAACGATTTTGTTTTTGGTCTGGTGCTGTCGGAACGCAGACGCTTGGGCGACGCAGCAGGCTGACGGTGCTTGGTTTGGGTCTGCAGGGCCCTCGCACGGCCTGGGACGGAGCGACAGGGCCGTCACAGTGCTACAAGTACTCCAGGTCCAGAGCGTGGTGAAGGGCCATGAGGTCAGAGTGACTAGAGATCCTCCAGAAAGGCATATTGTGCTGAAAAGACACAGAGAGAGAGAGAAAGAATGTTTGAGGGTGAAAGAGAATATAAAGAAACACAAAACCTGCAATGAACACTTCACTTAGAAAAACAATCACGCCCATGAGTGCCGTCTGAACAGCCTTGATGGCCCGTAACATCACACGGGAAGGACTTGCAAACTACAACCACTGAAGCAGCACCATACCATTGAGGTCACTTGGTAAACATCATTTTAAATGATAGTAATAATAAAAAAGATCACATTTTGACAGTTAGCTTAATGACATATAAGAAAATAAAGCATGCAAAGTTCTTAGAAATGTAGTCTTTGTATTTGTGTTGGGTTCATATGGTTTTGAAAAACATTTAGAGCTTTCAATTTAATGAGTGTACACATCTCTCTCTTTTTTTTGTTTTGTTTCCAAAAAGGTTTTTAAATATATTTTAGGTAACACTTTATTTTAGGGTCTTTTAACTAGTTGCTTATTAGTATGCATATTACTAGAATACTGGGTATTTATTAGTACTTATTAAACACATATTAATGCCTTATTCTGCATGACCTTATTCTACATTCTTAATCCTACCCAATACCTAAATTTAACAACTACCTTACTAACTATAAGTTTAATCGAAGGGAAAGTCGTAGTTAATAGTTTATATGTGTTCACTATACTAAAGTGTTACCATATTTTCTAAGGTAAAAAGAATATATATTAACAATATATCAATGTAACAATATATTGTGTCACAATATAAGGCAATACAAAAATGCAACATGTATCGTGGATAGTAACAATATGTGTTTTGCATAGTTCACCCAAAATGAAAATTACTGTGTGAGAAAAAAAAAATCAAAGTTTACAGAGTTTTAGTGTCAGTACTACATTTTAATCAACAGTACATTTTTTGTTATCCTTTTACAATATGTCTTGGAGTATCGTAATAATATTGTATCATGAGTTCAGTATCTTGATATGTATCGAATCGTGACATGAGGGTATCGTTACACCCCTAACATATACAGACAAACCAAAAAATATTTAGACATTTTTGATATATTTTTACTAGTGGGTGCAGGACACTATAGTTCATTTATGTAAATGAAGATAGCAAAATAAAGTAAACTGTGACATATTATACCCAAAAATTCTTCATACAGTGGACTACCAGTAAAATTGATAAATTATTTAGACACTTTAACCTGACCATGTTTGCTTAAGTGTTATCTCATATAATAAGATTATTTTTGTCTAACACCGTTTAACTCTGAGATCTTGTCATATTTTATTACCATTTTTTTTAAACTATAGTGAATAAACTGTATTAATGAATGAAATGTTCAAGGTGTCTGAATAAATTTTATAAATGTATATATACATACACACACAAATTAATTTAAAAGTATCTCACCACATGACATTTTACAACCTGCACTAACTTTGATTTGTTATAAAAAGTTTAAATGATCTGATATTTTAATTTTAATATTTTATTAAAATATTAAAAATTAAATTTTTATTTTAAAGAATATTTTTATACATTTTAAGAATATATTATTATGTTGTTTAAAAAATCTAATTAAAAACATCTTAAAAAATATAAAATATTTAAAAATATATAAAACAAGGAATCCCCATAATACTCGGGAAAAAGAATTGCCCGGTGGGAAATAACTATTAAATGCACCATATATACAGCACCTCTGCATAAACTTATCCGGACACAACGCTGCAAATGAGGCATTGTTCCTGGGAGAGGCCACAGGGAAATATGATTCTGCCAGAATGAAAGAAGCTTGTCAGCTCAGAGACGTCCACACACAAACCATTACTGAGTCTTATCAAAGGTATAGCCTCTCTCAGGCATATGTTCCGCTTAGAGAAGCTTGCACTGACCCTTAAAAGACTCTTTTCTTTTGTTTTGTAAATTGTCTTTGCTTTTAACTTTAAAAGCCAAAGATGGTATCTCCCTTTTGCCTCGGTCGGTTATTAACTAGAGGGGAATTGTTTCTGGGATACGATGGAAAAAATGAAAGTATACAAAGGTTTGTCTTTGCTTTGGTGGTTTAATACAAAGTCACCCTTGACACTAGTGTTGTATCTAACAAAACTGTGTGTTTCTTAAGTGCCAAGGACTTATTAAAATCCCCTGTGCTACATCTAAACACTTTGTCTCGGAGGAAATGGGGACTGACATGTAAAACTTAAACTTGTGTCAACTTCCTATGTTCACATTCCTTCCATGATTAATTGACAACATGGAACTAATCACTTGGCACAATATAATAAAGAATCACATCAACACTCATTCATCTGTTTGTAACCTGTCTGAACAACAATCTGCTTTGATAATTACATGATGAATAATTTCAGGTTTTGTGGTTTATAGCTCTGGGTTTACATGAAAACTTGGCGGACGTTCTGAATACACAAGCAGCAGGTAACATAAATCCTCTGGTTTGAACAACAAAAGTCATGGAAAACAACACTAAGGTGTTTGGCTGCCCCCCTGACTGTTCCAATGTTCTTCTGAATATCCTCAACTTATCTAACAATGATTTAAGCCTCTTAAACGCATGTTATATTTATGAACCGGGCCCTCTAACATGCCTGAGAGGACTTGTCTAGCATTACCAACGGTGAAACGGCACAGTCACATGCAGGGCGGTGTAATTATGTCATCTTGCCTCCCTTTACATTCGAACTGTCAGAGGAATTGAGCTGATTACAATGTGAAATTCATTCTCTCGCTGGTCCAATGACATTTTCAGGGAATGGAATGAAGAAATTGAAGGTTTGAAGGAAAAGTGGTATTGAGTTCTGGGCGTCTTCATACCTTTTTCGACCCTTGCTCCTCCTCCACGCCGTCCCCCACCACCACATAAACAACTTTCCTCCCAAACCTCTGGATTACTCTCTCGAAGCAGCTCTCTTTTCCTGGGGAGAGGAGAAACAGGTTTAGTTTGCTGCGGAAAGCAAAGAAGCCACATCCAAGATCAAGCCCCAGTGAGGGGCTCTTTAAATACGCAATAAGTTACACAAAATTACGCAGTGTAAACACTTTGCCTTGGCTTGGAGATGCGATAAGATCGATGCCTAGATAAAAGTAGTCTGAAAAGCATTAAGTGTGTCTTATTCCTCCCAGAACGTGGGACAAATGGCTAAAACAAGCTAAATCAACCTCACATGCAAATGCCGCAGCGAGGGAGGTGCAGAGCTTTGCGCGAACGAAAGTACGAAAGTAAAGGTTGGTGTTTATTTTGCATTCGAAAAAGTGCAGAGGCCGAAAAGAAGAAAAAAAATGTCAAAGTGGAATTACATAAATTTGCCGAAGTGGTTTCATATGTAGACCTGAAAAGGAGAGGCCCAGTTCAGGCTGAGCTCCAAGAAAATAATCCCAGCCTGATTAGACCTCTTCCTGAACATCAACCCTCTCGTGTGTCCGCCACTTCTGCAGCCTAACCCAATCACACGCCATGTGTCTCGCGCTGTTTACACATAATATCGTAGTAATTATGGCCACACTCCAATAGAATCCATTCACACACAGGTAGTTAATACTGAGCTCACACTTACCTATTTTTGTGGCGCTATAAATGTTTTCAATTGGAAATACTACTCCCAGTCCGTACAGAAGGACCTTGGCGAGGGCAGGTATAAGCTGTGTTGTGGTCACTAAGATGTTCACACAGTTTGATCTGTAATTGAAAGGCAAATTATGTCAAGTTAAAGTGCACAAGGGAGGACAAGGCTAACAGTCATGCCATTTGTCATCCAAAATGCCCCATGATAAATGGATCTTTAATTTTTGCAAATAATCGTTGCCCTAAAATGGTGTTTTTCAAAATAATACAGAGAATAAGTGTTCTTTGAGGTATTGGGGTATAAAGAGCGCTGTTATTCCTGCCCTGCTGTGATTTATGCGTATCAGTGATGGGCTTTATATAATTCGCTCGTGCTAAGGCCTACCTTGAGTGGATTAATGTTAGTGCTTTCAGTGCCAGTGTTAACCAGGAGTCAGTCAGGGCTTCAATTTCTGCTCGCAATTGCAACCAGGCTTCCCTTTTGGCCGGGCCAAGCAGACCTGAAATGAACAGAAACATTGTTTGAGTTGGACCGTCCTGCGAATACTTTAAGAAATTTTGAAATTTACCCAGACCAAGTGGTTTCTGCATAAGGGATTATTTGAGAAACTTATGAGTGCTTTTGTTGACGCACCACCCCTCTTCCCCAGCAATTTTAGAAAAGCAGTTTATTGGGGGATTACCTCCGACGTTATTTTTATAGGTGGTGTAAATTTCTTTTACTCGTCTGTAGCGGAAGGCAAGCTTTCTCATCCAGTCCACACCTCCTCGTACGCCGGTGGCCAGGCACAGGTTGGCACTAGTGGCAGCAGCGTGGAATCCGTCTGTGCTAAAATTATATGTACTGAACAGAGGAAGAGAAAGAGAAATCTTTTAAAACTTAAGCCAGAGTGAACTACGAAATGGCTAGTATGATTCTAACTGTACCTTAGATCCTGTCCGTTGTCGTCCGACGACACATCGTCAATATGAACTTGATCGCACTCCTGGTAACAAGCAAAAACAGGATGGACATGGTGAGCTGACTGGAATTAAAATATACCAATTTGATTAATTGTTTTCATGTGCAAAATTGGGTGCTATTTGGCAGCTTGAATCCATGAAGTGAATAATGTCAACAACTGTTGAATTCCCAATTGAAAGCTCTCTCCTGAAAGCTCAAATCAACCCTCAACCACTTCCAGCCCCTAACCCCCCACCTGCTAAATCTTAATAAAAATAAACACCATCATCAGGGGACTGGGGATCCAACCCATTTGGCCACTACCACTAGGGGGATCTCTTGATATGCACATCTGCTGGTACAGAAAGTCAATTGGGACGGGATCGGTAGACTCCGGGAAGGTAGAAGTGGCCTCTCCGTGTTAGGTCTGCTAGTCCAGATATCGGTGCCTGAACAAAGAGATAGCTGTGGGATAATGAGTACGTCTGTGCCCCCTTCAGGGTCTCCACTTCTTGGAGAGGCTGAATGATTCTACAGCTCAGAGCTGATTCAGCCAGTGTACACAGTAACACAAACCAGACTTTCTGGTAAATGTAACGTACTAGAAAAATTGAACCTGATGCTAACCGCCAATGAAATTATGACCTCTGATTGCTGCTGAGCCACACACCAACACAGCCTGAGGCCAGCTTTTTGGAGAAAGCAGACTGAAAATCTGTTATTAGTTTTCCATTTATAGTCGTCCTCTCCCCCCTCCCCTCGCAAGAGCCCTAGATATTAGTAAGCAGGACCTAAGCATTCAAATCAAACAAAAATCACATTGAAACAATCAAAAGTCTATAAATAAATGTATAAATAAATAAAAAAATTATATATACACATACATTATATATATATATATATATATATATATATATATATATATATATATATATATATATATATATATATATATATATATAGCTAAGAAACAAAAACACAAAAAGGACTTCCTTGTTTTAACTCAATCTGAACCTGGCCAAATGCTGACGTTATTGCATTCCTGTCTAATGCTACAGCAGGGTAGGGGTAAGCGCTTTAGACCGTAAACCTTTTTTATTTTACTGGTTCCCCTCTGAACAAATTTTTCATCTCTCTGGATTTGTGGGGAGAGGGAGGGGAGAGCAACGTGAAGAGAAACTCAAACCAGCTGTTCTTTAACAGAATTAAAATCTTGACCCCCAACCCCTGCTCTAATGCAGCCATTCTCTCGCCAAGCCTCTCCCAGCAAGCCTCGAGATCCAAAGAGGAAAAGACTTTGACCTGGTGCCCTGCTCCTCCTCTCCAGGGCTCCACAGGCTCAGATAAGGGGGAGGGGGGCTGGAGGCAGAGGGGTTTGGGAGGGGGGAGTTGGGGTGACCTCACATGGAGAACTCAGAGTGTTGCGGGGCCAAAAGATGGACTGCCAATTGCAGCCGCGGCTCAGGAACACCTCCAGCTATTTGTGTAATCTGTTTCTAGATAGTCAGCAGTGGATCTGTAATACTTCTGAAGTACCAATTTGTTTTCCAAAGAGGACCTTTGGACAGGCCAAAATCATTACAGAAAGCTGGGGCCTCCGTCACCACGTTTAATCCTTGGTATTAACTCGTTCCCCGCCATTGACGGAAGATTCCCTGTTTTCACTGTTATACGGTAGGGGGTGCTATTACGCATATACTGAATATCCTGATTAAAACACAGGCGAAAAAGAAGCAGAAACAAGCAAGAGCATATATAAGCAGATGTAAACATATAACTCAAAACTGCCTAACGTTACTGAATGAAATGTTGATCTAGGATGAGGTACAGGACTGCAAGCTTTGGGGGTGTTGATGGACTCGATCTACTCCATCTATGTTTTGATTATTGTTGTATTGTTCAATCCAGATGTAGTCTTTGACAAAAAAATATCAAAAATGCTGCTGCTGCCTGGCAACTTTTTTCAAAAACATTGGTGGGGAAACAGTTAATTGTTATGATGAAAAATGCACCATTTTGGATAAACAAAACATGGAGTATTTGAAACATTTCCAACCATGATTGATAAAAACATCCAAAACATAAAAACCATCCAGCAAAAACACATTCCAACAGTTCTGGCCTTGTTCAAGTGCATGCAGCTGTCTAGGTCTCTTAACACGTTACCATCTCTCTTTGACGGAATCACCGCATGTTTACATTGCCTTTTAATTCTTTGGTTATTACGACACACAATTAACAGTCTTGTTGTGGGCTTCCAGACCTCCGGGATGAAAGTGAGGGCAGAGAAAGAATGCACAACCTCTAGCAATTACTGCACACAGCTGGAGCCCACATAAACCACTTGACTGCCACTCTGGTAGCTGCACCCAGACCCTAATGGAGCCGCCCGGTCCTAATGTCTTACAGTAACTCATGAGACTCATTAGGGCAGCTTCTTAAGCACTCGTAAACACCGTTAAGCCTAATGACCGAGGATGGGCCAGCTTTAAGTGGTTAAATACAGCATATGGTTGATCTTCAGGGGTGGCTGTCTGAAGGTATTTCCAAGAACGTGTTATGTTGAAAGAATGATGTACTGTAAATATTACTTGAAGTATAGCACAATTGAACTGGTGATAGGAATTCAATTGAGATAATGGGGTCAATGATTATCTCAATTGAATGAGTTCATGATAGCATGTAAAACACTTTTTTATTCATGTTGGTTGCATGCTTTTGAACTTTTATATCAGATTATGCAACAATCTCATTCCTTTTGATTCCTTTTTTTCTGCATTGTGATAAAAGGATATTTATTACATTATAATGATATAATTAGGGATTACCAGTATCGGTGTCGGGCCCGATACCAAGCTCATGTACTTGTACTCATACTCGTAAAAATACCCCTGATACCATAGACAGATACCTCACGTGATGTAACTGACAGAATTTCCCGTGCACAGAGACACCGGCGGCAGCAGCAGAAACAATGTCAGCCTCAGAGGTGTGGAAATACTTCAAAATTAATGATGACAACACACATTGCGAACTGCAAGCTTTCAATCACAATTCGTTATCGATTAGTGAAGGCGGTATAGGCGGAATCGCGCTGAATGACAGACCAGAAGCATGCTCTCTCGCATGCGCTCTCTCTCTTTCTTGCGTGCGATCCCAGTTCTCTCAGACAGCGCACGATCAGTTCTCCTTGCGCCTGAATGGTCAAATGCACAGTTGTCAAAATATCCATCGTGCGGAGTATCTCACGTAAATACAGTCGGTTATGACTTAAGTGAACGTAAACATTTGAGTGAAAACAGGATATGTGTCAGTATCCATGGATTCGGTCTTAAAGGGACCGTAGCCTATATTTGTCATTAATGTTAATAAAACAACAAAATATGTTAAATAAATGTATACATGGTAAATAAACCTACTGTATATGAAAAACAAGTTTATTTAATTTGTATCTCTATAGTATTTGTTGTATTGTTTGTAATTTGTTTGTAAATTTCTTTTTATATAACAACAATTATATATATTGGTAATTGTGCCCTTTGAAGCATATTGGACACTGTGAAATTTTTGTTCTTTAAGTTTGTGACAAGCACATAAAAATTATTACTTTTTTCATTAGAGTAATAATAAAGAAGCTGTCCTACATTCATTAGTCTTACTGTGTTGTGCTTGGAAAACTGCAATATCACCAAAAAAAAAAAAAAAGAGAGAAATTAATAAATTTATAGGCATCGGTATCGGCGAGTACTAGAAAAATAGTATCGGTACTCGTACTCTGTCCTTAAAAAATGGTATCGGTGCATCCCTAGATATAATGATATTATGCCTCAAAAATCGTATTTTTGAATACAAATATCTAAATGTATAATTAAAAATGTAAATAAGGATGCATTTTTTAATAAATTAAAGTCATGTCAACCCTCAGATGAGAGTTGAGCGTGATCCAGTGTAAATAGGTCTGTCTTTTCTTCATTGTGGATCTCCTTGTTCACCAAGTAGTGTTTCTTACAAACCTACAATCACTCCTAACTAACACCAGATGTTCCTACTGTAGGCTGTGTAAAGATCCTCCTCTGCAATTCATACATAATTACGTCTTACACAAACACGTTGTCTTTGTTTAATTCATCAATTTTTTGATCCCTTCTCATTCATTAAACTATATGAAGTTCCTGGTAGATTAAACAAATGTGTAAATGTGTGGGAAAAACTGTGGGAAACTGCAAAAGTAGCCTAACAAACTACAAAATAAACACCTTGAAATCAGCTCTTCTCTATTTCCATTCACTCGCTCTCATTTTCCTTTCAGTTCCTCCTCTGACTATCCAGGCCTAGAAAAACCTTTTCATTTATGCGAACTATCAGAGCCTCCTTTGTTCGGCTGGCATCTGTCATTAAGCAATCAGGCTGGACCGGTTGATTCTTCCTGTTGGCCAGAGGAAGGGCTTTACTGCCGACTGCACAGAAGCGTCTGCTGCAAAACGTCAAAAAAGAAAATGATTATTTAAAACTACTAACCTCACTTTCTCTCTCATCCTGAGCTGGAAACATCCATATTGCATTACTCTCCCTGGCTACCTCTGTTTCTCCCCCCCCCCCTCTCACTCTCAGCTCGGGCTTTCATCCCTGGCCGTGCCTTTGGGCCAGACCCTAAACTTCGCTGAATCTCATTCTGGAGAACGAAGCAGCTCCCCACACAGGTGAGCGGCCCAGGTAACAAAGGCACAGTGTGAGTGATTACAGCCATCATCACAACATTCCTCCAAGCCTACAAGCTAAGTCCATGTGAAAAAGCCCAATCCATGGTTCGCAGGTTCTCAATGCTGCCACTCCATTGGCAGGGTCTGTCATCCCCCCGTCTGTGAGGGGGGTTCATGACCCCAGTGTTTGCCCCCCCCCCCACCACCACTTTCCCACCACAGTTGGCCCACGCAAAGGGTGAGAGAGGTAGAGGGGAAAGAGGGAGGGTGAGGCTTACCTGTGAGTCGGACACAGGATATGGAGAACAAAGAGAGTTCTTCAGACCCACTTCATTCCAATACACAGTTTGTGCTTGAACAGTCATGGAATTCAAACAGCCGAGTAAAACAAAGCTCTCTGGAAGCGTGACTTTCCTAAAACCGAGGCTTTTCGCACTCTCTCACATGAAGATAGAAAAGAGCAGGGGCCAGATTCATGAAAATCTTTTTAAGAAGATTCATTCTGTGAAGTTCGTAAAAAAACATTCCTAAGTGCAGTTCTCAAAAATTCTTAAGAACATCTTTTTCTTAAGAAGAAACTGACAGGCTTTGGTATTATCTGAATGTATGGCAGTTCCTACTGAAGACTTGTTGATCAATGTAAAACACACCAAAGGCCATCTTTTTGTGCTGCCTGTAGATTATCGTAATAATCATAAAATGCGTGGACACTATTTTTATCGCAACTGGTTTGATGGGAGTTTACGACTCAGAATCACATTTACAGTGGTGGACAGTAACGAAGTATTTTTACTTCATTACTGTACTCAAGTACATTTTTCAAGTATTTTTATTTTGAGAAACTTTTACTTTTACTTTACTACATTCCAAAACATAATATCATGCTTTTTACTCCATTACATTTCATAAAAACCTATTGCTGCTCGTTATTTTGAACTGAAGAAATCGTCACATGCTCAGAGACGCAATTGCAGTATCCGATTCGTGAATGAACTGATTCTTTCCAATGAACCTGTTAAACTGGGGTGCGTTTCCGGAAGGCATCGTTAGTCAATTATGGTCGTAAGGAGCTGTTCTAGAGTCAACAACTCACTGATTCAATGATCTGTTCAGAGCGAGTATCTAGTTAACTGAATTTACAAGTCTTACTCAAAATGAGCCAAGAACCGGGAGATCCTCAGAGCTTGAGTGCGCATTCGACTAATGATGTGAAATTTAAGTTACAAATGCAATTTTAGGATTGATTATTGTAAATGAAACTCATCTTTAGGTCACAACTGTCAGTTGTTTGTGAACTAAATCTGCTGTAAAAGGTTGAGCTGTAATGCTTGAATGTGGGCATGTCCATATCACTATCTTAACAATGTAGATTTTAAGTAAAAAACAAAAACAAAAAACACATAATTACAAAGCAAATTACTGCACTTGCATTCTTCCTCGCTGCTGTAGCAGTTTCAAATGATATAAAACTAGTATGTTTGCATAGTGTTCATTTTAAAATGTTAGCATTTAGACCTATGTGATGTCTTTTTATTGTTTGTCAACACACATTACATATTATGTATCTGCATCCACTAATCTTCCTTACTGACTATTGCTGGCTATACTTGACAATTCATAATTCATAGTGATGTTAGACCCAGCAATTCTCCCTCCCCCAGGTACTTTGAGCAGAAGGATTATATAGAATATATAATGTAAAATTAATGTAAAAGTATATAAAATTACAAAACAAACATTCATCTGTTAGTACTTTTTACTTTTAATACTTAAGTACATTAAAAATCAAGTACTTTTGTAATTTTACACAAATAAAATTGGAAAAGAGTACTTAAAATCTTTACTGGAGTAATATTTTATCAGGTATCTGTACTTTTACTCAAGTACTTAACTTGTGTACTTCATCCACCACTACACTTTTTTTTAGGGTGCAGTGTATTTTTTATATTTGTCATTATTTGTAATATTTTTTTAAAGAGCATGTCTGAATACATTTGCACTTTAAGAACATTTTTCTCAGCAATTTAAATTCTTCTCAAGTTTTGCCTTTAGAACAATCTTAAGATATTCTTAAAAATGTTTTTGGGAATACAAAATATTCTTAACTTTATTCTTAAGTTACAAGAAAATAGTAGTTTTTTAAGAATTTCATTCTTAAGTATGTTTTGTGAATCTGGCCCAGGATCTTCAGGTAAACTTAAGTAAAGCGAGTATGATGGAGAGAAGATAATGGGAAACCCACTCTTATTAATACCCTAACAGTTTGAGGATTATATCAGCATATTAAATGATAAATTTTTCACATTTTGTCTAAATTGATAAACTTAATTTAAAACATAACATTACTTTAATCCAAAAAAATCTCTATTTATGCATAAGGATGAGCAAACAGCTTCCAAACCATAATTTGCCACCACATTGTTTGTAACACTACGTTTTCCACAGACGCACAACCCTTATTGCTTTTAGGCCCCATTACTGTGGGCTGCTGGGTAAGAGAGGGGCCGATGCGGAGAGAAGATAGACAGGCCGACTTTAAAAGCTCTCCTTTCTCTCTTTAGTCATTCCAAAACACATCAGGGCTCCTGCCTGGGGACCTCTGGAGCCCTGACAGCCAAAAGACACTACCTGCGTCTAGACATAAAAACACATTAAATCCACAGAGTCAATCGTGTTCCCGAACACACAACACGAGCAGGGAAAGTTATGATAATGACTTATTTCACTTTCAAAAGAGTCACTCCTCTATTTTGGTTTGGTCCAAAGAGCTCGAGGAATTGTGATGGAACATTTGCTTGTGGTATTGGCCAGAAATACTGTAGATTAAATAACAAAGCTATCTACCTAAATAACTGAGAGGAAAACTGAAAACTAAGATAGCTGAATTGCACTGGAAAGATGTGTCGTTAAATGTTTCATAAAATCTCACAATAATGCAACTGAAAACAAAACTCACACCTCTACTTGATTCCAGCTGTAAACTGATAAGCGAAGCCCCTCCATCCCGGAGGTGCTAAAACCGTCCCGTTTGCAATGTCACCGGGTTGGCCTCAGGTATGCATCGGCAGAGGTACGGCCGGGGATAATTGAAACCGTTCCCACCTCAGCAGAGTCAGGGAGGAGATCTCTGTCCTGCAGACGGCTCTGTGTTGTTTTCTCTCCCAGCGAGCCGTGGCCCTTCCCCGCTGAGAGGGAGCACGGCCGAGCCTCCAGAGACGCACATTCCCACACACCAACCCGTACTCCACCTCTCACCCAACACACAAGAATGCTTTCATCCCCAAAACATCCTCACACTCAGGTACTGCACAAGGCATATCACACAAGCTGGGTAATTGCATACAAGAGTTATGGTATAACCAGTTGTAGTATAACCAAAGAGAACCATGCCAACTGAGTGCTTTCTGTACACGTGTTAAATGTGTGATTTGTCCAGTACTACTGTATTTTCTGTGCCTTGTTCCCTCCTAAAAAACTAAATATTTCAACAAATTAAAGGATTATTCATTTAAATAAAACAAACAAACAAACAAACAAACAAAAACAAACAGTTAAGCTTCCAATATTGTGTTTTAAAATTGAAAAGTGAATAAATTAAATTAATTTGAAATTATTTATGTACATACACTACTGTTTAAAAGTTTGGGGTCAGTACGATTTTATCTATTTATTTTTTAAAGAAATTAATACTTTCATTCAGCAAGACTGCATTAAAACTGATCAGATGGTGACAGTAAAGGCATTTATAATGTTACAAAATAGTTCAATTTCAAATAAATACTGTTCTTTTGAACTCTACTTTTTTTTTTTCAGGATTGTTTGATGAATAAAGCAGTTTCCACAAAAATATTAAGCAGCACAACTGTTTTCAACACTGATAAAAAGAATGATTCATGAGCACCAAATCAGCATATTAGATTATAATTTCTGAAGGATCATGTGATACTGAAGACTGGAGTAATGATGCTGAAAGTTCAGCTTTGCTATCACAAGAATAAATTACATTTTAAAATATATTAAAATAGAACAAATAAAAGCAGCCTGGGTAAGCATAAGAGACTATAAAATAAAATATCTTACCGACCCCAAACTTTTGAATGGTAGTGTACTTAATGCAACATGTAAATAAACATGATAAAATATAGCACAGAGTGGGTTGAAAATATATGAAAATACCAGTCATAAGTCGCACAGGTATATTTGTAGCAATAGCCAACAATATATTGTATGGGTCAAAATTATCGATTTTTCTTTTATGCCAAAAATCATTAAGATATTAAGTAAAGATCATGTTCCATGAAGATATTTTGTTAATTTCCTAATGTAAATATATCAAAAATTCATTCACTTCATTTGGACAAAATTAAAGGTGAATTTCTCAATATTTAGATTTTTTTTTTTTTTTTTGCACCGTCAGAATCCAGATATATTTAAATAGTTGTATCTCGGCCAAATATTGTCCTATCCTAACAAGTTATTTATTCAGCTAACAGATGAAAATGATTTTTATAACTGGTATATAAATTATAACTTCTGTGGTCCAGGGTCACATATTTGTTTTATATGATGTTTATTATGTTTATATGATATGATAAGTTTTATAAATATCTTTATATTGTAAAAATAAAATTTTTTACGAAAAATATATTTTAAATATACAATACATATTTCAGCAACACACATTTTGATGAACCATTTTAATAAAGTTATCCGTAAAAATGGCACAGGATGTTCTGCACACTCTATTTTAATATGAAACTTGTGGTTCCTGAAAATAACCACTAAAATCTTCCACTGTCATGAAGAAATTTGAATCAATATACTGCAATCAATACAAGGATCATATTGCTGACAAGCAAGAAATATATTCTGTCACTGTACAATATCAATAATTAAGTGAGCCAAAAAAAAAAAAAAAAAAGGACAGTGTCTCTTTTTCCAAAGACCTCTCTTTAAGTGTCTGCTCAGTCACAGTAGTGTGTGTGTGTGCGTGTGTGCACTAAATCCCTTAATACCTATACAACATGCTTCTTCCTTTTCATTACTTTCCTCTATATCTACATTCATCTGTAATTACCAGAATATATCAAACTCCAATCGCACACAGGTGCAAGAAAGCGGGCGGAACTACAAATAAATAACACAACTGCATCGACTGCACCGAACAGTGTAACACAACACAATGCAACACGACCCCAAACATCACCATCACAGACCGACGCTTTAAGCACACAGGATGTGACCATGAGAAATTGTATCCATGTGGATTTATACACTAAACATTGATATTTACAATTCATAGTCATGTTTTATTCCCCAAATTGAGCATTGTAAGTGCTTGGCACAAAGCAAAAGCTTAGAGGCTGATGGTGTATTTCTGGACTGTGCCGGCTGTCCTTTGCACATTTGTCTAAGTTACACAGTTGACAATCACCAATCACCATTAGGCATTTGTATGTGCAAAGCCAGAGGGAAATCCCTTTATGGCTTTGACTAAATTAGACTGAGCATGTGCATTTCTTCAAGGTCTCAAATACATATCTGCTGTGGTATTATTTACAGTTTGAAATTCTCCCACCAATTCTGTGCTGTATTATTATTATTTTTTTCATTCTGTCCTTCTGAACACCCCGTTAAGTTCAAAGAAAACATTCTGTTACGGTCTAAAGTACAGAAAGTGAAGTATTCTGCTATTGCATGCAATTGTCGTTTTAAGAGAAAGGTCCTTAGCTTTAAAGTGTCAAAGCGAAATGTAATAATTCCGTTGCTGAGATATAGCAGAAAGGAAAAACTGCACATTGCACAATCCAATCATTTTACAAGATGCCTCAACAGCCGAATCATACGCGAGCCGTTTAAACACATGAAACGAAATCAAAATACAGGACAGATGTTGTGAAAAAGCCACATTTAAGCTTTGTCACAAAACTGTCTCTCTTTTTTTTTTTTTTTTTTTCAAATGACAGGGGGCATATCCATTATACAAAGTGCAGCGGGCACAATTCAGTGTAGCCAAACATACGGAAATATTTAACAGCCAATTGCTGCCAATTAACTTTGATCAAGATGAGTGCGATTGGAATCTCCCCGTCACTCGAATGTCTCGGGCAGCACAAACATTTTCTTTCTCCCTGGTTCTCGTGGCAGGAAAAGCAGAGCGAGGCCGTTGACTAATGAGACTTGGCAGGCTCGCAACAGTTCTCCTCACACTTAAGTATCAAACAAAACATTTCCTCCTCCGCGGGTTCAGCCACGAGCAGGACACCGAGGAAAATCAATGGGTCAGTGGAGTCGGGTTCTAGGCATGAGGGAAAGCGGCTCGCCAGAGGTGTCTGGGCTCGGGTGGGTTCAGCGGGCTTGGTTAGATCTGGTCTGCAAAGTCTGCTACTTAAAGGCATAGTTCATCAAAAATGATGCTTCTTTTATCATTTATTCACCCTCATGTCGTTTCAAACCAGTATGACTGTCATGCTTTAGTAGAACATAAAAGGAGAACTTTTGTAGAATATTCAAACTGATCTTTTTCACATGTGTGAGAAATAGACTTAATTTTTATTATTTTTTATTATTCATTGAGAATAATCACACTCATTAACTGCAACCTGATCTATGAATCAGTGAGTTTAACACTGTAAAGGCCTGATATATTAAATAATTTTTGTCAGACTTTCTCAACTTTTGCATTTTTTTTTTTTTTTTTTTGAGTATTATATTAGCTCACACTCAAGATTAAAATTAAAAACACCGAAAACTGAGAGGGAAAAATAAAGATTTCAAAGCAAAAGACACGTGTACCTTGACCTGAAGGGGATGATTTGAGAACTAAATTAAAAGGCCTTTTAAACTATCAATCAGAAGACAAGAAGGCATGTAGCAGATTGTGTACAACAGATTTTGAGCATGTTGATAATTTAGAGGCCTTATAAATATGCATACCAAATATGATACAGTAGGCCTTATAGGGTTAAGAACTTCAGAACCAGATTTGTGAATGAATCATTCATGACAGTTTTGTCTAAACTGAATCAGTTGATTAATTTAATAGACAACTAACTTAAAGTTTGGTATTTTCTAACACAAAGCTATGGTATAACTTTAGAAGACTTGCAATAAGAAAGAACGTCAGGTGAATAAATGATAACTAAATTTTTATTTTTGGATGAACTGGCTTTTAAGGGTTTGTTGAATTATTTTACAGTGCGTATTTTTAGACCTGAAGCCATTTTAACAAGCCATATAGATGATCTGTTCAAATCACTAAATGATGTGTTAGATCGAGCAACACCAGATCTGGTCAAACTGAATTACACTGCTATGAACACATGGAGTGCTGCCAATCACGAGCAGAAGTGACCCCACCAGTCTCATTTTCACCCCTCACCAGGCGGGGCAGACAGACACCTAGATACCCTCTCAGTAACTGCCCCCGGGGGCAGATTTTACACTGATCCGACATGAATCAGGCAGAGCGGGCAGAGCAGCCATTGTCAGACCGTGACTGAAAGTCTGCGGCCAGAGCGGCCAGAGACACCGAGCACACAGCATGACACGCAGACAGTCAGAGCACGTACAGAAATATTAGAAGCTGACAAATTGGCCTGGGCGGCAGGGAAGGGAGGGGGCCGGTGGTGGGCGCAGGCTGGGGAGACTGACAGCGCATGTAAAATTCATAGTGTCCCATGGGCTCCGAGGTAATACTTCACCACTGAAGGACGTTAGTGAGAAATAGGCACCCTGCTATTAAATGGTTGTTGATGCTATGGCTTAAACTTTAATGGACTGCTCTTGTGCTCGTAATGTAATGTATACACTCTGTTGTGACTTATCCACATCTTGGGGCTGGGTTTTAAATATGGCCGCTAAAAAAGCAAGCTGCAGAAGTAATCACAGTATTAGAAAGCTTGCAGTAAGCTTTACAGGGGGTGAAGCCAGTGAGCAGAAAAAAAAAAAAAAAAAAAAAAAAAAAAAAAGGGAATCCCCACCCCTCCAAAGCCACAAAATTGCTGGACCTACTTCCAAGTCGTTGAAGAAGAAATGTGTGTCGGCCAAGTTGAAGATCATCTCTTCCATTCTTAGTCCCAATGACACCGACGTTGGTGGATCCTATATATATATATAAAAAAAAATAAATAAAAAAAAAATCAATAATTAATTATCCTTTCCACAAAACAATAATATATATATATATTGAGACAGGCCTTATATTCAATCCTAATATGATTCTGCTAATACACGATGATGCTTCAGAATCAATATAGTATCTTTAGCTCTGTTTAACACATTTTCCCATATTTCCTTTGGATAATGTTTAACAAAATAATAAACCCAACTCTCTCTCTCTCTCTCTCTCTCTATATATATATATATATATATATATATATATATTTATATAAACAATAATAGATAAAGTAAATATGGAAAAATGTGATTCATCCATTCATCCATCCATCCATCCATCGATAATGCATACTTTAAAAATGATGAAATAATGAATAAATCATATCATAAAACATCTCTGCCTCTCAAGAATTAAGAGTTTCATTTTTGTCTAAAAAGAAACTAGGCTTAATTTTACACTCTGTAGGCAGTAAAACCCGGTCTTAGATGTGTTACGAGTTGAAATGAGCTTGAGGTCAAAGTGTCATCATAAATATATCACTGTCCACATACCTCAGAGCCAAGATCATCTTTCTACACATCACTACTGATGCATTTCACCCCCATTTCCCCCGAACAATCTTCTAACATCAGATAAAGCATTTTTCCAACTATTTGTAAAAGGCTCAAGTTGGGAATTTAATAGAAACTTCTAGGAACAGGAAGATGCACATTTTCCTACACAAAACAGCTTTAGCAAGTGATGTTTAAACCTGTGCACTGGCAGTAATCAAAATGGATTACTCACTTAAAATATAATGGACTCTTTTTTTTTTTTTTTTTTTTTTTTAATGTATTCAATGTATTCAGTTTCCACGGTAATGCAATACTGGCAGTAATGGTGATCTCATGGCTGTGTTAGAGCTGACACAAAGATTGGAGTGACTGCTCTCTAAATTCTTAATGAACCAGTTGCAGTGTGTTTTTCTCTTTAATACTTAGTCAACACTCATTAAGGAAGCTCATTACAAAATGACACTTTTTCATGATTACAAACTTGTCTTGTCTGGTTACTATATACAGTCAAACCAAAAATTATTCAGACATTTTTTATATATTTTTACTAGTGGGTGCAGGACACTATAGTTTATTTATGTAAGTGAGGATAGCAAAATAAAGTAAACTGTGACATATTATAACCAAAATTTCTTCATACTGTAGACTACCAGTAAAATTGATAAAAATTTAGAGCCAAAAATTATTCAGACACTTTGACCTGACCATGTTTTGCTTAAGTGTTATCTGACATAATTAAGATTTTTTTTTTCTGACACAGTTTAACTTTGAAATCTTGTCATATTTTATTACCATTTTTTTAAAACTATAGTGAATAAACTGTATTAATGAATGAAATGTTCAAGGTGTCTGAATAAATTTTGGTATGATAGATATATATATATATATATTAGTGGTTGATCACTATCTTACCTGAACTGCAAATATTTAGGAGTCAGTGCATTTAAAGTGACATTACACAGTGTTGAGACAAACGCTGTAGTACAAGCTTAAAACAAGAAAAAAATCTTGTCATGTTTTATTACCATTTTTTTAAACTATAGTGAATAAACTGTATTAATGAATGAAATGTTCAAGGTGAATACATTTTGGTATGATGTATATATATATATATATATATATATTAGTGGTTGATCACTATCTTACCTGAACTGTAAATATAAGTCGGTGCATTTAAAGTGACAGTACACAGTGATGAGACAAAGAAACGCTGTAGTACAAGCTTAAAACAAGGCCACAGGGTTTATTAAATGGTTGTTTAGACAAGTATTCAGTTTAAAATCATCTTTTGTAATCTTCATTCCACACGGGCTTATTTTTCTAATCAGAGGCCATTCTCCCTTTGTTCATTAAGAGGATAAAACGAGTGTGCGAATGAGAGACGAAAGCAAAGGAGGGGATTTATTCCAGTGTCTGTACTGCCGTGCTGAGTCAGAGAGCTCTGCTACAGGGATTACAGCTTAAAGCCACCTGAAGAAACGGCTGAGCTTTTTACTGATTACATGTCACACTCGACAATGAAAATGTTTTAACTGCGGACGGCAGGAGGGGGAAACCACACAAGAAGAAAAGAACACCAGCAAAGACACTGATGAGGTTTTTAAGATGGTGTGCATGCACTTTTGAGCATCAAAAATTGTGTATAATAAATATACAAATTAGTATATTTTTATGGTACACAGATAATTGTTTTCTTTCACATACATTACTATTCAAAAATGTAGGGTCAATAAGATTTTTTCATGTTTTTGAAAAAAGTCTCTTATGCTTACCAAGGCTGCATTTATTTGATCAAAAATACAGTAAAATAGTAATAGTGTGAAATATTATTACAATTTAAAACAACATTTCTATTTTATATATATTTAAAATGTAATTTATATTACTGTGATAGCAATGTTGGATGTGCAGCATCATTACTCCAGTCTTCAGTGTCACATGATCCTTCAGAAATCATTCTGATATTCTAATTCGGTGCTCAAGATACATTTTTTTATTTTTTTATTATTATTATCAATGTTGATAACAGTTGAGCTGCTTAATATTTTTGTGGAAACCGTAATAATTTTTTATTCAGGATTCATTAATGAATAGAAAGTTTAAACAATTAGACAGAAATTTTTAAGTGTGAAACATTTATATATTATAGTAACAATTGGAACTTATAATTTGGGGTCTGTTTGACCCTAGGAAAAAAAAAAAAAAAAAATTGATTCCAATAAACCAAATGCAATGGGCAGGAATGCATTTCTAAAGTCCTTTTGCATGTGAAAATCCATTGCAATTATTCCTTGTTTATATCTGAGGTCTGTGAGACTCCAAAATGAAGTAATATATTTCATGGAGGTCATTGGATGCATGTTAGCAAGTTAAAATTATGTTTATAATCAGTTCTCATGAGTGCAGGAAGTCATCAACCTGATACTTCAATGTTAAGTATGTTTTCTAAGCTATTAAAAGAGTCATGGAGTCTCTCAGACTCCCAAATAGAACATGAGGGTTAATGGAAAAAAAAAAGAAAAAAAAAAAAAAATTAGCAGTTTACATATACTGAGTTGCTCTCATGTTACTTTTAATTATAAAAAAAAACTCTTAAATAAATTGCCTAATCTAAAATAGGTTCTTTCTTCGTTAAGGGCTTCTTTGTTTTAAAACAACACGTCTCAATATTCCTCCCCTCCCATCTATTTTGAGCCTGCCAGTCAGTGGACTTAATATAAACACCTGTGTATGTATCTGACAGTTAATAAAAGCAGGTTTGGTGGTGAGAGGTATGCAAAGTGCACTTCTCCGGACCGACGAATCCTCTCCAATTAAATCTAAACAATCATTCAGCAGGAGAGTTAAGAATACAAGCAGGCCGGAGTGCCAGAGGGTCTTCTGCTCTCGCTGCCACCTGTCCCCACACGTCAGCGCCACCCGAAGGGCGCCAAGTCCTCCCCTCCGAAACCCCCTCACCCCGCAAGCTTTCCCTCCGGGTCTGACGGCCACACAGCTGGCCCGAACCATCAGCTTTATGGGAGCGAGATGCCCTGATGCCAATTAGGATAACTGATAACCACAGCAGTGAGCTCTCCAACACGGCTCTATTTATAGAGCTCTTCCTCAACGGTCTCCCTGGAAGAAATGCATTTCGCTGGGTTTTCTTTCTGTTTATGTCATCTACGCCTCATATCGGAGAAACGTGAAGCACCTTGGTTTTTAATGTAAGGGTTTGAGATGAGTGTGCTGATATGATTTAAGAGAGCATTATGTGGTTTGTGATGTTGCAGGGTAGATGGGAAAAGCATATTTCTAGTAGAAGGGCAACGTGTAATCAGATTTTGAGAGCAGAGAGGAAGAGAAAGAATGATGGGGGCTCGTCGTCACATTATAAATGAAGATTGGTTGAAGGGATAGCTTTGAAATTTTTGTCATCATTTACTCACCCTCAAGTTATTCCAAATCTGTACGGGTTTCTTTTTTCCGTTGAACACAAAAGAAGATATTTTGAAAAATGTTGGTAACCAAACACTTGATGGTAGCCATAGTAGGGGAAAATAAAATTGATGGAAGTCAATGGCTACCGTCAACTGTCTGGCTACCAACATTCTTCACAATTTCTTCTTTTGTGTTCAACAGAAGAAAGAAACTCATACAGGTTTGGAACAACGTGAGGGTGAGTCAATGATGACAGAATTTGTACAGAACTATTGTACTATTCAATGAATAGAAAGTTTAAAGAACAGCATTTATTTGAAATAGAAATCTTTTGTAACATTATAAATGTCTTTACTGCCAATTTTGACCAATTGAATGTGTTCTTTCTGAATAAAAGTATTAATTTATTTCAAAAACATCTTACTGACCCCAAACTTTTAAACTGTTAGAATTGGAGTTTAGACTTCAATTATGTATGTGTGAAAGTAATAACAGAAAATTAGGAATTAAACCTCTAATTTTCCTATCAGATTCTTGTAATATGTTCCTCTGACCAATCAAAACACAGTAGACAGACATTATTAAGTGTGAAAAAGGGCAACGTGTAATCAGATTTTGAGAGCAGAGAAGAAGAGATAGAACGATGGTGGCTCGCCATCACATTATTAATTAAGATTGGTTTGGGACCTTAAAATCAGAGGTGCTTATTCTTATTAATATCAAACAGTTGTGCTGCTTAATAATTTTGTGGAAACCATGACACATTTTTTTTCAAGATCCTTTGATGAACAAAGTTCAAAAGAACAGCATTTATTTGAAATAGAAATCATTTGTAACATTGTAATAAATGCCTTTACTGTCAATTTGATGCATTCTTTCTGAGTAAAAGTATTAATTTCTTTAAAAAAAAAAAAAAACTTAGACCCCGAACTTTTAAAATTGGAGTTTAGACTCCAATTATGTATGTCTAAAAGTAATAACAGAAAATTGTAAATTAAATCTCTAATTCTCCCATCAAATTGTTCTTCTGACCAATCAAATCACAGTAAACAGAAATTATTACATGTGAAAAGGGCAACTTGTAATCAGATTTTGAGAGCAGAGAGGAAGAGAAAGAACGATGGGGGCTTGCTGTCACATTATAAATGAAGATTGGTTTGGGAAAAGGACCTTAAAATCGGAGGGGCCACCGCTGAAGTGTGTGTGTGTGTGTGTGTGTGTGTGTGTGAGAGAGAGAGAGAGAGTGGATGCGGTTGAGGCGCTCTCAGAGTTTTGCTTCTTTACCCAGCATGCTCAGCCGAGATAAAGTAAATAAACAGTGCAGGGTCGAGGGCCAGGGCTCCCTCACCCTTAAAACAAAACACCACCCCCATCAAACACCCTGCCTGAGGAACAAAGAGAACAAACCAGCCGCCGGGCCCCGTTCCACTGACATCCGAGCGCTGCTGTCATCTACACTCACCACAAAGAAAAAAACCCTTCAAGAAGCTCAGCCAAAAAATGCCAAGTCTGTGATTTATTCCCTCAAACAAGGAAGCAGCTTTCTACATTCTTCAGACACAAAGCGGGTTTAAAAAACACACGCATGTTGAACTCAGACTTCGCAATTTTTGTGAAAATATAATCTGGTGAATTGAACGAGCAGTCGCGCAAGTTAAATAAAAGCATGAGATCATTGACAAAGCCTGAGAATTGCAGATCACCGTACTTCCCAAATTGTTTGTTTTGAAAGTTCAAATATAGCTTATGATGGTTTATATAAAATAACAAATACAATGACCACAGAAGTAAACTAGTTCTTATTGCATCTTCATAACCCCTTTGAACCTGCTAAATTTGGCATTATGTCTTAATAACATTATCCTATAAATAAAGGCAAAAATATAGTCTACATACATATACATATTACACAAAATAGTATATCTTTTATATACACTACAAAAGGTTTGGAGACAGCAGGTTGTTTTTTTATTCAAGAAATTAAAACTTTTATTCAGCAAAAATGCCTAAAATTGATGTGAAAGTGGCTGTAAAGACATGGACAATGTTACAAAAAATGTTTCTTGAGCAGCAAATTAGCATATTAGATTTTGATTTCTGAAGGATCATGTGACACTGAGGACTTGTGTAATGATGCTAAAAATTCATTTGAAAATCTATTAAAATAGAAAAGTTTTCTATTAATTGTAGTAATATTTCACTATATTACTGTGTTTACTGCATTTTTGGTCAAATAAATGCAGCCTTGGTATATACAGTCAAACCAAAAATTATTCAGACACTAGATATCATTTTTGATATATTTTTACTAGTGGGTGCAGGACACTATAGTTCATTTATGTAAGTGAGGATAGAAAAGTAAATTAAACTGTGACATATTATACCCAAAAATTCTTCATACAGTGGACTACTAGTAAAATTGATAAATTATTCAGACACTTTGACCTGACTATGTTTTGCTTAAGTGTTATCTGACATAATTAAGATTATTTTTTTCTGACACAGTTTAACTCTGAGATCTTGTCATATTTTATTACCATTTTTGAAACTATAGTGAATAAACTGTAATAATGAATGAAATGTTCAAGGTGTCTGAATAAATTTTGATTTGACTGTATATATACAAATCTAAAACTAATGAAAGTGTTTCTTAACTTTCATCAACTTCATTGTAACACATTAAACTCACTTAAAGGGCAGTTTCGGCAAACACTTAATTAAACTTAACAATGAAACATTTCTGAAGGACAAAAAACCCTTAAGAAGTGTCAATGGACATTCTCGGTGCAACTGGTTTGTAATCCATGCCTGTACCAGCCACATAACTCTGACAGCTGCAGGCCGAGCTGAATGCCTGCGAGGCCTCGACGATCGTATTAAAAAAAGAAACAATTACTCTGAACTCTGAGTTCCTCGAAGCTGGACTGTGTACCCAAACAGACCCCTTTTCTGTGTATTTTCCTTAAGTTTGCCGCAATATTTGCCTGTGTTTGCATTTAAAATACATCACTTACCCTTCCGAATCTGTTGGCGTAAGATCCTGTGAGCAAGGAATGGAAAACGATGATTGTTTCATCCAAGTCCCAAATGAACACGCGCTGAGAAAAGAAAGAGCAAAATCAATGGCTCACTCAGCATGCAAGATGATCTGATTGTCAATAAGAAGGGTGCATAGATTCATGTGCCCTGGGATCAGTAGATATACAGCACTGATGGTCACCATAGCACCCCGCAACTGCGGGAAGAACCACCACCGGACCATCCATCCCCTGCCCCTGATGCATTAACACAATCAATACCAACAAACTAATTAACTAGATTTGTTAACATGCTATGATGTCAGCTTGCTAATGGGGCCGAAATCTTCTTGAGATTCAGGTTATGTTAATGAAAAGAAGATATAAATAATGCACTTCTATATATTTTTTTGATTCAAAACCAAACTGAACTCTAATTTTGAGTCTTTTCAAATGCACAACAAAATGCTGACAACTATCAGAACTCTGCTCATTATAAAAACGTACCAATGCAAGAAAACTGTTTACAAGAGATTTGAAATGATCTGGTTTTTCTCTGGTCTTCATGTCCAAACATGTGACGTGCACACTAAATAAACTGACAGAAAGCCTATTAAGGCGTTTGCATGCAAAGCGAAGCATACAAAACAAAGCTTTCACCAAAAAAACCCCTCTGTTTAGGGCATTTACATGTTGTAACATGTAAGATTGAGCATGTAAATGCACTCAGTGTCACTCTTTAAACGTGTTGATGCATTGTTTTTAAGGTAAAGCAGAACAGACACTTCTAGATTATCAAAAGTATCTGGATAGTAATTAATTCCATCACTGCCATTCCAGCCTGATACACTGAGAGAGCGGCAGTGGTCCAATACCTCAAGGTCAGAGTCAGGAGGTGGGGATGGGTTATTGTTCCTCCTTCCCCGGCCACGTGACTTTCCATCCGAAGCTCGGCGCAATCGATCTGAATCTGAATCTTTAATGGGGGTTGATGGACTGTGGATTGTACTGTACTCTCCTGCAGGAAAAAAGAAAGGCAAAAAGTATATCAAAAGAGGAAAATAAAAAAGGCTTTCACCTTCACATTGTGGCTGGATCCGTTTACCTCATCTAGTGCTCAGTGCTGTAGCTGCTGCCCACATGCTCTAATATCATGCTGTTTATCTGATCTACTTATACCCTAGATACCATTTAAGCTTTAGTAATGGCAATGAGGGTGTTATGCACTATATCATCCTTTCTTAATTACACGACAAGGCAAATGTAAGAAAACTTTGGGTTTACAAGCTTTGAATGAATTAAATACTGTATATATTATAATAGTTCGGTCCTCGACTTTGATTGGCTGAGCATCGTTTCAAAAGTGCAGATATATAGTCCAACGACAATGGAATGTTGCATCGTTTGCATCTGATTGTCTGCGTTTGCAGCATTCCAGGGCTTTCATTTTGTGCGCTGCTTAGAAACAAGCAACGGTTGCTTTGGTTTCTTTACAAACTATTTTCAGCAATTGTATCAAACATGTAAGTTATGTGATTTCAACATCTTGTTTGTTAATCTGATAATTATTTTCACATTGTGGCTGATAATTGTGACCCTAGACCACAAAACCAGTCTTAAGTCGCACGGTATATTTGTAGCAATAACCAACAATACATTGTATGGGTCAAAATTATCGATTTGTCTTTTATGCCAAAAAACATTAGGGTATCATTAGGATAGCATCTAAGTAAAGATCATGTTCCATGAATATATTTTGTAAATTCAGTACCATAAATATATCAAAAATGTATTTTTATGAGTGGATATGCATTGCTAAGGACTTCATTTGGACAACTTTAAAGGTGATTTTCTCAATATTTTGATTTTTTTGCACCATCAGATTCCAGATTTTCAGCTATAATAAATAGTCCTATCCTAACAAACCATACTTCAATGGAAAGCTTATTTATTCAGCTTTCAGATGATGTATAAATCTTTATTTTAAAAAAAATACCCTTATGACTGGTTTTGTGGTCCAGGGTCACAACTGATAAAAGATATTAATAAATATAAGATATAAGAAATAATCTAATATTAGACATTAATATTAATATTATAAGGGTTTTGTTATATTATATTATTAACTTATATTTATTAAGAACTTTATACATTTATATTTTATAAAAATACAATTTATTATAAATATAAAATATATAATATGAATAAAGGATGTTAATTTTGAAAATTGCTCAAATTTGCTAAAGATTTGTATTACATATAAAATTAATATTTCTATACTTTATAATAATAAAAAAATTATCTAAATAATTTTATACATTTATATTTCAAATAAATATACATTTTATATTTTTATGAAATATACATTTATAACATTATTTTGATAATTTACATTTTTTATTATTATAAAGTATAGAAATATTAATTTTATATTTAATACAAATCTAATATTTTTTAGTTTTTATTTTTTTATCCCTTAGATGACAGCACAGGTAATCTCATGTAATCACAACAATACTGATATTCAGTACAGAAAATGAACAATTAAATAAATAATAATAAGCTACAGAAGTGTCAGACGGTCAGAAAAAAAAAAAAAAAAAATAGAAAAGTGGAAAAGTACTGGCAATTTATGAACATTTCCTAAAACACAATGTGTAATTCAAATACGGGTAAAACTCCTGTGAAAAATCAATATGGAAAATTCCTTTTTTTTTTTTTTTTTTTGTGCACCATCCTGTCTTTGCAGCAACTTTTAGGACTTTTTGTTATTATTCCCTACATTTCCCCCCCAAACTAAACGCCCTCACCTGCCGGTTGCTCTGAGAGGGCCTGGCTGGTGATCCCTGATGGAGGTTCCTGCAGGGTGTAGGTGGCAGTGGTAGAGGGTGTGGTGGGGCTGGTGTTATTACTGGTCATGTATGGAGATGTGTAGGGGCTACTGTTGTAATACTGCGCATACTGACTCTGGCCAAAAGCTGGGTAGGAGGGGTAGTCCTGCAGAAAGACATCAAGGCGGTAATGTGAGATAGCAGCACACAACGCTGCTACTTTACAGCACAGATTCCAAAACGTAAATGTGAACATATGTCTCCTGTGTGCTACATCTGGACAGCGATCTGTCTTCACTTTTTTTTCTTTTTTCCTCCGCTCGTGGCATAATTCATACGCGAAAAGAGCAAGAGGTAATCCTTGCGTACAGTGGTCGAGACATTTAGAGTGATTCATATCATGTGAGTAATATGCGAGCGTACACATGTTCTATAAAGACTTACAGGAGGAAGGAAAAAAAATACTGAGTGCATGTGCCAAATGGAGGAAATACAATTTCAACGTGTGCTACAGACTAGATAGTCAGAGATAGAAATTCAATTACAGCTACCTGTTGTGTACTATTGAATCCAGTTGAGTTTGTGAGGGAATTGCTTCCAGCGTACAGCCCTGAAGTTGTTGTAAAACTGCCTCCTACGAGAGAAAGAGACAAAACGGTGAGCAATCACAATGCAAAACACACAGAAAGATTGAATTGAATGAGGCTTTGGCTACGTCTACATTAATCAGGATACATTTAAAAACAGTGTTTTCATTTTAAAACGCTCTCCGTACAACATTCGCTTTTTCCAAAAGTTTCTCATCCATACTTAAACATTGGAAAACATCTTACTGCCCATGCATAAAACATTATAAAAGCTCATTGACATGATACAAAGAGACCAGACATATTAAAATTCTCTATTCTTCTGGCACAATCATTTTATTTGCAAAATATCCCACCAGTTACTGGTGCGTCCAGATCGCACTCAATCGCCTTATGGTCTAAAACGCAATTGTCCTTAAGTTTTGCCGCAGGACAGCAATTGGCAGTAAATTGTCTGCCATCTTTGCAGGAATGTCATATGTAGATTGTACAAAGTAACATTTATCTTTAGCAACACATAGCTGAGACATACTGGTATAAACATATGGGTACAATATGTGCCACATAACTAAGCATGTGTCATAGTTTTTGAATATCGCTGTTTTGCACAATCCACACTACAACGTGAAAATGGCATTTTCAAAGTTATCCACTTGGATCTTCAAAAAAGTATCTTCGTCCTTTAGCAGGACAAAAACGCTGCCTCAATGTGGACGGAGAGCCAAAATGTTGAGATAATTATGCTTTTTAAATGTATCCAGATTAGTGTAGACATAGCCTTTGTTTGCATCTGATGTAAGAGATATAATTCTAAGGGTGATAAATGTAACATAACCTTCAAAATAAATGACATTTTTAAATTGTAGATGGGGGCCGAGCCAAGCATGACCTAAACTACCTCAAAGGCATTAAAGACAAAGCCTTGCAGGTACTATAGGGGCATGAGGGGCTGTGTATGTATGTGTGTATGTATGTGTGTGTGTGTGTGTGTGTGTGTGTGTGTGTGTGTGTGTGTGTGTGTGATATAACAGTGGCTCTATCTTTTCTCTCTCCATATCAGTGATTGGATCTTGGCTGATGGTCGGAAAGAAAGAGGAAAGGGGGTTGGGTCTATTATTTCATCCATCGCTACCTTTACAATGACAGACATAGTGCCACTGTTGTGAATGAGGGGGAGGGAGATGGGAGGTCTTTTTACCTGACATCCTGCATCAATGAATATGCATATCTGTCTTCTTTTCAAGCTGCTCAAAGAAGCACCTTCTGGGTAAATAAATCTCTCTATGGAGAGATAGCATCTAATGACTTAATAACATACATGACATGAGTTATATGGGCCGGGACAGCCTGGAGGTACGTCGTGTTTCGAGGTGCTTCTTGGAGTCAAACTTCTCAAATCACATTAAAAATTCTCAAGCAGACTGAAAAAAACTGGTGTAGAGGAATATTTTGGGTTCAGTACAAGTTAGGCTCAAACAACAGAAACTTATTTCGAATTGTACCTTTGGTGTTAAAGTGAGTCAGTTACAATGGAAGTGAATCGGGCCAAACATTAAAATACTCACTGTTTCAATAGTATAGCCACAAGATGCAAATAATATGTTTTAACATGATTTTTATAAATTGCTTACTAACCTTGACAACATAACCCTAAAACTTCAAAATGACAGTGTTATTTTAGTATTATTTATATACTATTATAGCATTTATCAATAATTTGAATTAGCTTTTATTTTTATAATTTCAGTTTTCATTATATACATTGCTATGTGATTTTGTAATTTTTATTAGTTTAACTTTCTTTTAATTAAGTTTTAGTCATTTTAATACTTCAAAAATAAACTTATTTTATTACAGTTGCAAAGGCAACAGTTTTATTTTTAAGTTTTTGTTTTTCATCTTATATTTATATTTTATTTTATTTCAGGTTTATCTCAATTAACGAAAACAATTTTTAATAGTGTTAGTTAGTGATGTGTTCTCATCACTTTTACAACAGTGTTGAATAAAACTTAAATAATAAAAGTGAATAAAAGTTAAATAAAACTAACACTATTAAAAATTGTTTTGAACAAAACAGGCTGAAATCCTCCAAAAATGGGCACATTTCACCTCCATTGTTAGTGTCTCACTGTAACCTCAAATTTGCTTCTTTAAAGAAATTTTTTTTGCGGTAATCAACATTTTGCCCCAAATGCTGTAGACTGAGTATAGACTGAGTATATTAAACCCAGAATATTCCTTTTTAATCAGTTTTAGCACATTTTCCTAGAAGTTTTCTTTTGCTAACTGGACATTTGTTCAGCAAAAAAACAAAAAACAAAAAAAAAAACAGTCTTTTATCTTCTTGTCTTCTGGAAAATTGGTGTGTAGCTGTAACAAACATACAACAGCTTTACTTGTGGACTACTTTTTTTTTTTTTTTTTTAACTCTTGTTTTCTGTTAAAGAACAGCAAGAGGTGCTCTAAAAGCTGTTGACTTCCTCTCCAGACTTGGGCCGTCATTTAAAGTGAGACGCATCAAACTCCCATTGCACAACAAATTAGCTAAATCCACAGTTCAAAAAGTCATAAAAGCCAGGACTCGTAGAAAAGCAGTTGACTCCAGAAAGAGTCCGGAGCCACATAAAAGCCAAGCAAGACCCCCTCCGGTCCCAAAAGAATGACTCCATGCTGGGGAGAGGCCTGGTTTTTCCCAGGGGCAAAAAAACTCCCCCATTCCACCCCCTTCTCCGCTCTGTCTTGCTCCAGTTAGTTCACTCAAGACGAGACACTGGCTCTCCTTATGGCCACTCCAATTGGGAGTCCATTTGCTGTGCTTGATCAGTCCTCTTGCCATGGGCTATGTCTATCATCAGTGCACAATATTTGTAGCAGAAGTTTTGTAGGCCTCTCTAGGGATCAAGCGATCAAGTCCAGATGGGCTTTTTTAAAAAGCAGTCTGCTGCTCCTCTCACACGGTGTGCAGAATGGAGGGAGGCCCAATTGTTGCTGTAATTATCATCTACTCTTAGTGAAAATCAGTGAGAGAAGCCCCTCTCTGGCTCTACCCTTGAGTCGTTATGTTTATGGACAAGGAAGCAATGCTCAAACAGGTGTGAAACTGGAAAATTAATTCCTAATTTATACTTGGATGTACTGAGTTAAATGCTGTCAAGAAGATTTACAATTCATTGGCATAGAGCGAAATAAATCTCAGCTAAATGACAGAAAATTATTATTTCTTTATTAATTAAAGCTTATGCTTGTATGTTTCATTATATTCATATATATATATATATATATATATATATATATATATATATATATATATATATATATATATATATGTGGCATACCAGTTAATAATTTAATAGACATCACAAAAAGTAGCTTTAGAAGTCAATATATTATTGGTTTTATTTTCATGTAATTGAACAAAAGCCTGATTACTGACACCCCGAATTTTGATGTGTTAAAGAGTGTCAGAGTGTTAAAATTCCCATATTCACTATTTCGTGATATTTATGATAATCCCACAATGTGTTACGACTCCAGACCTCATCATTTTAAGGCAAGAAGGTCCTTCTGTGTTACATTTCTGGATCGTGATCAGAGAAAGCCAGAGCTGTTCCATTAGACATGAAAGAGCACTGTAAAAAACATTAATTTAATTGTATTCCCTCTGACAGCTGGGCGTAGGCTTGCTCTACTAGGGTTATGGGACAGCAGTTGGTATCGTATAGATGGGGGGTCTACATTTGGCTACCATGTTGATTCTCCTCCTCTGAGTCCAGACCTGCCTAATCGATGAGGCACAGAGAGGAAGCCAATAGAGACAGACTGGCCTGGTTAATGGTCATCTGTCATCTGCTTCTGCAGTTAGTGGCTAATGTGTTTATGGCTGCATGGGCTTTGAAAGGAAGACTGAAGGCACCTCAGTTTCTGACTTACAATAAACCCAATGCAGTGTCGTTGTGAGATGACAGTTAAAGTGATATTTTTATGCAAAAAATTAAAATTATGTTATTATTCACTCACCATCATGTAATTCCAAACCTGTATGCTGTAATTTTTGGTAAAAAAAAGAAAAAAAAGAAAAAAAAAAAAAAGAATTTTGAGCCCTTATTTTTTGGAAAAGAGCTGCATGAAGATGATCATCAGGTTTGGAATGAGATGAGGGAGAATAAATGATGGCATCATTTTCATTTTTGAGTGAACTATTCCTTTGAGGACTATTCATACCAAATTTTGGCACAAAAAATGAAAAAAGTCATTCATAACATTTCTACAAACTCCTAAGTCCAAAATATTCTATTGCGATGAGCATTCAAGGGCTTTTATTTGACAGCTAGGTTGATTTTTTTATCATCTGGATGCTAAACAAGGTCCTATAGGAATAAAAATTATTCCAAAAAATGTCTCAAATTTGGTATCAGACACAGTGAACACATTGGATGCATACTTTGGATTATATACTTTCATGACATTTAGTCTCATTGGACTTGAACAGTGTGAACAGGCCTTTAAACTTCTGTGGTTGGAACAGGGTAACACTTACAACCCTGGTGTTGAAGCAGCATCAGCAGAAACCAAAAGTTTCTACTTATGAGGCATGGAAAAGAAGCTTCCACAGACCACATATGTCACATTATTTATTGTGAGATGCTCTGGAGAGATTTCAAAAACGTGGAGATGTTTCTACTGTCACACATTATTTGGAGATTAGAGAGCTCAAACCAGTGCTAACTGTTGGAGGCTCGAAGGAAAACACTAGAGGGAGAAAGACGGGAGAAACTGAATTTCAGAAAAAGACTGTTGGCTTTGGAGCGGAGACAATGTCTCCGAAAAAAACACTGGGTGGCAGGCAATTTGCCTTATGCACGTTTAATTCCCAGTACGCAAGTGTGACTTCCATGAACTGACCTCAAAGACGAGAGTCCCGGGTGTTCCTTTTTAAGCAAACATACTTGAGAACGTACATGGCCGAGCGCGAAGGAGAAAAAGATTGGTCTTAAAGAGGAAAAAGGGATTTTTTCCATCTGTGTTGTTTCTCTTCAGGCCTAATGCAAAAAAGACTGTGTCCAACTACAACCTAATACAACCATCTGCTCGGGGATGTTATGAATTGGTCCGTGTCTGCCATTAATTGTGTCCTCTTTTGAAGGGGGCCTGAGAGGAATCACGGCTCTATTTTGTCACTCCACTGGGAAGAACAGAAAAGGAAAAGAAAAGAGGGTGATCCTGACCTTGCATCTGGTAACTGTAGGGTGCTTGTCCCGTCTGAGGCGTGGAGAAGCTGGAACTGTAGCTGAGGAAACCGCTCTGGCCTGGAGACTGGGCCTGGGTCAATCCGCCCTCTGTCTTGATGCCTGCCCACAATGGACCTAAATCAGTTAGTGACACCAGAGCAATATGATGTACAGTCCTCAGTGTTACTCCTTCCACGTCAATCAAGAATGAAAGATAATGGTGGCTTGTTTCGCACTGGGCCATGGTTCAAGCAACCTTTGTATTAAAGTGTTTGCGCCAAACTCAGCACAGATTTCCAAGAATTTGCTGGTCGGAGTTAAAACAAACCTGTTTTTTGATTAGATTGAATCAGGCCCAATGCAGGTTTGTGATTTGCTTCCACTCAAACAAACATGTGAACTCTCAGGAGCATATTCCAGATTGTTCTACCTAAACAACATTATCTGTGCACATATTTTCGCAAAGGTTTCACAACGTTCAAACCCTTGGAAAAACATTTCTAGCTTGAGTTGGGCTCAGTGTGTACACGATGAACTGAAATCTTTATATCTCCCATATCTGTTGAAGTAGCATGAAATTAGCAACTGTCAGAAGGAGTTACTGAGTCTGAAACAAAAGGTCAGCAGAGTCTTCAGCCAGTTTCAACTGAAGGTGGGAAAAGGAGCTACTAAGGGCTGAGGTAAGCGTTAGCCTAATTTTAGTGATCAGCACATTGTTAGCGAAGTTTTAGAATTAATCTTAAAGCTACATGCTAAGTATTGGGCTAAATGCTACAAATGCTAACTGTTCAAATTTAGCTGTGTCTCATTTTATGGCTTTCAGTTTAATTAAACACATCAAAAGAACCAAGAAACATTAAATATTGGCCATAATTTTCACCAAAAGGAGGTATGCGTTATAAACCTGCTAATGAAAATGAATTAGGTAATGTAATGTTCGCCCAGTAGGCTAGACATAATTGATTAAAAAATAAAAATAAAAAACATGAAAATGTTTATAAAGATGTTCAAATTTCCTTCACTGTCCGTAAATAAATAAATTAATGAATTAAAATAAATTTTAAAAAAAAATCTGAAACATTAGCATACTTTTTAAAGATACCATAGTATTGTATTTTTTCAGTAGTAAAAATTAATTTGGTTGCACTTTATTTTACAATACATACACTTATGTGTACTTACAGTGTACTTACCTAAGAAAATACTGGGTAATACAACATAACTGCAGAGGTTAAGGTTAGGTTTAGAGGTAGGTTCATGGTTATTACATAATTATTACCCAGTTGTTACTGTAATAAGTACATTGTATGTACATGGGGAACATGATTGTAAAATAAAGTTCCCATTAATTTAGTTACTATAGTATTATGGCAGGAAAAACAGAAATGTTTTGTAAGGTTGGGAGTTCATCTGCTTGAGTGAAAAGCAAAACACAACCTGGATTACAAAGCTTTATAGCTTAAAAAGAATGAACTGAATCAGTTACCATAGGCTGGAATCCCATAGGGCTGGCCTGGCTGAGGGTATGTGCCATAGGCAGCAGCCTGCTGCATTCCTGTGGTGTATTGCGTCTGTCCGTACGCGGCCATATTTTGGGCGGAAGGAGTCGGAAGAATGTGTGGATAGGGTCTGCTATTTGAGAGCAAAGTAAGAGAAAAGGGAGACATGTAGTTTTACCCAAAAGCCCATATCGTGAAATTTGCTCAAAGACAAATTCCCTGTGATTCTGCTACTTAATCATAAATATTTGGCCAAGCTGTGAAACGGAGAAAAATCTAGCCATTAAGCAGCTGATATACATTGCGAAAGAAAAATAAATCACGAAGGAAATTTTTGCAAGATAATAATTACAACAGATTTTGGAGTATGCAAGCTGCAGACATCAATGAAAACAAAGCAGCCGGAGAGTCCAGAATCTGGCAGAAGGATCTAATTAAAGGCCCAAATGAAGTTGGATGCTGCTTATTTTTTAAAGAAAAATAAAAGAAGCCTTACTTGGAAGGGTAAATCTGGGGAGAGAACTGGTGAGTTTGTCTTGGGCTGAAGCCACTGGTTCCAATGGCTGTGGAGAGTTGAAAAGAAAAGAGGCAAGCACATATTCAAACATTAAAAAATAAGGTAAATATTATTCTTTGCCAACAGAACTTCTGGAATCCAAGGAAACAGTAATTACATTGCATTACACTATTTATTTCACTAACCTTATTTTAGGTTGATAAATTAAGAGCAATAACGAAGGAAAATAATCAGGTAATATGGGAGCGTTTTTCTGCTGACTTGTATACATAAAAACCTACACAGGATGGAAAGGTCTAGTGTCCACAAACACGCACACAC